>VNJU01007642.1:0-369244 GCA_008042675.1 Drosophila seguyi | reverse complement strand
TCCCATTCTCTCCCTTTTTCTACGCCCACCGCTAACTAGATGTCTCGGCTTCCGGTGGTCGGCGTGCTCTGGAAAAAACTTGTAACGCCGCGGCGTTCGGTGCGCAACGTTAACGCCAGGCAGGGGCGGACCGGAGGAGCAGGACGATAAAGCACCGACAGATACCTTCGATGGGACACCAACACGACGACAGCCTCGTCGTGCAAACAAAAAAAATACAGGCGGATAGACAATGGACTACACTGAAGGTAAATTTGTATTATAGCTTTAGTTCTATAGCTCTACATAAAGATGAGATGAGGATACTACGTAAAGTGTATTTGCTTCGAGAGCTACAAATCCTTTCTATAATGAATCAGAGAATTCATTTTCAATAAATATAATTTACTTGTAACAGAACAAGTTGGCAAACAATTAGATCTATTTAAAATAAATCTGTTTAATTAAGTTTTGACCTCTCTGGCTAGTCAACCTTCTTTATCTTTTCTTTTAAAGGTACTTTTTATATAAAATCACATCATACTACAAGTACATACGTCTTAAATTTCCCTATACTTTGACTATATTCTTTAGTTAAAAAAGTGTTCTTAGAGTGTATAGGGAAAGCGCAAGGCTGGTAAACAAAATAAAAGAGCAAACGGAACGGAAACTAAATAGGGTTAACAAACGCTACAATGAGGAGGGCAGTGAGTGCAGACCTAAAAATCGAAAGCTTGTTATTTTACTTAATTGCATGGCCAGGACAGCAATTTTCATATTTGTCTAGTGACGTGGAAACAAAAAAAGAAATTGAGCAAATGCAGCTAATGCAAATGGGTTTATGGCAGCCTTTAGCTAATGAATTAATTAAGACTTGACCTATAGGTCAAAAAGAATAATTCAAGCTGGTTAAGCCAATTTCTTGGGGTTTTGTCTCGAAGGACAAGCATAGGAATACGAAAATCGCTAATATTAGATGCATATTTTTATATAATCTACTGACTTATGAACTATGAATTTATTTCTAAAATATTAAGCAATGTTTTAATCATTCTTAAAGGTACAGATGTTCATGTTATCATAGATCTATGACCCACACCTTTGATAACTTTAGTCACGTTTCATTTAGGATATTTGTATTTTTTGATTCGATTACCGTGCCCCGCAGTGCAGCCAATACGGCGTATGCGTAATCTGGAAAAGCAACAATCAAACAAATTGCCGAGCAGGCAAACATAAAATTCGCGCTAAGTGACACGCAACTCCTGTTGTTTGTTTACAGCTCTGTGCAATTTTCATTTGTCAAAGGAGCGCGCACACATCGAGGATAATAGTGTAGCGGAAATGTGAAATGTGTTTACCCATTGCCCATTAGCAGACACATCATAGAAGGCTCTCTATTATTTTTTCCTTGGCACTTGCAGCTGCCACAGCTCATGCTGAATTAATTGCTTCGTACGCACCATTTACTGACGTTTTCGCTCCCTCTTGATTTATTCATGCCGAGTTTGCTTTTTAATGTTAATCCCGGATTTTTATATTATTAAATTTATATTTAGTTGTATGCTTACTGGTAATGTTTTATGTGAATATTTAATGGATATCCAAATAGAATAATTCAGCTGAAATTTGTGTAATAATCTACAGTTTGGCTTTTTGCGGTTTTCTCCCTGCCACCACCATGAGATAGAGTGGTGAACATAAAGTTGCGGGGCAAGAATGTCAACTACAAACAACAAATGGCCGTCGCAGTCATAACACTAAAGTTTTCGGTGCTCTCTGGCTTGTGCTATCTGGCTGGGAGCAGCAGTAAATGAAATTTATTTAAAACATTACAAGCATAGTTAAGGGCCAGCTGCAAAAGTTAAATTTTTCGTTGTTTCTTCGGCGGATTCACAATTTTTAAAAGGGGTTTTCTCGGATTTAAGGCCAGTCATTAAATCGATAAAATGCTGAACTTGTGCCAATATACCAAAGTTTCTAAAAAATGGTCTCGAATGGCTTAAATTGTCTTGGCTTTCCTTTGTGCCTCTGTCTCGGATTGCAATTTATTGCAGCCAGAAAAAAAAATAATACGTTTCAGCAAAAAATTGCAGCCAGAGGCGGCATCAGTAACTGCTATATTTATTTATTTTTTCCTAATGTCCTCAAAGCGTATTCTGAACGACTTTCTTTGGTGCTGCAGGCGGATATCGCCTACAACCAATTCGGAAACCAGCTGCACAGCAGGAAACTTGCAAATTTTTTGATCGAACTCAAAAGTATTATTCTACTTCAGCTTACAGTTTGACAATGGACAATGGTGTTATTGAAGACACGTATGAGATTTGAGTAGGGTATATCAATATCCATACATAATAATCATTTTATTTATTATTTATCATATTTAAAGGTCATATTTACACAATCAACCCACTCACTTGTCGTAAAATTATGCAAAAACCTTTGATTACATATCTTTTTGTTCCGGAGTGGGTGTTACGCTCTTAACTATTTTAGCCGTGAGTAAAGCACTCTTGCAAATGACAAACATGTCGGCTTACGTAGTCGTTCTCTGTACAACCTACGTAGGAAGTCTTTGGGATTTTGCATGCCACATTACCCATATCCCTTTCAGTATAGGTATGTGTGCCAAATGCAGTGACAGAGACTTCTCCTTGCCGCCCTTCTTCTTTCCAGATGCAAACATTTGTTTTAGGCTTTGTCGAACGTTTCCCAGCTCTGACTTTTCCTTCGTTTCGCTTTCGTTTTTTTAAGCCGCTCGCTTTGCCCTGCCGACGGTTACAGTGTCTCAGTTGCTTGTAAGCGCCTTATATATAGTATATATAGTAAACATAGCGTGGTCTTGGGTTACAAGCCCACGACTCAGGGGAACAATTAAGGAATTAGAGGCTACTTTGGGGGCTCTTTAGACGCGGCATCTTCTAATTGGTTGCAAAACAACTAATTAACTTACTCAACTACAAAAAAAAAATTCTTTAAAATCTGTGCTCTTTGATTTTCGGGATAATTAGGTTCTCTCGACAAAAACCTGCTGCTGAAAGGCTTAAAAATTATAATAAAATACTTTCCTCTCCCAAATTTACATAACTTTCAGACGCCCAGTTGGCAAATGTCCTGTGGCTTATTTTCTGGCAATTTGCTGGCAGTCGACAGCTGCGATTCATACCGCAGACATCCGCCATCATCATCTCCCTTTTCGGGCTCATTTGAGCGGAGTAAAAATGGTTATTTGACTAATTGTTTCTCCAGGACTCCACGCCGACAGCTTGGCTTAAAGTTTCTGTCATAAGTCGGCGAAAGTTGGGTCCAGCTACAATCTAAAGAGTTGGTCTTAAGAATACGCAAGCCCTAAACAAATCCCTGGTAATCGGGACAGCTCTTTTCGTTTGCCATAAATAAACATTTTGCCATTCAGATGCTCTTCGTTGTTAACTGCTAACTGCTAACAGGTTTTGGCTTTTAGCCGACACCTGAGTCTGACTGTGTGTGCTGGTTAGCCACACATGTACTCTACTTATTGCGGCTGCACGTGTGCGTAGTGTGTAGAGCCAAAAATGTTGAACATGCTGCATCAGCGGCAGAAAGTTTTTAATCCAGCTACAAGTCACACGTAAAACTGCAGGGAAAACATGGAAAATTTCCAGCGTTTAAGCAATGCAAATTCTAATTAATTCGGAGTCTAGGGTGTGAGTAATTTGATTGTTTTCCTAATGGGAAATGCGTGCATCCTGATTGAGTTAAGGGGTCTTTATTTTGACAGCCAACCATCGGAGTGGAATTTCATTTCGAATCGATTATATTCTAATTCGATTCGGTCCGGTTCGGCGTTGCCTGCCATCTGAGCCCACTTGCTTGTGTCCTGGCTAATTGCAAATGCACTTAGCAGCCAGCCAATCTCCCACACTCAGCGAGCCTCATTTGCATGTGAAGCCCTGGCTCTCGGTCATGCTCCTCCTCCTCGGATCCGGGCGAGGCGGGCACCTTGAGATGGCCCCGGGAATGGCAATCAAAATTCTCCGAATGCACGCCAATCCGGGCTATGGCCCACCAAGGTTACACTCCCACGATGTTTTCATTTCCTGCTTGAGAATAAATAAACGAAATTTTCCCAGACCTCTCAAAAATTCTTGTGCCATACTTTGTTGCTGATGGAAAACAAATCTCTTTTGTTAGTTTAGATTTCGAGTTCATTGGGGGATATATCCGTTTTTTGAAGGATAATAAAAACTGTACGGTCCTCGGAAAGTTTCTTTTAAACTTTTGCTGCAGGAGCTTGTTCCCGAAATAAATTACTCGAAAGCACCACATTAATCGTGTTACCGTTGAGAATAACTGCCAACATATGCAAATTTATAACTCGCTTTTTGCCATCCTGCCAAGTTAGTTAGCCAAATGGATTTTGTTGTGATGGAGTAGTCCTCTTCGCCGGCAGGATTAACAATAAAAATGGCGGCGAGCAGTGCTTGTAGCAGCGAAGTTGAAACCGGGAGCAGCTCCTTTGAGAGCTTAAATTTGTAGCTAGTTCCACACAAAGAGGTTCTAAGGAATATGATTTATGGCCGGTTTAATGTTGGATGATTTAGGTCTTTAGAGAATTTCTGTTTTTAGTACCAGTTGCAGTTGCAGTTGCCACAATTTTTTCTTTTGCAGCAACGGGTAACATTTTAATTGTTGTTGCCTTTACCCGCGGTCGTATATATACGTATATATATGTTGGCAGCAGCTGGATCTGGAATGTCGGCAGACATGTGCCAAGTGCCAAGGAGCAGCCAGAAGGAAATGGCAGCTAAGAGCCGCCAAAAGTGCCAACGTTCACTGCATGACAATGAGCGGCGAAGAAGCCAACCTTTTGCCTTTGTTAAAAACGCGGAATATTATGCAGAATGTTTGCAACAATTTTGCGAGAAGCAATAAATTTAATTTTTGATTTTCAGAATTCTGCGAATTTCTTTCATGTTTTGCAATTTTAATTTGTATTAAACCCATAGAGAGTTGAGATTATTTCCCGTATGACGGATTATAATCAGTTCAAGTTTGTCACCATTAATTTATAAATGCCAAACTGCAATTCCTCCTTTGAAAAGCAGAATAACAAAATATGAAGAACTTTTTTGAAAAGAAAACCCCCATCTCAGGCTTTATATCCTGCTGCTCACAGAGTTTTCCGATCATTTATCAAATAACACAGCTTTAGCTTGTCAAGTGGGCGAAAGGAAACGATTTCCGTGCCACAACAAGCTTCGAATTATGCACAAAATTAGTTTTTCTTATTGTTCTCATTTTCAGTCGCTGCATTTTGATTTGTATTGTTCCATAAGTCCATCAATCATTACTTTCACTTTGCACTTTAATTTCCATGAGTTTCGCGTCAATTTCCTCTCACTTTCACTTTATTTCCCGTATTTCCGTTTCCGGTTTCGTCCGACTTCGATGTTGTTCACTTGACGGTTTATCACCGGCTTCTGGCGCCTTTCGCCACATCTCGGCTCGGCTGTGGGTTTCGTCCTCGGTTCGATATCGAAGCATTCGGATCTGTGTGCAACCGGCATTTTTGGCCAGCCAGCAGCTGATGGGGCAAGCTGCACGTGGCACGGCCATAAAGCTTTGCAGGGCTCTCGGGGTGTGGCGAGGACTTGTTTATATTTTGCACATAGCGAGGTGCGGAAGAAGGTTTGTCTTTGGATTGTACTAGTTGTACTTTTAGTTATTTTTAAATATTAAATTTAAATTTTTACGTTTTTGTTTAAGAAAAATGTAAAAAACGTTAACCTTAGATATTGTGTCAAAACTTAAGCCTAACATTCCTATTATTAAGATGTGAATACGTTTTGTGGTTAAAATACAAAAATATTTTGTAGAAATACAATTATAAAGAACGTATTTTTTACGTATACGTATTTTTTAGTAACGCCTTGTTTTAATCTTTCTGTGCAAAATAATAAAAAAATAGCCTGATTAATATTGCTCCCTGATAATTAAGAGTAAATTTAAATATAATATATTCATATTTCATAAATATTAAGCATACGCCGTGGTGACCCAACTAAGAAAGCTACATTAGCAAAGTTTCAACTGCTGCGCGGTTGTTGTCTCCACTAGGGCGTTGGTGAAACTGCTGCTGTTAACCGAACCCGTATGTTAGGTAACAGAGCAAACACTGTTATTGCACTCACTTGCGTGTTTGTTGCCAATTTCTCGGCGCATTTCCTCCGTGCGATTTGTCAAGTTGGGCTCAAGTGGAAACTGGGCGAATGTCATGTTCTCGTTGCGCATTTGTTTTCCCAAGGATTTCATCATGAGGAAGCAGGTGTGCATACCTGCCACGCTCCGCTGACCGTCCCGTTCGTAATAGAAAATGGAATGCGACCAATTGTGCCTGAGAGCCGGGAAACTGTGTAAGCTGACATGACTTTAAGTGTCACTCCAATGGCACTTACCGCTTCATCACGTTTATGGTCAGCTCGGAAATGGTCTCGAAGCTGAGCATTCCCGTGCGGAGCAGCATGTAGAACTCGTCGTTGCAATCCGTCTTCTTTTGCTCAAAGTCGTAGGTGGAACCGCCCACGGAGATCAATGGAGTGCCCTGGCTGTTGAAGTACTTGGTTATCCGGCTAACAGCAGCTGTAGAGAGATAATTGATTAAATTTATAAAACAAACAAATTGTTATCTGTATTCTCACCCAGAGAATAATCGCAGACGGGACCGAAGATAACCTGGGCGCACTGCTTGATGATTCCGTCCATGGCTTTGATCACGCCCAGCGAGGCGTCGCACTTGGTATCGTGGGCCAGCCACTCGAAGTCGATATGCGGCGGTATTAGCGCCTTGGCGCGGATCTGTTGTTCGGCCACCTTCAGGATGGGCAGGACACGTGGCAGCGACGCCTGATACATATTGTCATCGGGCAGCAGGACCAGTGCCCGGATGGAGCAATTCCTCCCACTCGCATCGCAGATGGCTTCACAGTCCCGAGCAGGTTCCTCACGGCAGTTGCCCAGGCAACCCCCGGGGCCGAGGAAAAGGCCAACAGCGACTAGGAGGAGCGTGGCTCTGCTCATTTGAATATTGTTTACCACACCAGCCACCTGAAAGCTAGGTACTGCAATCAAATCGCGTGAGTCGCAATTCTCATTTGCTGGTGTATCATTGTATAAGCCGAATGTGTCTTGCTCTTTGGTTTGGCTCATTTGCATAGTCTCAGATCTCAATAAGACGTCTAAGCAATGCGGTTTCTCTTCCACCCTCTCCCTCTGTTTCTCTATAATTCCCTATCCTTCACTGTGCCTTGTGTTTGCTGGAGAACTCTCGTGTAATTAAGTTGCTTTGATTGCTCTCATAATTAATCCAGAGTTTGGTCGCTGCATGCTTGCTGCTCAGCTCCCGCAGTCTGGAGTGCCGCCTCCTGCTTCTGTTGCTGCTGCTGCTGCTCCTTCTGCGAATGGTGCGAATCAAGTTGTTAAAGTCATTAGCAGCTTCCAGGCAATTTGTGAATATATAAATCACTGAAGTTTCAATGGATGAAAGAGGGTGAGAAGATAATGACACTGCTTTAATGTGGAATGTGTGATCTTAGTTTCACTTAGTTTCTTGTTAAAAATTGCGAGAAATATCCCTATAATTATTTTAAATTTCAACTGACTCAGCGTGATGAGCGAAATTTTCTGTGAATGGAATATTCCCACATAGACTCCCGTAGGTGATTTATCATTTCTTCGAAAGCGTCACTCTATTTTTAATCAATGTCTTAATTTATATTATAAACAAGTCCCACCGATTTGTATCTTGGGTATTTATATCAAGGTGTCATAAATACAGCTAAGAGCTTCCCCTTCTAAAAAGTCAATTATTTAACAATTTCCCCTTTTATCAATTTTGAAGATCCCGAGTCATAAATATCACAGTCTTGGCCTGTTCGTAAATATCTTTACTTTCCGTTCCGGCTATCACATTCTCAGGCAGATACGCAGTTTAGTGATAGGAAAGGGAACAACAAACTTTATCTCTCATTGAACTGCAATTGTGACTTCACAGTGTCTCCAAAGTAAACAAAGCCATCGAATGCAGAACCTCCGCGGTGTATTAACCAAATATATAAATATTTATGATCCTGCCTTAATAACATTATTTGGACAAGCAATGCTGGCTGAATGGTTTGTGGCTTTTACGATTGGTGCTGATTCATTGACTTTGCTGCCCAATAATTTGTCCAATTTCCATCGAACTTGATGCAGCAGATAATGAACATGGGACCAGTTGTTTATGGCTAGTTCCCTGGAATCGCTGGATCGCTGTATGTGGCCATTGATAAGGTCAGTATAAAAGGGTATCCGTGCGGAATCTTTACGGAAATCTCGCAAAAATTCGAACACTCGAACGTCTTAAAGTTCTGGCGTCACAACAGTTCCGGCGGCAATCTACTGAAACGTCATTAAGGTGGCAAACCAACCGAAAAACAAGCGAACACTTCGGCACTGCAACAATAAAAACAAAAACGTGTCAAATGGTAGTCAACATGCTGCCATGTCTAGTTAGTCGTTTGGCGATTAATAATCTAATCGTGACAAGCGGCAAGCGTGTGATGGCTCTGTATCGCCGAGAGTTCTTTCAGTTAGTCATGCGGTTTGTTGTCATACCTACTCCCAATGGTGTGAACTTTGAACTTTGAAAGGAAAGGAGCATAAATTAAAGATCTGAAGAAAGTTTAATCAAATAGTTTAAATTTTAACATAAGCTTCAGTATATTTAATATTCTTTGCAATTATAGCAATCAGTTTTCTTAGCTTATGATTTGAATGAAACTGATCACTTAATTTGTTACTTGTCAGACTTTCCATTTATAAAATAGGTTTTATACATAAATTAAAGCAATAAATGTATTTACAATTTCCTTATTTTTATTTGGACAATAAGTTTTAAAGAAAGACAGTTCAATCGAATATGTATACCCTCTCTATTCCCGAGAGTATACTCCCAATAAATAATAAAACCCCTTCCGGATATTGTCAAAAAGACCACCGGCCAGTAAACTATTTTCGTATTTCATTCGGGGCCCAGACAAGAGCATAAGCATTTTATCTGGTTTCCGATAAAGCGCCCTGTGTGTAGGCTGAACTTGAGATTGCGTATACGCAGATTGGGCCAACTTCGATTGCGGCTGGAAAGTCCCGAATGGAACCCCGGCCAGATGATATGATGATGATGATGATGGAACGGGGAAGCCGCCGGGCCAATCGCTGGGCAAACACCGAGCAGCTGCAATCGAACATTCGCTGGCAATCGGACCTGTCGCCAATTAATAAGAATTCATCACTTGGCCCGCGGCACTCGACACGGCCGGTGACAATCCAGAAATACAGAAAATAGAAAACAAAAAAAACAGAATGCCAAATGCCAGGGAGATATCAACACTCTGTGGGTCATGTGCCTGCCAGCGATAGTAGCGATTGGGGTGGATCGGTGGATCGTTGGATATGTGGTTCCGGGGGGATCCGGGGATCGGAGCGGCTACTAATTTCGTTGGCCAAATGAGCGGCAGGGCCGAAAAGTGGCAACATCAATCATACTGGAGCACACACTATTTGCATTGATAGGGAAAGTCCAGAAATAGAAGCAAAGCCAATATTTTCAGCGCTCGCCACTCAAGGCGAATCAAATAAATGTATTAACAAATTGGCATGGACATCATCGGCGGCTCTTATCAGGCTCTGGGCCAACCTTCAGTCGAACGTCAGTTTATTTTTAGCCGCCTGATTAAGATCGCGCAGCCCGAAAGCCGTAGAGCGGAGAGGGCCCGGCGAATCAATCATGTCCGCCACTACCACTGGCACCACTGGTTTTTTCCCGGAGCCTGTCCATAAGCCCGACGTCGACGGTCGACGGTCGACGGTGCTAAGCCCCGCACTCAGGAACCCAGACACACATGGACGCGGGCCGTGCTCGTACTTGCCGAACCTTTTTATTCATGCTCCTCGGTCTCTGCCCTGCCTGTGCCTGCCTCCGTTTTATCAACCACTCGATGTGTTAGGCAAACAAATCAAAGTCGAGGGTTTGGGGGTTTTGCATGCGTGTTGTAACCGAGAGCCGGCAAAACAAACTTGTTGACCAAGAAAATGCCTCCGGGCCGAAATTCTAAACTGTGTATGCAGAGTTCCAAGTGGGAGAATTTTTGCAATTACTCATTAAAGCAAATATATACCTTTGGGAAATCATGTCAATATGCTTAACAAGTTAAATTCTAGAGCTTGCTATCTACCAATTTTAATGATTTGTTGTAAAAGAAAACCTAAGAGTAATGCTTATTTTTTACCTAGTGTATTTGTTTCATTATAAATGAATAATAAATAGCTAAGTATCTTAGTAACCAGGAACATGGTTTCAATACCTTCACTACTGTAAAGATTTCCCATATTTCCCATTTTAATAACACATAGTTTTCCGGCTAAGTTCCAATTTATGTATATATTACTTCACCACTTAAACTTACCCTTCCAGTTAGCCAATCATCCAACGCAATGTCTATTTTTAACAGGAGTTACTCAATGCCAATAACAAGTACAAATAATATTAAATGTAAACTTGTACATGGAGTAGAACACTCAATTAATTGTCGCACTTCAATCCGGGCTGCTACTTCACACTTTTTATGTTCAATATCAATCGCAGTGGCGGTGACTATTTTTATTACGACTATATAACTTTTGGCAAACACACAGTCACAGCGATCGAATGGAAATGAACCAGAAGACAAACCGTCTACGATTGGGCCTTTTCTTTGTCTATTTATAGGCATTTGTTTATTTTTAATGTGCAATCAAGCTGCCTTTTCTGCCTTTCTGCCGTCTGCCGTCTGCCTGCCCTGCTCGATAAGATTACGGAAAAGTCCATAATAAACACACACGATATTCTGCCCCTGCAACGCGTGCGAATCCAAACGGACATCAGTCCAGACAGTTGCCAACCCCGATTTTAATATCTTACTGCAATATCGGCCCATAGCCTACTCGAAAATATATATAAATCGGTTTTAGATCTCCTCCATTTGCATTTGAAACTTAAATATCCATTTGTCATCGGCCATAATTCGAAGGGCTTTGACAATGCTAAATTTATATTATTTATGAATTTTTAATGCGGGCTTAGTTACAATTAAATTTAAACAAGCACACAGGGTGAACATAATTAAGAATTAAGATTTATTTCCCCGTTTTTATTTATTGCCTAGACACCGCAGATAAGCAGACCCTCAACTCTGACCCCAAAGCACTGGACAAAAACTTTTACAAGTGGCCTTTGGGATCAGTGTGTTAAAGTCCAGGGAATGGCTTGTGCAGCTCGACTGCGGTTTAACGAACCGTAATAAAATCCCAGCTTAAATGGATTTAATTAATTTTGGTCGTGTTTAAGAGTGTGAAACAGCACCAAATGGCAGGGCATTAAACGGGCTTTAATTCAGGCCATATATGCAGTATTTTGTGGGGGGTATAACCTTGTGTAAAGTGTGGAATTAGCTTCACAGAATGTGCAATTTGCAGTGACACTTCTTATGGTGTTTTCCTATCTCTGATTTATATCAAAACTTTACTCCTTACCACTGCACATCAAAACAATTTCGGCGCCAAGACAAACTTGCTGCGGCGAACTTGGCAGGAAAATAAACTTTGCGGCTTCGCTATTTTAAGCTGATTCGGCGAGGAAAGTTTTGCCTAACCCTCTTTTGTTGAAAACATGCTCATGTTTGATCTGGTATTGGCTTACCAATTGATTAGAGAATATTTACGTTATCATGTGGCTAGAGCTGTGCATATGCCAGACAGGGGGTGTGTTCGCTGGCTTCGCCCCTCTTTATTTTTTCGTATTACGTATACGCAGCATGGTGTTTGACTTACTAAGTGCTGCCTACTTAACAGCATCGACCCGGACTTGTCACTTTCCATTCTAGTTGCCTCCCCCCCCCCAAATAGTGCTATAATTTTATGCTAAGCATGGCATGTAGCTGGCAGGGTCGAAAAGAGAACAGGATAATTGATATTTTTGCACTAACCGCAAACTGCAGCTTATTTAAAAAGCACTTCTTTTTCCTGGCGAAAGAGAGAAACGATTTAATATTGCCGCACCTCAAGGCTGCTAATCCCATTGAAGATTTATAAGTTGGGTCCTAGTTGCCCAGGGCAGCAAGTCCCCTTTTTGTGTGGCCACAGAAATCTCGACCCGGCGAAGCAGCAACGAATCCGCCTCAATGATTTATGCAAATTCAATAATAACAGAAAGCGGCGTGTGAGTGGAATGTGTGCTACAAAGTCAAATGGGCTGCTCCTCACACCCCTTTCTTGTCTATATACATACTCCACCCAACCCGTTGGGAATTTTGCGTCTAGGTATTTTATTTTAATTTCGTAACTAGACGGAGGAAACTTTGCGATATTTGCCCCGGGGACAAGTGCTGTTTTGCAATCATTTGCTTTTATCAAGGAGGAGAATCAGTCCTCCTCCTCCTCCTCCGGGGTTGTGAGAAAGTGAGAAAATTTGCATGAAATTTTCCTGGTGGGCGGGTCATGGTTCTTAATCCGGAGCAGCAGCAGCCTCTGGCCCCGAACATGTTTTGTAAGAGCTTATAAAGACTTGTCAATGTCCGGAATGCCTTGTACAAGCAGCTTCTCCAGAGCAGAATACCCATTTTAAATGGCTCACCTTTGCCTTTGTCCGGGTTTAATATTTCAAACGTTTTTTTGGTTTCTTTTCACTAATTTTCACCCTCTTTGTGGGGACTTTAAACTATTTATTTCTTTCAGATATCGAGCATTAGATTCTTCCAATTTATTCACATGTGTTTTCACCAGGTTAGTTTGTAGGAAAAAAAATACACTCGCTATATATATATTTAGAACACTCTGCCGTGCAGGCAAAGAGAATTTTGGCAGCCGTCGGCTTTGAAATCAAAAAAATACATCACAAAACATATATCGCGCGAAATTTATTGCCATTTAAAGTGAATTTCACGACCGCTTCTACGCGCGCGTCGTCGGGATTGAACTGAAATTGGCGGTCGCTTTGGTAAACTGTTCACTTTGTTATTTTTTGCTCTTCATTATTGGCCAAACTATGGAAAAGCTCGGCGACGGCGTTTCTGCGGAGCGTTTCACCAATGCAGCACGCACACATCGCCACCGAAACTCACCAATGCCCGATGTTCTGTGATAAGAGCCTCTGGCGATAACAGCCGGACCTTAACAGGGCTGTTAGGTCAGCGGGGCCTGTTATCCGGAGACGGTGTTAATTGGCCAGCGGCTAGGAAGTATCCGCCAAGAAACGCCCACAAAAAACGCGTTAACAGAGCGCCTCTAATTTGGGAAAGTAAGATAAGTTGTTAGGCTTAGCAAAAAGGGCAGAGACAGCGCAGTAAGTGTCAAAATAGTCTTGGGTACTTTAGGTCTTAATAATTTTGTTAGGGATTATGTGTCGAAATATTTTCTAGAATATGATTCTTCTTCTCTATAAGTACAAGCTCGATGTTAGGCAGATCTCTAAACACAGCTCTGACAGTAATAAGGAAATTTCCGAGTTCGATGAATTTCTCTCCCGAAACCAAGCAGAATGCTGAAAAATGCAGACAACTTTAGCATCTACCGAGCAGAAATTCAAAATTCCCCCTAAAATTTGGTTCGCAAGGAAGTAAGTGCCCCTTGCATGATGTTCAAGTACGAATGTAAGTAAAAAACCTAGATTTAAAGGTAGTATTTAAAGGTAGTTATGCTTTAAGGAACTCAAATTTATCTTCTTGTTTTCAGCTAAAGCTAAAGCAATTTTAAGAAAGAGCTGTTCAGTCTTTTTCCCATTTTTTCGTAATTTTCGAACACTTTGCGATGGCCCTAATGCGCTTTTTCATTTGGACATTTATGAACACATCGTGGCGTATACGCAATGTCATCTTGCGCGCATTGCTCATACGCCCCATATTGTTTGCCAGGACACGCATCTCGGCTAAAAACAGCAGCAGCTGCTTTTCCAGCATTTTCCGCAGTTTTTCCCCTTTTGTGCTCTTAAGTGTGGAAAAATTAATAGCATTTTCAGGGTGGCAGAAAGCCGCTAAGCGATGTTTGCCATTGTTTGCTCAACTTGCAGCGTGAGTTGTGGCTGGGAAAAAATCAGGCAGAGCGGAAATGGTTTTCAAGTGAGCTTAAATGCTTTTCCCGTTGTCCTATTTATGAACGAGTGAGCAATTATTGTAATTATGATTTTATGTGGATTTGCAGAACAAAAAAGGGAAAAGCTGCAAATAAGTGCACACAATTCGAATCAGAAAAGTGAATAGATTATAAAAAGTGGTTATAAGGATTATAATGAACAGAAAAAATTGTTAAAATTAAGCTGCATAGTTGCCTAAACAATTCTTTGAAGCAATATACAAGGAACTAAATTATTTAAAGGAATTTTTGCTGTATAATAAAATTTAAAAAAAAGATGAAATCAAAAATAAATAAAATACAAAATAAATAAATAAATTTCGCACGATTCGAAAATGATATCTATTCATAGGGTGGTATTATTTATCTCTTGCTGATTTCATTTATTCCTTTTGTTATCAAGTGCTTAAGGCTGACAATGGGTTAAAGCTTTACAGAGCAATGCAAGTGCGGGTGTGGGCGTGTGTTGTGTGGTGTGTGAATAGCTCTACGTAGACATACGTTTCGGGTGTTTGTTTTTAGGTTTTTGGTTTTTGGACATTCGCATTCATTATTACAAAACGAGAATAGCTAACATTTATCAATTACTTAGAACTACATAAGCTGTGCATGTGTTGCATGTGCCACCGCCGGCATCAGTAGCGTTCGCTGTAGGTGCCTCCTCTACTTGGCATTGCCGTCGTCGTCGATCGCCTTGAAGATGATGTCATAGACGTGGTCCACCAGCTTGGCCCACGTGGCCGCTTGGCTTTCGTCCAGACTGCAGGCCGCGGTCAAGACATCCAGAATCACGCCTTTCAGTTGCTGTCAATCGAGAAAGGTATAAGGTTATTAATTAAATACTTTTATTTTAAAGCTAAGGCTTACATTGTACGACTCCTTGGTAATGGTGCGCGGTATGTGACTGACCGCCACCTTGGTCCAGATCTCGTCCAGTTTCTCAAGATCACCATCCTGCCCAAGAACCTGGATGGACTCATCAAACACTCGGATGATCCTGCCTGCATGCGCCCTAAAGCGTGCATTTCCCTATTAAAACAATAAATTAAATATTAAAAACAGTCTCCCAAATGTTTTAATCAAACTCACGGGCAGCTCCTCCAGGGGAACATCGCGGAAGGGGAACTTCTCCAAGTTGGACGGATAGAGGTTGAAGAACTGCGTCAGTATCGCCGCTCCAGAATCTGTGGGTGTTGCCACGGGTATCTCCCAGGTCTTTTTGATCAATTGCACCTCATCGCTGTTCATGGTTGCTCTCCGTTTTCCCTCAGTTTTCACTCTTTAACTCTCTCTCTCTCTTAAAGTTCGACGCGGCTTTCAAGCTGAAAATGTGGAGGGGAAAAAGAGGGAAAAATAGAATTAAGTCAATTTCGGTTGTCCTCTCTTTTGCTCTCAGATTGTAATTGAAATTGACAGTTTTACAATGTTGCTGCGCGGGCAGAAACGAAATCAAAACAACAGACTACAAAACAGTGGCTTCTATAAATGTGCGCACAACACGTGCTAAAAGTCAATGCCTTCGCCATCGAGCGGCAAAAAGCAAAAATAACATCTTCATCATGAACATCATCATCGTCATCGTTATATCCAAACGCAAATTAACGTCTGTCAGTTAAGCCGAGGCAAGAGCCCAATACACCGCATGCCCCAAACCCCAATTACTCATACAATTTTAAACATCAATCATGTTCTGGCGATGGCACCGTGATTTGCGATTAATATTAAAGGCTTTAAACGTATAAAGGACATTTTAAAAGGGGTCTTACGGAACAAAATCAGTTTCAACATGTATAAAAGCCAGGTTTTAAGTGATAAAAAAAAACAATTTCAAGTTATGATGACTTTAGAATTTCCTCAAATAAAGTTAAAAATAAAGAATTTGCATAAACCTTCTTTTAACTATTTATTTTCTGAACATATATATACAATTATTTTTATTTTCTTATTAATTATTAATTAAGTAAGCATATCGGCTTATGCCCTGACCATCTCTAGTCACCTCTCAACCAGCATGGCCTGCTCTCGGGTTCATTAGCTGACCCATCCTCCCCCGGGCCACAGACTGCCCATTTCCCCGATTCCCTACGGCTGCTATTTGCTGGCAAAAATTATCGGGCCCCCGAAGAGCAGAGGCTGGGAAAGGCATTGAGAATGACAGAGTGCGGGAGAATTCTTCGTACGAGAAGCGGAAATGTAAACAGAGCGCACAGAAATGTGCCAAAAATCATGATATTGTAGCAAATTCAAATACAAAATAACGCCGCCACCAATAAAACGAAAAAATTTATGTGCAAAGAGGATCAAATTAAACGCACATCAATCCAAAAATGGAAAATAAATAAATATTTATGACAATACCAAAAATACGAAAATGCCACAACAAAATTTCAACAACAATAAACTCAAATTGCCAATCCAAAAGTGGAAAATAAATATTTATGAGAGCAAAGGAAAATGCCCATTTAGCCAACGGAATTTGATGAATAATAAATAAAGTGGAAGTTTTGCATTTAGCTTTTCTGTCTTAAGTTTTCCCCTCCCCTCCAATGACAGCAAAAGCATTTCCGAGGGGGGAAAAGCAAAGACAAAGACAGCAAAGCCACAGGCCAAAGAAAAGAATTCTCTGCAAATATAACAAAAAGAAGAAAACTCAAAAGCTTATTAAAAATTTACAAACTGACAAACAGAACAGAAGCAGTCCGTACAAACAAAGGGGGAGGGGAATGGGGAGGGGTCTTGGGTAATAAACAGGCAGATATTCCAGGAAAATGGACTCAAGTGCAGCCGCAGCAGGTGGCCGCCATGTTATTGTTGCCTTTCGCTGCGGTAAAACCGAGCATGCGAGGTGGGCGAGCGGGTGGTGCAGGCAGAGATCCCACTATGAGCACTATAAAAAATGTGCCATCTCTCCAGTAACCTTGTCTACAAGACCCACACCCCCCTCTTGCTCTCGGGCAGCACCAGCACTGCCATACCGGCACCATGTGAACTTGCTCCGTGGCCGGGACACGGGCTTGTCTGTGTGTGCGTCCTGTAATATCCTTCGTGCCCAAATGGCCTGTGGCTTTTGCGGTTTGAAGTCTCGGCCTGTAAGTGTATAAGTGCTGTGTGTCCCCTGTGTGTGTGTGTGAGAGTGTGTCTCTGTGTGTATGTGTGTGTGCCTGCTGCAGTCAAGAGTGAAAAAAGGCAGCCACAAATCAAGCGTTGCCTTGTATCCTTGCACTGGCAGAAAACTTGAGACTAAGTTAAAGATGAATGTTTTTAGAGCCTTAAAATTGGATTAATATTTAAGATATATTAACACATAATATGTATACAAATTTTATATAATTAATTAATTAATTAATTCATTTTATATAATTTAAGAAAACATTTATGTAGCATTTTATTTATCAACCTTTTGTCCCTCTGCCCGTCTTGTGAGTGTGTGGCTGCCAGTAAGGACATTGAGCGCTTAATTAAATTAAGGCAAACTTGATGGACAGCTACTAGACAGCCAGCCGAAAGGGGCGTGGGGCGTGGGGTGGCTTGGTAGGCTGCTGGTGGGAGGGACAAGTGTGAACGGTGCGCCGGAAGGCAGTCAGTCAGGCAGGCAGGTCAGGTGTTGCCAAAGTGCCTTGTACAGGACCTGCCTCTGTGTCTGTGTGGAAGAGTGTACCTGTATATATTTGTTTTGTGATGCTGCCACTCAAGTGTCGCTATGGATTCGGTTGCAATTTCCGACCCTCACGCTTTTCCCCGCGATCTGTGTATTTATTTTGTGGAACTCAAAAACAACATTCTCTCGGTTGCCAAGTGCTGTGAACTCTCGAAATATGAGCGTGGCTAAAGCCACTTCAAAAACCGTGTTCGATGACTGAAAAGTTTATGGCGGCGTAACTAATTCAATATAGAGAGCTATCGTTGAAATCGGATTTTGTGCAGGTTAGCACTAAAAAAATATGAAATCAAAGTTGAGTTAACAAACTCAAAAGGTAGTTGTTTTTAGAAAAGTTGTGGCGCTCAAATAACTCATTTAATTTAAGATCCTTAAAACCTATTTGATGAGAAACTCATCATATCTCAACTTAATTTATGTGGAAATGTCCTTAGATCCAATGTGTGTTTAAGCATGTAAGAGTCGTTATGGTCATTTTTATTTAATATAAATTAAAGAACTTAGGGAAAACTTTTTAAGGATCTTATCTATGAAGAAAGATAGTTTTAATTTTTAAAAATCTGTCCATTAAGTCTATTTTACATAAATTCGCATAATTTAAGGACAATTTAAATCATTTTGCAAACCAAAATAAAGTCGCTTTCAATAATAAATGATACACCTCATTGTCCTTTAAATTGCCTTTAAAGCCGCAGCCTGAATGCTTGGATTCCCACAGACACACAGTCGAACATACACACGGATGCACATTCATGGTGCTCATCACAGGACATTACGGATAATGCCACAACAACAACAACAACAACAACAACGAATTGTAATCACAAAAAACAACAATAACAATCTGCTGCTACTGCTGCTCGCCAGAGGCGACACTTGTTTGCAAGGACACCACAGAAATCCATAAATTCAAAGTCCGCTACTGTGCGACTTATTTTCTGGTTTACACAGCGGATATCGCCTGTGGACCGTTGAAAATTTAAATATATAAACATATACGGATGTACGGGAACGCACGGAAAGAGCGTTAATCAGCTGTTGCCTGTTGAGCGCGGCAGATGCGGAAGATAGATAAACGCAACGCGTATTTACAGTTCGTTTGCGTTTGCCTTTGCCGTGTGATTTTATTCACCCAATTCTTTCATAATTCCGATAGCGTTCCACTATCGTTCAATTGGTGCTCGCACTTTCGTTGTTCTTTATATTTATGTTTTATTTCCTGGTCCCGCTTTTGCTGTAGTTTGTTTACTATTTTTCTCTTCACATAAGTGGGTCTTAGTGTCCAAACACCGAATGGTAAAATCGTGGACTTAATATCCGCACTTTTGAAAAAATGTATTTAAACAATTATTTTCAACCGCTATTGTATTTGTTTACTATTTTTTATTTCTTATATATTTTTCAGGCGAACTTGATTTCTGCGCCCGGAGACCGACGACAAAAAAACGGGACTGAAAGCGTTTACACTCGGTCGGTCTTTCGGTCTCAGAATCACAGTTCGCGCGAGAGCAATATAAAAGCTTAAATTTTTACTCAGTTTTTCATGCTCAGAGCGCATTCTGTTAAATTTTTCACTGTTTCGAATTTATTAGTAATAGGGGGCGCTGCATTGTCCTGTCAAAGACCTAAAAACAGGTATTGAGAGCTCAGACTGCAAGCTTTACTCAAAAAGTTGTACTTACTTTGACTCTAAAGATTTACTTCAACTAAAATAAAAATTAACAGGAATAAAATTCACGGATTTAAATGCATATTTTTATTTCAAATCCACATCGATATACGCCCCCTGTTGCTCAGATATCTTTACTTCCTAATAACCTTCTGTTAATTGGCAGGTGCGAGCGAAATTCTGTTACAATGAGTGCTTTCTACTACAAACTTGAGTGGTGTCAAAAAATAGGCTTTCCGTCTGAGCCAAAGAGAGTATTCAATTCTCCCAGCCGGCAAAGATAAAGGGAGAACAAGAGCGCTTTTGAGTGCCCGCCAAAACCGTTTTGAGCCAAAGCTGCCACAAAACGAGAGATAGAGTGAGTCCGTACAGAGGCGTAGTCTAGGGGGCCCGCCACCTGTCCTCTTAATTTACATTCCACTCAGGCAAAGCACACACCTGTGAATGCCTTACCTATAAGGCATACCCATCTAATAATAACTGCCAAATCTGGTTGCACCTGGAAGCCAAGCAGGCCCAAAATCGACGGGGCCCAAATGCCACCTGTAGACCTTCCAAAGTTATGAAAAAAAGAGTAGTCGAACGCAGGCTTTGCCAAAGTTCTCTCTCAGAAGCTGGAGCTTAAAGTGGGCGAAAGCTTACGTAACTTGTTTAGTAGGTGCTTTATTCAAAATAATAAAATAAAATACAACTAACAAAAAACGTTACAAAAAAAAAGGTTGCAAACCTGCCAAAAGTGGTAATTTAATTAGAAGACCTTTATCGGAAATTCTCTGATGCTAAATAACATAGATTGTTAGTTATTTATTGGCAAAAAATCAATATTTTTGTAACATTTTCTTTGATATTTTAGACCTGTTCTGAAATAAGACAGTAATTTAATACACTTATTTTTACTGCTTTCAGAATTAAGTGAATTTTAAAATGTAGAGCAAGCCATGGATACTGTATATTATTATTCAAAACAAGTGTAAAGATAGGGGTGCCTTTGATGACATCTTTTTCTTTAAAAAAGTATAATTCTAGATTGAATTTTAAACTAATTCAAATATTATTTTAATTTAGAACATTTTTATCCTTGCAATTAAAGCTAAAAACTAATCAATGTTCTTTGTAATTTTATTATTATTATTATTTTCCTCGTTGCACAAAGTTTTTGACAGTACCTATTTTTATGCCACTAATTTTATTTCATACCTTCAAATGCTTTACCGTTTATACTTCAAAAATTAATTTCTGAAATTGAAAATGATCTTTAACGCAAGCAATTTATTATTTATTTATTTTTGTGATTGTAATACAGTATTATCGGGGAAAGCGATTAAGACCGTGCAAATAGTCTCTCAGTTCGAGACAAACAAGTACGCATTACCTTATCAATTGTATAATCGATGTGCTCTACTATTTTTATACCTTTTGCAATTCACTATCACTAACTGAACAGACCCTACCATTTGATACCCAATAAGCAAACAAACAAACAAAGCCGATTCAAATATCACACCACACAATGCCACAGTAATTGTTTATTGTACACTCATTGGGACTGACAATTGGGGAGTGTAATCAGCCCAATTAAAAATATTTGCATCTAGGGATACGATGGAATACTAGATGTCAATTGACACTCACGGGTTCGTTCTGATTGAAAGTCCGACCAACTGCACACGACGCCGTTAAAATTCAAACTGAATAGAATTCCTGACCCGCGGGGGCCTTATAAAAGATTCCCGAACGGCGGCGACACAACGCAGCCACCAAGCGACGCCTTTGTGTACAAACAGTTCCCGAACTGGTAATCTTCGGTTACTATCTATGAAAACGAAACCGAGGCACCGCGATAGCAGGGGGGTCGTCTTGGGATCGGCTTGGGTGAAAGTATACATAGACATGGTCTAGCTATTTCCCCAGATCGGGTGAATATTGCGTGAGAATGTTTGGGGGATATTTTAAGACATAATTAATGCACCAACCAATGGGACGAACACGCTGATCGCAGCTCCAAACAGAGGAACATTTTCGAGTTGTATTTCAAAAAAGATGTGCTTAAAGAAAAGATTGAATTAAAAATATTGTCTGTATATCAAACCTGATTATGTACTAATAACAAAATCCAATGAATAAGCTTATCTGTGGAACTTTAATGCTGGCAGCTTAAATATTATTTGTTGTAAAACTGATTTGATTCATTTCCAATCTTTCTCTATAATTTCGTGATTACTTCTAAAGACTCTAGAAGAAAACTCAAGATTAGTTTCACAATTTTTTGTTGATCAAATTAATAATAAATGGAAATTTTTTTAAATTATTTCTAGATTAACTTTTATGCTTAGTTTTTGATTAGATTTGCGATTGATGACACTCTAAAGGCAATCTCTAATAAAAGTACACAGTATATTCAAGTGTAAATCAAACGATTAATGAATAAAAGCAAACAATAATCACAGTTTAGGAAAAACAAACAATACGAAAGGTAAATTTGCAGTCTCACACAAGCCAATTGGTCCCATATTCCAAACAAACTTATTTGATATTTGCTTTTAACTATATAGAATATTTCTGCTACAGGGTGCTTCCCAATGCAAAAAAAAATGTGGTCAAAACTATTAAATAATTCTCAACCAAGCGACAATTTGTTACCTGTGTCAATTATTATATTTTCGTGTCAAGCCATTTGTGTGCCTCATCCAGGAGGCTACTTTAACGATAATTAAAGTTTTGCATGTTGCAGCCACAAAAGTAAACGTCATGCCATTGAGTGATAAATGTTATAATTATAATTTATATTTCATTAAATTGTGGAAGATTTTATTGGAAGTTAAGAGCCTGCTGCAACTTAGCATAAATTTGATATAAAAATTATCATGGCCTTACAAATAAATTCATTGACAAATCTAGCTTTCACACTTATTCTTTAATTGTTCAATTATGCAACATTTTGTATAAAATTGTGATTGTTTATAGTGTTTCTTGTCACGTCCCAGCTTCCTGTTGGTTGCTTTTTTTTTGCGACGGACTATTGTTTAGACCCCATTTGGGCGTAATTATTTTGCTGTCGAGACGGCAATACAAATGACGCGATATTTGGTCAAGCAAACAAATTGTTAATTGCGTGATTAAATTATTTGCATTAGAGTCTCTTACTGACTTATTCTAGCCACGTTGTGGTGAATTATTTATAAGTATAAATGGAATTATTTGAAGGGCCAAAGCTTGCCATTTACTGTATATACATATAGTATAGTATAGTATCCTTTGTATATTATCCTGCATCTTACGCCCTTAAGAAGTATGAAATACGTGAATTTTTTAAGCCAATATTTATTGATTTTTTAAATTATCATTTTTTGGACAAATCAAAGATAAAAAAAAAATCATCACTAAATCATTACAATTAGTTTGGAAAGCTTTTCTATATTAATAATGATATAATAAGGTTCATAAATTTGCATACTAATTTTGAAAATATTTTTTAATAATTTTTCAGAGGACATGTCTAGATTGACTCTTCTGTTGATATAGTTTATGATGTGGGAAATGACTTCACTGTGTTGGAAACTAACTAACTAAAATTATAACACCCGTCCGTGTATTTATATATTTAGATGATAAACTATTAAAATATATTTAATTTGTTTGCGGGAGAAAAAAGCAGGAAAATAATTCCTTTAAGTGTGAGAAATTAGTTCATTAAAGTCTCAACTACGTTATATTTTCACATGAATCCGCAAAATATAATAGAAATAATAATGAAGTCACAATGAGTGCAAACACAAGCAAAACTTAAGCTCCACCATTTTCTCTTTAGCTCTTTAACCCTATTTAACGTGAAATTGGGCTATATAGCCGAGAGCCATATGTTATAATATTTAATTTTATTTGTTGAAACTCCGGCCTTAGCAAATATGTAAATAAAACACATGGGGCCGGTGAGTCCGCTCCTGGACAGTAAAAACAGCAAACTGCTGGCGAAGCAAACGGCGAAAACAAACAGCAGATGATCCCCAAGAGAGCGGGAATGCCCGAGTTTTATCCACATTTTGGGGGCCCTGCTCTCATGCTCTCAAGCACACACACTCACATATTCGGCAACTGCTGATCCAAGTGGGAGCAGACCATTCAGTGGGCACTTGGACGCGGACGCGTACGGAATAAGCAGTTGTACAGCGATCGGCAGCGGAGAGGAGAGCGTCTGGAGGTTCGGACCAAGATAAACGGCCAAAACAAATGTTTGCCCAATTGCCATTAGATAATTAGATTATTCCGCCATGGACGCAGTGCAGCAGCAAACAGCAAACAATAACAGCAGCAGCAACATTGACAGCGACAAATGCCAGAAGCTGAAGAGATTCGTGATCGTCGGCCTGCTGATCACCATCGGCATTTTGAGTTGGCACTTCTACGGTGAGCATTTGCTCTCTTTTACCAAAGAGAACCGGTAGCCAAAATGTCTTCTCTTGTTTTCTCTTAGAGTACTTCCACAGCAAGCCGCTGCCCAGAACGCCCGACGATGTCTTGACCCTCTCCAAGAATCTCTACGCGGAAGAGACTGAGGTCAGTCCGTATCTCTACAAGGTGAATCTCCAGGGGAAGACCACATCCGGCGCCCACGATGACCGGGCCCCAAGGAAGTGAGTATATTATGGCAGCTTGAGGATATATATTTCTAGTATTTAAATTAAATTAAATTAAATTTATTTCAGTCTCTTTGAATTACACCAAGATCTGCTGGCCAGAGATGCCAACTCCACGACAGCCCTTCTCATGCGCCTCTTCGATAACTACGAGCTGGATGTGGCAGTGGCTGATGTCTCCACGCCGGAGCACCTTCAAGAGCAGCATGACTTCCTCAGGACGGTAATGAACACCCGCGTAATGAAGCTTACAATGCGATATTTGGTAAACAAGGGTAAGTGAGATGCCGTTTAAAACTTAAACTCAAGCTTCAGTTTTCCTTTCTTTCCAGACATTGTGAGCATCGAGTATGACGAACAGCTGCGCCTGCTGCAGGACCTCTGGTTCACACCCTACTCCCGGGGTCGCGGCATCGTGGGCAGCTCCAGCTTCGAGCACGTTTTTATGGCAGAGCTGCGTGATCAGAAGGTCCTGGGGCTGCACAATTGGCTATACTTTGCCGACCAGGAGCAGCGAGGCAACGTGGACTACAAGGGCTGGTTGAGCCACCAGGAAATGGGAAAGGTGAGTTCCAAGTTTTGAGATTTTATTAAAACTAAACTAATTCCTTTTTGTTCTGAAATCTCTGGCAGAAAAACCAAATGCTCCTCAGCCTCCGGCACACCTTCCATAACATTCGGAAGCCGGTGAACAGCTTCTTTGTGGGCACCTCGCCGGAGCTGGAGTTGAGCCTGTACACCGCCTGCTTCCTGACCACGGCGGAGGAGGAGCCCTGTCACATTCAGCTGGGTCAAGCCCACGCCACCATAGTCTCGCACGGATGGAACTGGAATGGGAAGCGACTGATAGCCACCGCTTATCCCGACGGCTCCTAAATCATCATCCTCCCCACTCTCCAAACTCAATAAAACTGTACTTACATTCAACGGAAACGCAAGGCCCAAAACGCAAAGCTCCAAAGTCAAAGTCAAGTTCATTTTATTTCGGCACTTTATGAGTATGCCCGGCCTGGCTGTCGCTGGCAATTGACGAGCCCGTCAGTCAGGACATGAAGAATGCCCGCCAGGATGTCCTTGCCAGCCATCGTTTGAGTTGTTCTGACAGCGTTGCGTGGCCCTACATCATGGAGTTGTTTATTAGTTCCAACATTAATAGTTATTACTGGCAGGAATTAGGCAAGTGGAAAAGTCAATTGTTGCGAAAGTGTTTGCCAAGTTTCTGTGTCTGCGACGTTCGAGTGTTATATGTACAATCACAAGGACTGTCAAGGATAGTCTTTAAGTATTCATTCTATTCTTATATACCAAGTACTTCATCAAACAAAAACAAAACAAACTAGATTTTTTTATAAAGAATAATAGATAAATAAATATTAAGTCACTCTTCAGGAATTCCAGTACATAAAAAACCACTTTCTACCTTAATTTTGATTTCGAATTTATTTATTAGTTAAAAGACATGAATGTCCTTTATTGTTTTATCCTGGAACACATGAGTAGAAGTACGTATGTTGACTGAAGAATCTTTTTGCTGGAGAACTCGGTGCTGGCCCCTCTATTCGTGGGCATCTAAATGGCGCTCGATGATGACCGTTTCGTTGACCGCATCCTCCTGCTGCTGGACCACGGCCGGGGCACTCGACCTCCGCGCCGTTATGATGGTGGTGTGGGCCGGGGATAGGCTCTCCTCGGAGCCACCGTCGGGCAGGACCAGATACGTCTCGCTGAGATCGGCCAGCTCTGAGCAGGTCTCATCGTTGGAGGAGCGCATTAGGCTGGGACTACTGATCGAGCACTCCAGCGGCAGGAGGTCCTCGCAATCGGGACTCCAGCTACTTCTTGCCGGCGGCTGTCGGGGCAGACTGTTGTGGCAGAGTGGATTTTCCGCCGGCGACTGCTCCAGCAGCAGCTGCTGACCCCAAAGCTCCACTGCCCGGGCGCGGTTGTGATCGGCTCGCTCCGGCAGATGATGGTGGTGGTCCTGCTGATGTGGCTGCTCCCGACCCGGCTCCTGCCGATCCAGCTGCTGTGCCTGGCGGGGACGTGATGCCCGCTGGCGCCGCTGCGAGCGGCGGTGGCGATCTGTTGTAGTCCGTGGCCACTCGCTGGGGAGCAACTGGCGCCTGGTACTGCTGCGGCTGGGACTGGGACTGGGGCTGAACGGCAGCGGTGGTTGCCGGCGAGGCGTCATACTGGTATCCAGACTGTCCATAGTCTGCAGCTCCATAGTCGTAGGCTCCGCCGGCATCGCCATAGTCGTACTGCTGGCCCTCGTACTGCTGCTGGGCATAGGCATTGGGATCGTAGGCCCCGGCCTCGTACTGCTGCTGGTCGTAGGCACTGTAGTCGGTGTTGTAGGCGGCCAGGTTGGCGCTGCCGGCGTTGGCGATGCTGCTCTCGGCCAGAGCTGGTGCTGGCTGCTGCTCCGCCTGCTGCTGCTGCTCGGCCTGCTCGGCTCGTTCCCGTTCCCGCTCCCGTTCGCGTTCCCGCTTCTCCCGCTGCTCACGCAGTTGCTGCAGCTCCCGATCGCGCTCCTCCCGTTCCCGTTCCCGTTGCCGTTCCTGCTCCTGCTGCTGCTGCTGTTGCTGTTGCTGCTTCTCGCCCAGGCCAAGGTTGTCCTTGAGATTCTCGTCATCGTTATCGTGGAGTCCATAGTCGGCGAGCAGGCCCTTGCCGTTGCTAAGGCTGCTCTTGCGGCCTGTTGCCGCTGCAGCTGCAGCAGCTGCTCCCGCAGCAATGCTGGCTGCAGTTGTTGCTGCTGCCGAGGCACCGGCCCCGGCGCCAGCACCAGCTCCTGTTCCGGATCCTGTTCCGCCGCCGGCTCCCGCTCCTGATCCCGATCCAACCGTGTAGTCGTCGTCGGCGCTGTTGTGTGGTTGTGGGGTGCTTTGTATGGGTTCGATTGTGGTGCCATATGTCGCTGCCTGGTAGTCGTAAGCGGCTGTGTGAGTACAAGAATTTTGGTTAGAGTGGCGCCAATCACAAGCTAAAAGTGTGAGAGAAGTGTAAGGTATAGTGTCTATGAATCTAGATCTGACTCGGTATCGGTATGGGGTTTGAGATCTGCACATTTCCGGGCTCATCCGCCGCATCCTCGACTTGGGCTTCCGGCTCTGATGGAGTGATGAAATTCGGGTTAGGTCTTGTAACCTTGCAGGTGTCTGTGTGGGCAGTGCTTTAGTTGTCATGAAGACACCGAAAAAAATAGAGATTCTACCCCAAATAGGAATTAAAACTGGGTATCCCTTAGCACTTTATTTTGGAAACCCAGATTAAAATCCCCTTTGGAATGACCTCTGGCATTTCTTTCGATGTCCCAACTCTGGACTCTAACTTTACCTTTTCCGGGAACTAAGCTAGTATAATCATGTGGTGAGGTATCTAATTTACTCATATGCTCCTCATTACTCAACATGCGATTGGACAGATACTCTAGATTCGACTGTAAAGCGGATATTTCCTCTCTTTTTTAAGCGAAAGAGATAGGGAAGTTGGAGACAGAGTTAGGGAAAGAGAGAGAGAGAGAAAGACAGGGAGAAAAAGGGGAAAGACTCGCATTAGTCAATTACTGGATCGGATCCTTACCGTCGGTGTGTCTAGTGGGTGCCTATCCTCGGAGCTAGGCTCCGGGGATCCCTGGTGCACTGGCAACTGTGACTTGTACTTGGCCCAGATCTGTCTGAGACGCGACATTAGCTGCTCGTTTGTGGCACGCAGCTGTTGCTTTTCCTGGCTGAGAGTTCAACAAAAACAAGGTAAATCAATAAATAAATATTATTCAAGCTTAAGAAATTATAAACTTTTAAATTAGATTACATGATGATAATGTTTTTCAAGTTATGAACCTTAGTAAAACTGTTTAATGACTAAAGCCTGATGTTTATATTTTAAAAATAATGATCTAATAATGATTTAAAACAAACCTAAATAAATAATCAACATAAGAACACAACTAACAGTATATAAATATGTATTCAACAAAAGGTTTTAAAAGCTTTTGTGCTTAAAAGTAACTTAGTCCCTCCGATAAATATAAATTCATGTAAAATTAAAATGATTATTAAGTAAAGTAATATATTTCATCAGCTAGATTTCCTCTTGAAACGAAAAACTTATCCTATGTGCTGGTGAAAAGTCTTGCATTTAGTTTTCATAAATAATCTTAAGCAAAGCCCTGCATATGTGTCATATACCTTAAACTTAAGACTATTTAGTGGACTAGAAAAAAACACTATCAAAGCTTCGTGGCCTGCTCCTCCGCATCCTCCTCGTCCTCCTGTTGCTCTCGCTCCCGATCGTTCTCCAGCTCCGCCAGCTGCTCATCGATGTGAGCCAACAACTCCGGCGATGTCCCCTCCTTGACGAATGTCTCGTTCAGGGCCTGGGCCACCGCGTCCACCTCCTTTACGAACGTCTCGTTCAAAGCGCGCGCAGCCTTTGGCTTGGGCTGCTTGGGCACGAGGCGCACATTGACATCCACTTTGACCGGAGGTCGCGGCTTCTTGTGGCAGCCGTATCCATCCCGCTGGAGCAGCTGCTCGAAGTACAGCTTGGGCTTGATGCTGGCACTCAGGGCATTGCTGCCGGGACCTCTACAGCTCGATGATGGCTCGGACGAGGTGGCTCCCGCCATGCTGCCAGCGTCCACCGTCAAGTGCTGAGCTTGACACGTGGCCTGGCAGGCGGTGGCACTGCTGAGGGTCTGATTCAAAACTAGATGCTGTTGCAGCCAGGGCAACGGCTCCGTTTTGCACGGATGGCAGCAGCTTCCCGGATGCAGCTGCTCCTGCGGCTGCTGGGACTCGGTTTCGGAGGTGCGCTGGTGGTGCTTCTGTGGCGAGTGCTGCGTGTGGTGCGTGTCTGGGGTGAACTCGTGCCCGTGACAATGCATGCTCTGGCTGTGAGTGGTTTGTGTACGCGATTTGCTGGCTGCCGCTGCTGCTGCTGTTGTTGTTCCTGCTGCTGCAGATTGCCTGCTGCTGCTGCTGTTGCGACTCGGGCAACATGCAGCACTCGCTTCGCTGTGGCTGCCACTGCTGCGTCTGCGTGGCTCAAGCTCGTGTCTGTGCCGCATAAAACTGGGGCAAAAGCATTTGGGCTTCGATGTTGCTAATGTTGCTGCTGATGATGCTGCCAGTGTCTCCGCTCTGCCCTTGGGCTTCTTGTAGCTGGAGAGCTTCGGCAGCGGCGGCATCTTGGCCAGCTCCTTGGCCAGGCGCTCGTTGCTCCTGATTATGTTCTGCAGGACCTCGTCGCCATCGGCAGACGCAGAGGCAGCAGCAGCATCGCCGGCAGCTGGCCTAATGAATTCGGGTATTTCCAAGTCAGGCAGCAAAGTGAACTCGTTTGCGCTTTCTTTTACTGCTGTTGTAGAGGTTGATACTGCTGTTGCTGTGGCTGTCAAAGGCCCGCTTGCTGCTGCTGCTGTTGCTGCTGGCATCGCAAGATCGCAAATTGGTTCTAATTACCACGAAAAATTGCAATTGCATTGCAGGCGGGCAGCGAAAGAAAGGTTTGAAGAAGTACAAGTACAGCGTGTTAATCCAGTCTCAAGCTAGGTCTTGGTTTTTGCATTTTGCATTTTACTTTTACTTTTGGTGTGGAACGAATCTCGGAAAAGGAAAAAAATTGGTGTCGGAAAACTGGTGGGAAAAACTTTGGTTTTGGCCTTGAATTTCATATTGCGCAGTGCGGTGGTTTTCCATATCTCAACAACACAACACAGACTTTCAATTAAACATTTCACATACCATTCTAAGGGGGGTGTTGGATATAAAATTAGAGGTGTTGCGAATAAAACTAAATGAAACTGCAATTATTTTTTAGCCATCAGAATCGAGGTGCTACCCTGGCTACCCGGCTATAATTGCAGTCTCTCGGCGGTAATTAGCTAATTGTACTTATTATGATCATAATTACTTGTGCTTGTAGGTCGTATCCTCTAATTTGCCCGTTAGGGTCTTGCACTCGCTCGTCAGTTTATCCATGAGTTGCTTCTGAGATGTTATCATTTCCTCAAGCTCATTTACCGTTCCGGCTACAAACAGACATTGGATCGGTTTAGTAATGTGATGGATATATATATTCGATTAGGGATTAAATGCAACGCGCTACAGAACAAAACTCATGGATAAACTATTGAACACTTTTCTGTAGTTGGTTTTTCAGTTTGAATTTTTTTGAGCAAAGTTTTGGTACTTTATGATTTCTAATAGAGCGCGCGCAGAGACACAATATGAGCATCAATAGCTTAGCCAGAGTTTATAGATAGGAGACAGAGACAGTGACAGGTGAAGAGGATAGATAGAGTGAGTCTGGAGAATAATATTAAGGCTTACCATGCTTTTCCTGCATCTCTGAGATCCGCTTGTCCAGATCCTTCTTGGTGGGTCGTATTTCGTTCTTCAGCTCCCCGTAAGCCAGCTTAGAAAGGAGTTAGAGCAGGTGATTAGACTTAAAGAACCTTCTAATTAAACACTCTTAAATAAAGCCCATTATCTTACCTCCTTTTCCAGGTTGGCTATCTCATCGTTCAGCCGCAGAACCTCCCTCTTCGAGTGCAGCAGATCGGCATCGCCGCGATCCAGGCGCTGCCTCAGTGAGTTAATCTCGGCAGTGAGACGGGCTGCCTCCGTCTTACTCTCCCTGGCGGCCCGGTCCAGCTGGAGACGCAGCGAGGTGATGTCCTGCTCCAGGGACTGCTTCTCCGCATTGACCTGCGCCATGTCTGCCAGAAAGGTGGTCCTGTTGGCCCTCAGCTCCATCTTGAGTTCCTCGATCTGCGAATTGCGACTGGCAATGTCCCGCTTGAGATCGGTCTCGTAGCGCTTCTGGCGCTCTAAGTCCAGCTGTAGCTTGGCCACCTGCTCCCACTGGCAACTGAGGTCGCCACCCAGCTGATCCACCTGGCTATTATAGCGCCGCTCGGCACTGGCCCGCTCCTCGGCTAGCCGACGGGCCATCTCATGCTGCAGCTCCCGGACGCGCTCATGCTGGCGATCCAACTCGTCACGGAGGTGACGCACCTCCAGCTCCGCCTGCGAGCGCTCCATCTGCACCAGATCGTTGATATAACGCTTGGAGGAGGCGCTACCCTGGCTGTGGGCCTTGGCCTCGTCCAGGAGCCGCTGAAGCTGGCGTACGCTCTCCTCGAGATTGAGCTTGTCCTGCTGCAGGCTCTCCAGCTGCTTGCGGTGCAGCTCGCAATTGGAACCCGCAGAAGAGCCCAGGGTAGCCACCGCGGAGAGGGGGTCAGTGTGGGCCAGCTTCCGCTTGAGCTCTTCGTTCTCGGTGCGCAGGCGCCGCAAGTCAATGCTGGCCTGCATCAGCTCCGCCTCCAGTTCGCTGATCCTGGCCTCGTAAACTATGTTGGGGGCACTCGCGTAGCGGGGACTTTGCACCTGCCCCTTAGAAGCACCCTTCCTGGGAGTTGTCGGGGTCTTCCGGCCGCTGGCGTACACCAGATGCTCGTCACTGTCCGAGGAAGGACTGGTGGTGGCCAACGGCTGCTGGGTCTTGCCCGAGCCAAGAGCCACCATCTCGGATCGCGCATTCTCCGTGAGCTGCTCGTTCTCGTTGATCACGTCCTTGACTTTGCCCAGCAGATTGGTTAGCTCGCTCCGACAGTACTTGGACTCCTTCTCCAGCTGCTCGATGTAGTCCTCCTGCTTCTCAATGAAACTGAAGATCTCCACGGGAGCCGAGACACTGTCGGCTGGAAGAGGGGCAGCCGGGATGGAGCTGCTCGGATAATGGACCGACGGAGTGGCCAAGTTCTCCTTGGAAGCTGAGAGATACCCCGAAGCGTAGCTCTTCTTGGGACGATACGTGGTCATCCGCGTCTTCTGGCTAGGCGACAAGTACTTGGAAATGTCCGAGAAGACGGGACGCTCAATTACCTGGGTGAGAATCCGTGATTATAGAGGATATAAGCGCTAAGATGGCACACCCACCGATAAATTATCAGAGAAATTATCCCCGGAATCCTCGTTAAAGTTGCGCAAATACGAGGACACGCCGCCTCCCAGCTTGGGAGCCACGTAGGAGTTGTCCGCCAGCATCACCTTTAGGCGGCCCACAGCCTCGTTGTAGGCGTAGTTGGTGTAATCCATGGTCTTGCTCTTCTTGCTGATGCCGCCCTTCGAGGACTTCATCGGGAAGTTTCTAAAGTTTACAGAGAAGAACGACACAGGATTCTTGAAAGTTCTTCATTTGGGATCACATTTTTACTGGGAATTTGACTAGGAAACCGAGTTGCTGAGCAACTGAAAGGAAATACTGAACTGAACTGAATTGAGGCTGCCCTTTGGGGTGACAATTGGACAATTGGTGTTGCAGTCGTTGCCAGGACAACAGGTTGGCCAAAATACAAAATTAACCCTGCTTATTGGGACCGAGTGCATGCGTCATGGTTGAGCTAACACCTCTGCGGGGGTTGCTAAATCCTGGCACCCCTACAGCAAGTGTTTTAATATCAGAAAAGAAAACTATCTACATATGCTGGCATTAGTTGGGAGCAAGAAATAAATTTGGGGAGAAATTCGTTACAGAAACCCCTATAAAGAAGACTGTCACGAAAATCGCTGTGGTTGGGAAATCAATTGATCAGAACTACAAAAAAATGTTACAAGAGAGGTCGCCTCGGAAAAAAATAACAACTAATTCATTATATACTTTTGAACACTTTTTCAATTGATTTCAAATGAACAGCGATTTCTAAATATTTTGTACTTTTCAATTGATTTGAAATTCTAAATACTGCGATTACTATTTAGATTTTATTTCTGGAATCCCAATTCGTTGAAATATTTTTGTAAATTAAGACAACAATTAATATACTAACATCATTTTTAAATATACAATTTGGATTAGTTTAAATAGAATTATGAGCACCATGAAATCTTCATTCGTTTTCAATTTTAAAATTGTTCAACGACTTAAAAATTATAAGTCTTAAATATTTTTAACCTATTTCAAAGCATTATTTCTTTATTTAATATGAAATGCGAAATAGGAAACTTTTCGTAAACGTTATAACGATATTTGTAAAAGATTTGATGAATTGATTGATTTTGTTTTGAAGGTCTGTCCACTTCTTAGATTCCTTTTTTACTTAAAACATAGGCCAGGGGTTATTAAAATGTGATTCAACATATTGTAGACTTTTTCAGGTTGCATCTTTAAATAAATCGAGTTACATAATCACTACCTTTAAGGAAGTTTAACAACTTGGTAATATTTAAGACTTCTTCTATTATTTTTCTTTAGTCTTCGTGAACATAATAACACTTCTTTTAAATTGCAAGCAATTGTATTCAAGTGGCTTCAAAGTTTTACTAAACTTTTTGAAAATGTTGCAACTTGACTTTGTTATGCAATTGCCTTGTTTTTCACTTTTTCACCCTCAGAACTGCAGATAAACTGTTTTTGTCAGTTTAGCAAGTGAAGCAAGTTCAGGCCACAACTCGAGGCAGTTTGACAGTTTCAGGGGGGAGGGAGGGAGAACAAGGGATTACCTCGATCGACGCTTAATGCGGCCGCCCGCGCTGCTCACACTGGCGATGCTCTCGCGGTCGGAGTATCCTGTGGAGCGCTGCTGGGCGAGATGACGCAGGTCGTCGCTCGTCAGCAGCGAGGACGTTGTCAGATGGCCGATGTTGCCGATGTGGCCCTGCGGTTGGTTCTGCGAGTGGCTCCTGGAACTGGAACTCTTCGGTTGGTACAAAGGGGCGCCGTACTTGAGGTTGAAGTTGTCCGCTTTCATTTTACTTTGCACGGGCCAACATGTGCGCCTAGCGGGGTTCTTGGGGAAGGGGACTTGGCTAAAAGTTTGTGCCACAATCCGACATGCAACTCGGTGGCTCGGTGGCAGGGGAACACTTGTGGTATGCACTTCCTTCCGCCTTGCGGTTTGCACTTTAATTGTTTCTTTACTTCTGCAAAAGAGTGAGCGACAGGACGACAGGACGACGACGCGATGAAGTTGAACTGAAACCTCCTCTGGCGCAGGCCAAAGCTTATATAGACTCGCTGGGCCCCCATATATATCCCATATATATGTATATGGTTTAGTGTGCCTCCATAATGTGTTTGGTGCCATGTCGTGTCCTGTCAGCGAGATTCCAAAACACAGACATTATTAGCATTTCCCCTGCTGCAAGTGTGTCGCCATGGCAGCTCGGCGGCCCCAAGGGGGCAACGCTAAGGAATCTCTCCTGTAACAGTACGTTTCCTGTTTGGTCGATACGAAACTCGGGGAAGTCGAAGTCGTCAATGCACCGAAGACACGCTCATTTGTGCCAATATTTGGTCCTGTTCCTCCTGCTTCTGCTCCTCCTCCTCCTCCTTGAGTTGTGGCTCCGGGTTGTTCAACTCGACGGGGTCGCCTTCGTCGAATCGAGGCCAAAAACGTTTTCATTGCATATTTTAGGGCCCGCTATCTGGGTTTATGTCTGCAGCTATATTTGCTTCCGAGTAATGCGGCTTACCCTTAACTGGAGTAATTTAATTATAATCAATTAAAACACACAAGTGACGGGGTAACAAGGTCAAAATGTCAGGACAGTCGCAACGAATTTTTCAGTAGATGAAAGGAAATGCAGCTTGTTCCTTTAAATATATGTAATATATGTCAAAATAAGGTTATATTTGAAACTAAAACAAAACAAGTCAGGTTTTATAGTTCCACCTTCTTTTAGTTTAACCTTAAATAGTTTTTCTAACGATAACCACCCAGAAGCTCTGGGAAAGCCGTCTTTAAACCAATCTCCACGGGACTCTCCTGTTCATAAAGGCAATAAAATAAGATTTAGGTAGAATTATTGAGCATATTCCTCTTTTGACTACGCTTCCCGAATTCCACTCGAAGACTATTAAGTTTCAGAATTCAGTTGCCAGGGGCCAGCTACTGCCACATGTGGTAACCGCCTAGACTTGCCAACAATTGATTGTCGATGTTCCTATAACTTATGGCCAAATCACAGACATTTAATGGCCCAAATAACTCAGGCTCGGCAGCCGTCGAAGCAGTGGCTCCCCCTCTGGAGATTCCCGATCCCGGAGCCTGTCCGGGCGATCCGCGTCGAACCCATCCCGAGTGCAGCCACACAATCAATCAATGCAATCTCTGTTATCATGAATAATTTCCTAGCGGGCAAATGCACGGCAGCAACTGAAGCCACAGCGGCAGCAGCAGCAGCAGCCACAGAGCCTGAAACCCTTTTGGCCAAAAAAAAAAAAGAAAGAGGCACAGGGCAAAAAATAAACCATTTTCCCCTACACTTTGAGCCCTTTTCCATATATTATCAGCTTCTTGCGATTTAATTACCCCGACTATGGAAAACAGCAGCAACAATAAGAGTGGCGGCCAGCGAAATTAACCCTCTGAGATAAACGCATAATTCCGTGTGCAGAAATCTGCAGCACAATTCATAAACATAACCTACACGAACCTCTTACCCGACTGCGCCCGTGTGTGTGAGCCTTATCGATCGTGGTCAAGAGCAGCGACCGGAGACCGGAGACCGGAGACCCGAGCCATGTCCAGTCGCAATCCAAGTTGCAGGCCCTCGGGGCGCTCTCAGCAATTTTCATTGCTCCAGCTCCATCTCAAGCTCCAGCTTTGGCCTCAGCTCCGGCCACAGCAAACGCTTCAGTTGCACTGGGAAAGATCGGAGAAGGAGGACTAGAGGTCAATGTGGGTTATATTTTACAAATGACGACAAACCGTGTTGCTTGGCACTTTTTTCAGTAACATATTAATATACCTTTAACAAAATCTATAATATCTATGCGTGTAACTTGGACCTTTTCGCTTAATGTCTAAATACAACCTATGTAAAAGATTATTTAAAACTTTTGAAATAACAAGGAACATTACGAATTTATATTACTTAAGTAGAGTTTTAGGGTGTATTGTTTTTTATTTGTTATATGTATAAAGTTCTTGAGTTTTAGGCTAATAATATTCAAAACCATATGTATGGTTACTCAATGAGATCATAATAAAAAGTTTTTAAAAGCTTTAAGTTTAGATACAGAAAAATAAATTAAAATTTTTATTGTTATACTTTTGACTTTTTTTTCTGTCATATTTTCAATTACTGTTGTGGTACCATTAAAATAAAAATAAATTCAACATTTATTGGATTCAATATTCCCCCTATAAATATCTAATATACAAATGTTATTGTTTCTTAAGTAAGGAGAACTAAGTAAAGAAAAAACTATTTTATAAGCTATTAGAAATCGCTAAAAAATTTAAAGCGATTTAAATATTTCAAACACTTTTCAGGTAAGTTAAAAATTTATAGAAAATTATTTCAGAAACTATTCGTTTACATCCTTAAAGTTATTTTTTGAATCGAATTGGAATTAAGTTTCTCATGACTATTTCATTATTTCTGCAAGTCCATTTCTGTGCAACAAAACCCCCAACAAGAAAACAGCATCTAACCCTATAACAGGCTAAAAAAATAAAACTTTTTTTACAGTGCATGGTTGCAGCTCCAGCTCCCAGTTCTCAGCTCCAGCTCTTCTCTGCGGTGATCGTTGTCGCGATCTTGGCAGCGACTTGCTCTGATTCTGCTGCCAACAACTACAACAACAACATCAACAATCTGGCCCCCGACCGCTTGCAGTCGCTGCTGGCGTCGCAGTCGCGTTGCAGCAGCCTCAGCTATTTACAACACTGCATTCCAGCGCCGCAGTCATTCAAGAAGCGGAGCCGGAGCTGGAGCCGCGGCAGCGCCGCCGCAGAGAGCCCAGAGCCGAGCTGTCGAGCGCGCTGAACTTGTTTCATGCCACTTTGGCTTAGTGTGTGCTCCTCCGCCGCCAGCTCCCCCGGCTCTCTTGGCTGGCCCGTAAATGCTGTAATAAGCCAACAACAGCGGCCAGAAACATGTTTATGAAAAGAAAGAAATTCCATTGCAAACAAAAGAGGCGAGCGTGCGAGGGAGAGGGCGCGAGGCGTGCGCTGCGCATGCGCGCCTGTAATCCAGCTCACACGTACACACACTCTTTCTTTCTCCCCGTATATGTGGGTAGAGCGTGTGCTCTTAAGGAGTATTTCCAAGATCTTTCGTTGTCCCGCTCTCTTTGGGCTCTCTTTTCGTATGCCAGTTTAGCCCACGGGCATATTTAGTTATGCCAAGGTGGAAATTTTTCGCAAACTCCGATGTGAAACAACAAAAACATAAAAGTAGCACAACACGTTCAACAGGCGGAGAAGCGGCAGGGGGCAGGTGGGTGAGATGGGAGAACAAGGAGCCTGGGAATGAGGTGAATATAGTCAAAAATATGGTGAATTCTGTTTGCGAATGCTAAAAGTATTCAACACACTTACAGCAAATAATTGTAATCAATTATTTTCGAAAGTCAATTAAGGAAAATATGAATAATATTTACACAAAATGTTAAAAACTTTGAATTAAAACTAGAAAACAACCAATTAATAAACTTTAATATTATATTTATTTATTTAGTTTTGCGGCCTTTACTTTTTATAATTCCACATTTAATTATCAACAAATGTTATGTACAAAATTTATGTAAAAATAGAGTTTGGTGTACCTTATGAAAATTATTACCGGCACAAATATTTCATTGCATACTTTTGGAGACTTTTTCAATAGATTTATAATTGTTAAATGACTTGTTCTTGTAAAAATATATGGGAATGTACCTATAAAATTATTAAATAAAATAAATGAAAATAAATAAATAAAAATAAAAGTAGATCCATTATGTCCTGAAGGTCCCAATAATGTTTTAAATTCTTAATGAAGGGTTAGTAAAATTTCTGATAAAGCTTTATTTTAAAGTAACTTCTTTTTAAATTAAAGTTTTATAAGTTACTTCAAGTATTTTAACTTTTTAATTTATGTCGCAGAAAAATGTAGCTGTTTGTTAAATTTCAAAATTTTGAAATCTCCTCTTTGAAATGCAACAAGTTCGTTGCCTGAGTCTTTCGATTTACGCTCTCCTCTTCCACCCACTCGTGGTGGATTTCTTTACGGCGCAAGAGCGGATCGCTCTCTTCGGTGGCCTGTGCGATCGCCGGGGCACTCTGTGGCTCGTCGCGAGTAGTGTAGCGCTCAGTTGCCATTTACCTGTCGTCGTCGTCGCTGTCGGTCATCCAGGTGTTCCGGCGTCGAAGCGGACGCAACTGGAACGGACTGAGTCTCAAGGCGCCGCATCGTGTTGCGTGCCCGCCGCTGCCTACGTGTCCCTGTGTGTGCCCAGTGCCAAGTGCCAGCGCGAGTGCGAGTGAGACAGTGCCAGTGCCTGTGAGTCAGTGAGCGCAAAAAAGATAACACTGCGGTTAAAGAAGAGGAAGCAGCAGCAGAAGCAGGCAAAGAGAAAGAAGACGCACACACTCACACGCGACCTGCAGTGAAAATAAAGTAGAGAAAAGTGTGTACAGTGGAATAACAGAGAATAGAAAGAGTGTTCAAGGAGAAGAAGGAGAAGAATAAGCAAAAATAAATGGAAATTAAATGAAGCTGCAAAAACTGCCAAATAAACAAAGTGCTATGCGATGCATAAATGAGAACCCGAAGGGAGTTACGTGTATAATCATCAAGGTAGAGGAGACTGATCACAACTTATTAAATTGCAATTCCAGTTTCAGGTTTTTCAGTCCCCTTCATCTCTGTGTTTTCCTCTCTCTCTCTCTCTCGCCTCGCCTTGCCTTTGTAGGGTTTCTCAACAAAATACATGCATATACCTTAGTTTTCTTTATTAATATTGCACGATCGTAAAACTTTAGTGGAATTATTCGTACACGAACGCCTCTATTCCCTGTGACACCTCGCCAAAAGAGTGGAAAACTCCTGTCGAACGAACCCGAACCAACGAACGCACGAACCAGTTGCAAAAGTTGTCACATTAAAATCACACCTCTGGAGATATATATTTATTGTTGTTGTCGTCGCTGGTGCTGCTGTATGCACCACTTTGGTATATAACTCGTTCGCACCACCACTGACGCAGTCACCTATGCCGATGCAGATACAGATAGAGATACAGATACGGATGCAGATTCAGATACACCCTCTCGGCGCAGCGGTTGCATGCAAATTATAGCCGTTGAGGAAGTCGGGATGCCTCGGCTGGTCATTAACTCAACTAGGAGTTGCCGCAGCGGATATGTTTATGGCCAACTGATTGAATTTCGCCTGGCAATTATCCGCCAAACGACTTTCCTTTTTTTCCCCCGCAAAGCTGGGCTTTATATTCATATTTTTCCTGGAACTCCCAGATTTATGAATCGAAAATAGTTTTTCTTGGCTTCAGTTCAAACCGTGTTTCACACGTGTCGGCCAAATGTTTTCGTCTATTCACATCATTAGCGGAATGCCCGAGGGGATTCCCCTTGAAACCATATGGATATGCCAACCCCATTCGACCGAAAACCAGCAGGCAACATTTGTTGTGTCTGCTTCTCCCTTGTAATTTTGCATGTTAAATGATTACAAATTGGTCATTTGATATCTGTCAGTCGGCCTGCCACAACAGTTTGGCAGACAGACCCACACTTTCCTTGCCAGCGGCGAATCGAAAGCGCCGAAAGACTCCACGCCGTCCATTTATTTATGCATTTACCCAACAATTCAAAGTATTTCCCGCAAAAATGTCAACATATGCGCAGTGCAGTGACAGCGTCCAGCAGCCAGCCGGCCAGTTGGCCACTCGGAGAGTCAGCCATGGCCCGAAGCCCCTATCCCAATCCGAATCCGAATCCGAGTTCCAAGCATAAACCCAAAGCTGGCAATCAGAGCCAAAAAGCTTTCAAGCCAAAAGGCTGCCGCCATCGCCGCTGCCGTTGCAGACATGGAAAAGCCACTCGCCGATTTCATGAGATTTTCAACAGTTTTTGTCGTTATTTATCTTGTATTTATATATATTTTTTTTTACCTTCTTGCTTCGGGTATGTTAACTGTGGGGTAAAGTTAAGTGATTGATTGATATTTACAATGTAAAATAAACAAAGTAAAATTCCTAACACAATTACTTATGTTATTGCATTTTAAAAACATGTGAATATTAATTCTCTGAGTTATTTAACAATCTAAATTAAAAGTGTCAGAGGGGTTTCTTAATTATGTTTATATTTTTACCATTATTTACAACATTTTATTTAAATTATGTTAATTTTTAATCAAATATGTAGCTTGAATTAAAATAAAGTTGTAAACAATTTTAGCTCCCCTATAAGATCCCATGCCCTAATAATTTTTAAAACTATATTAGTGCCTAGGGAGACCTAATTAATTTATTTATAGTTTGTCCCTAGAATAATTTGAGCTGCTTTAATCCCAGAACTGGATTAATTAAATACTGGTGCAAAGAAGAATATAATTAAAAGCCCTCGAGACAAGGTCACAAACAATGCCTTGTGGGTCTCCAAAGTACGCCATTTATTTAATATTTGACTAGTTTTGGTGGTCATTATCTTTCCAATTATATTTGAATGCAGGCCTAAGACCTAATGCCTCTATTTGGCAACTTGATTAGCATTTGATAGCCACAGGGTATTTCCCATTCGATGCTCACCTCCGGCTAATCGACTTTCCTTTCTTGTCCACAACTTTTATTGTATGTCTCCCGCCGGTGTGCGAGTACGGGCTGCGGGTATTTATGTGTCTGTTTGTATGATTTCATAGCTCTTGCAACAGCGCAATCAGCAAGTACTAAAATGCAATGCGACGTATTTTTTTATTATTTATATATATATCTTTTTTTTTTTGCCTTTTCCATTATTTTTATTTTCATTTTTTTGTTACTAAAGCCAAAGCTCGACGCGAATCGTGGCCAAGAGAGCTGGTCGCGGCGCGGTCTCACACGCCACAAGCGACAGTTTTGTATTAGAAACGGCAACTTGTAGCTGCAGCTAGTTACGGACTTGACGAGGGGGGGACAGGTTGAAGCAGGGAGGAACCGGGGGGGGCGGGCAGGAGGCAGCTGGAATGTTGTTTCGCCTGCTAGTTGGCAATGTTGCCGAGTGACTGACATAGTTGCTGCTTTAGTTGCAGTCGCAATTGCGGCCGCCGTTGCTGCTGTCGCAGGGCATTGCGGGCTGAACTTTAAAATTGAATTTGTTAACAAATTTATGTGTGGCATATTAGATGGCAGCAGAAAAAGCCGAGTTGAGCGGTATCGGTCTCTTCGGCAGTCACCCCGCCTGTTGTCTATGCGGGCGTCTTATGGCCTCCAGCATGCGGGCGACCGGAGATAAACCAGTTTCTCAGTCTCTTAGCCCGTCTTGGCCCGTCTCTTTCTCCGGGGTGAAAAGCTGCCAAAGAGTGAGGCAAAACGGTGCTTTACATTCGCTGGATTTTCTCTTCCACTTATCACCCGATCATCTCCTCGTCTCTCTCTCTCTATCTGTCTCTCGACTCTCTTGCTCTCTGTCTAATGAAATGTAATTTGAAAAATTGCGCGCGCAAATTGTTGGCTTCTTGTTAGAGAGACCTCGTTGTCTTGTGCAGAATCTCAAATATTTTGTCTTAATTAAAATTTTCCGATCTGCCCCCTTAGCTCTCTTTTTCGTCTCTGTGGCCAGCGGCTGCTCTTTGTCTCTATCTGAAAAGTCGGGCAAAGCTTTTAGATAAATTAACTGTGACATTTGGTCCGTCAAGCATTTGTCGCTTTTTGCATTTGCTCGACATTTTTATTGGACTCTGACTTGGCCTGGATTTATGTGCCTCGGATTTGGGAATCTGGGGATCTGGGATTCGGCGATCCGGGGATTAGCCGTGCCATCATTCACGTCCGAAACTGTGCTGGCCTCGTCAACGTCAGCGCTCCACCACAGCCTCGCTCCCCTTTTTTGGAACAGCATGTAATTTGCAATGAGTTCGCCTCGTTTCAGTGTCTTATTTTGTGATTTATTCCGCTCTGACCGCCCTGGCTGCCCAGGCTCGGTATTTAATTTCGGGCTAAGCCGCGCTTTAGCTACAGTTGGGCTGCCAAAAGTGCGGGGCTTGTTCTTGCCTTTCGGGGCCACGGCCAAAACAAAAGACTGAAGCAACGAACTGGTTCGCCTGGAATTTGAATTATGCCTGGGAGAGCCGGCGGAGGAGCTCCACAAGAATTTGCGTTTGATTGATGACAGTCTCAATGTTTCAATCGCCATCGCCATTGCCTTGTTCGCCTTCCTCCTGGCCGCTTCGTTCACGGTTCATTATATAAGATTCGGTTTAATTAGTTTGACTAAAATGCTGCGCGTTCCCCTTTAATGGGTCCGGTGAAATCTCTGGTTACAGATAATGACGAAAGAAATGGCACAAAACCATTAAGGGGACTTTACACAAAACAAAAAAAATCGAGCAGCGAAGCCGCAAACTGTGGCAAGTCCAATTTTGATGGATAGCCGCGCAGTCATCAAGAAATCAATTTCTAGATATATATATTAAATATTTTTTGCACTATCAAATCAATCAGCTCTCGACAAAAAAATAAAAAAAAAAGCAGTAACCGAAGAAGCGAAAATTGAGCGATGGCAAGGTGGAAATCTAAACGAGTTTTTCCACAGTCACTGAGCAGCTTCCTGAGAAAGTTTTTTGCCCAAGTAATTGAGATTGCAGAATCTACAAATTGAGACAAAATTCCAATAATTTACAGTTAGCAGCGGGGTGGTGGGGCCGACTCGGAGAGTCGAGAGAATATGCAGACATCCGCAGATATCGCCTTGCTCTGAGCCCGGCTCTGAATGCTCTAATTAATTCCGCTACCACAATGAATCTTCATTCGTTCCATTCAATACTTTCTACCCAGATTGATCTCTTTCACCGATTCGCCATCAGCGGGCCTATTGAGCTGGAACCCTGCCCATAATGAATGCCTATTTATGCATTCATACGCAAAGATACATACAGACATATCCCATTCGCAATCTTCTCACCCCTTTCCTATATGTAGATATTTGCAAAGAATTTCGAATTCTTTGTGAACTGTGTCAACTTTCAATTCTTTTCTTCGCATATTTGCATAGACACAACAGGAGCCGAGCGAAAATAAAGTTCATTTAACTTAAATGTACGGTTAGCCGAGTTCATTTCATTTGTTGCGGCGGCAAATTAAATGTGTTAAAATAAATATTTACGTATTTAGATAGCGCCTAATTGCCGCAGAATGCCATCAAATATATATTTTCGACTTTTTATGGGTAATATAGTAAGTGGGGTAAGCACGCATTTAGATTAGGCTTAACAAAAATTCGACCGTAAAATAAGCAACTGATTATTTAAAAAGTTTAATAAAAATGCGCCTCGTTAACGTATTAGGGTTTATAGAGTGTTTAATTCGAGACTTGGATATCGTTTATTAATTCCCCTATAAAAGCTGGTAAATATTCGTACCTTTTGCATTTATCAGCTTACAACAAGTCAGTCTCACATAAATCATGCTGCTAAAACTGTTATATCTCTATCTGATCTTAATGGTATCTACACCTCCCATTAGCAGTCGTAATCGTAAGTAGAGCTCTACCAAATATTATTTCAACATTTTTGCTAACTTCTTTAGTACTTAGAACTACTTCGCTGTTTCTACTCGAAAAGAACTGGAATAGGTAAAACTTGTACAAGCCGTTGGTACTACAACTGGAATCAGAATAAATGCATCAGTTTTACATTTTGTGGGACCAATTTTGGAGCTGGAAATAACTTTCCAACTAGATTGAATTGCATAAAGAATTGTAAATGGTAAAGATTATAGAGTATTTTTTATTTGATATTTTGTAATTTTTCTGTAACACATGTCACAGTTAAGCCACACTCTGTTGACACTTTAAAGAAGTCAATAGAGTAAGTTCAAATAAAAAGCATATGATTGTTTACATATTATTCAATACCGCTGGCTTTACAAATAAGTTTACTTTGTGCCACCTGATTTAATAGCTGCTGCCAGTTAGGAAAGAAGAATCTTAAATGCTATAAAAGCTACCCGAATGTGTTTGCCATGTTAGTTTCAATTGTTACACCATGCTGTTGAAGATTTCGTGGCTGCTTATTCTCTTGGTGTTTTGTCTGCACCCCAGTTATTTAAGTAAGTCGTATCAGGCCCTCAAAATATGTATTATAATTGTGGCTTTAGTCAAACCCAGATGCCTTCAGCCGCTACAAAGGGGAACCGGGAAGGCTTACTTTCGCAATTGGTTCTATAATTCCACGTCGCAGACCTGCCAGAGATTCATCTTCTACGGCGGCGCGAGAAATGGGAACAACTTTGAGACCAAAGCGCGTTGCCGAAAGGTTTGCCTTGGTCAATAGCCGTGGCAATTAATTTTAAAACCAGCAAAGATGGAGCTTAAATAGAACAAAGATTGAAATCTAGGTAACATAATGTTGTAGCGAATACAAAAATAATAAATAAGACTTAAATAAGTTAAGGCAAGCCTGGCTAATTGCATTTTCTGTGAAATCGCTGAGAAAAATCAAGTAGATGCTGCGCCCAGTTTGTATTTCGCTGGCATGCGCAAGAAATATTTTTTTATGAGTTTTTCTTAACAAAGAAAAACTAAATAAAAACTTGTCAGCGCCACCCACTTTCTAGGCAGCGCCGAGCTGTCCGCTGGAGTTGCAGCAGCAACTGCAAAAGCCAAAGCAACAGCAACTTCAATAGCAAAGGCAACGTTTTGCTAAATCAAAATTGACACTATGCAAAAAGCCAACCCACAGAGCGGCAATTGCTGCAGAATACAGTAGCCACACACAGATACTGGTTCGCACACTCCCGTCCACTTGGAGAAACATCTTTAATTTTTACAATTGAATAGGGAAAAAACTCTTGATTTGGTTACAAATTTTTAAAAGGGAAAAATAATTTATTTTATTATGTTATACAAATTATGTTTTCTTATTTTTAAATAGTAGTTCTATCAGTTTTGTAGGAACTCTTCTAGTCACCAGATAATTATTTCTCAAAGTGCACACACGCTTTGGGGCCAGACTTGCGGACTTGGGGGCCAGGCCAGGCCGCTCAGCATGCCGAGGCATGGAGGCCAAAAGGTGCTCACTCCGCATGCTGTTGCTGTTGTTGCCCTCGGTGTGGCGCCAAGCTGTTACTGCTGTAGTTGTTGCCTTTCGGCGTTAGATTTCAACCATGTGCAGACAACGGTCGCCACACACAAACGTAGAAAATAGCAGTTATTAGTTTGACACAGCGCACAGTGTGGCCAATGGGATCTACGAGCGCGGAGATTGCCTCGGAAAAGCTAATCGCTGAGGTGGAGAAAATCATTGATTTGTTCATTGAGTCTGTTGCGAAAGTACTTACAAATTTGACATACAATTGGGTTTCCTTAAAGATATTAAACACAAAGAAAAAGTATAAAAAAAAGGGTCTTAAAAGGTAATTTAAAGTTTTATTTATCTTTGATGACGGGAGAATAAATAATAAAGAATAATTTTCTTGGACCTAATTAATAAATATATAAGACTGTTTGTAAGAAGTTTAAAGTTTTTAGTTCTAGAAACAATGTGTTCCCCAAGCCAGCAAACTTCAGTTTAAAATAAAATCCTTGATTGACAAATAATTTAAACAAATTTACCAACTATGAATTTTGTAGCCCTTGCCGAAACTTAACCCCTAATAATTCAATACTATCATTAAACATGGCCAGTACTTTTGCCTCTCAGCTCTCCCACTGCAACCCCCCACTGTGCCGAGGCTGTCTCGCCTTGTTCGAGTGCACTGTGGGCAACCAGCATGGCGACATTTGCTCATTAAGCATATTAAATAATTAGTACTTGTTGTTGTCATATTTTATGTGCTCGTTGAGCGCACTTGAAGAGGCTTGGCTCCGGCTGCGGCTCTCGGACGGGGAAATATGAACAAGCACGTAAAGATGGAGATAGGAACATCGACTCGGATCGCAATAGATGCGGACATGGACCAGTTTCCAACAGATGATGGCCGGACGCCGCCGAGTGTTTTGGCCTTTGCTGTTGATTCTCAATTTTTATTTGCTTCATAAAATTGTGAAATATATATGCGGTTTAATTGAATGGCAATTGATTGGGCAACTTGACAGACATGAAGGTAATCCGGGATATAAAATTAATTGTGAGAACTTTAAAACGGCGAATATTACTTCAAACATAATTAGTTAAAGCCTCTTAAATAGTGTTTTAATAATATCTTAATTTATTGGTAGGCATTTACAACTTAAAATCTAAATTTATTGATAAATAAATAAAATTACTTGGCCACTAAATGTAACTAATACTCGAAAACTTTCTCTCCTCTTCCCAATTTATATAAAGATTTTTGTTAAAATCTTAATCTCACCCTAAAGTGTTGGCCAACAAGAACTTTACCAACTCGATGTAGGTTGTTTACAACACCTAATGCGTTACTAATGATATTTCAGCCCTCTGGCCCAAGACAAAGAATGAGAAAAAAAACAAACAGAATGAATTACATTTGCATGTAAATTTATGCAAATTCCATGCTGTGTTGCCCAATGAACCATTTGACACTTTTGTCCACACACCGAGCGTGCTTTATTAATTATTTATTGTCCAACTATTGTGAATTATGGCAACGCATAGCCTAGGAGAAAATCAAATGCCTCTCTCGAGTGGACTGAAGTGATCTCTGGCTCGGAGCATTTTCCTTTCTTTACCCCTGATTTTTTCTTCATTTTTTTTTCGTTGGGAAGTTCGAACCAGTTGAGCGACATTCCATATGAGGCGCGACAGGCGACAGGCGGCGGCTCCACTTCACATCGGATTCGGATTTGGATTCGGCTTTGGTTTTGGTTTTGGTTATGGTATTGGTCTGTTTATGGGGGTTTGGTCTCGGTTTCGGTTTCGGAGATGCTAAGATTAATCAGCTGCCATAAGCCAAATGACAAGACATATTTCTGTCGGCTCTCCGCCGAATGTGCTAGGCCCCAATGTTGTTTTTGTTATTATTGCTGCCTATTTGTGTTTATTTATGGCGCGGCCAGAAATGATACAACACAAAAATCGAAATTAATTTCAAATTTGATTACAATAAAAATAAAGCCAAAGCCACACAGAGATCGCTAGGCGGAGCTCCGCTCGCGAGCTGCTTTTTTGACTTACTCCTCCCGAAGATCCGAAGTGTGCCGCGCCAGTCCCCGTTTGCCGTAGGTGTGCCCCGTGCCCGGATCCGGCCAAGACCCCACCCAGAAATGCCGGGCAGAAGACTTGGCCACGAAAAATGTGATATGAATTTATGGTTTTCTATTTAGATAGCTGGCCGAGTAAATTATGCAGAGCCCCCGAGAATCTGTAAGGAGAATGGTTATGGCTTCTGCGGGAACAAGAGATCTCTTGCCAAGCCGAATTGGGTTACTTTCGGCTTAATTTAAGGTCTTAAGGTTAGGCCAATAACAGCGGGCCAAATTGCGGATGGCCACAAGCCAGCCCACGCCTTCTGCCGCTTCCTCGATGGCTCCAACTCCTCCGCCAGTCCCCACCTGCAGCAAACTGGTTCCAGACGATGAATGGAGCAGCAGCCAGCCATCCGGGGCTCAATGGAAATGACAGCATACGTGTGGCCAAATAAAAGATATATACACAAGACACATAAAGCAGCAGCCCCCAAAAAACTAACCAATGATTTCGGATTCAGAGATCTGAGCGTGGGCGATCCTCTTATTAATTGTAAAAATATATATATAAGTGCGCCGAGCGATTTGTTTGGCAACAGTCATAAGCTCATTTCACCCACAAATTGCCAGAGAGCTTTGAATGCTGAATGGATCGGAAAGGTCAACTGCAGTAAACTTTTGGAGGTGTGGTCCAAGTTGAAACACACTTTATGACTCCCAGTTATGACTCTCCAGTGCCAGTGCCTTTCCTCTAATAATTGCTGGTGGTATGCAGACCCACAAAATGCTACCCACACGCGTACACAGCACATTCCGTGTTCCCATGGCCATCGCAGATATAAATTCCGTTTGCCAGGCTGCTGCGACACCAGATCAGGCCATCGATAAATGTCTGTCTATATCCGCCTGACTTCGATTTGGGCTTACGACCCTACTGAATTCAATGATTAGTTTTATTTATGGGAAATTATGATTTATCAAAGCTGTCAGCCGCAAAAGGAAAATCTATTTAGCTAAGTTAAGCAATTAATTATGGATTCCATACAGTTTTCTGTTTAAATAACTTATTTATTTACTTCTAACATAATTAATCTAAGATTTAATACTTCCTTTTTCAGACTTTCTCGCCATTCTAGAGGCCACTAGCTGACAGCTTAATCCCCCGGAGGATCCAATCATGTCGCACAAAACAGGCAGCCGTCGCACCAGCGACCTGGAGTGTCCACTAGCCTCCTTGGGCCGCAACAGCAATGCTGTGCGCGATCACTACCACCACCCGCATCCGTTGAGCTCCAGTCCGCTGGACCCGCAGGCCTATAAAATGATGTCTCGGAAGTCGCCTAATCCCGTCATGGATTCGACGTCGCCTAATGAACAGGCCACCGCCGCATCAACAGCTGCCGCGGTGCTGCACATGGTGCAGCAAAAGGCTGCCACCTTCGAGCTAAGAAGTCGCCACTCCCGGCCAGAGCAGACCAGCTATGGAGCCCACTCCACGGCCTCTGTGGGACGGCTGGCAAAGAAGTCACCCGAACTACCCGCACCGGCCACTAGGAACGTGGCGCCTGTACCGCAGCCGCGGAACTTCCTCACCCTGGAGCATGTCCTGCAATTCGGAACCCAGCGACCCAGTTGGATGCACGGCAACAGTGCGGACACGGAGGATTCCAGTGACAATAATGCGGGCGGCGGCACGGGCAGTGGCAGCGGTGGCGCAGGAGGAGCCGGTCGGAGACGCGTCCAAGGCGGACGCTGCAGTGTGCCCACTGTGCTGGGCAGCAACGGCAGCGGCAGCAGTGGCGGACAGTATCTGCTGGACAAGAAGATGGAGTCACTGTATCTGGGCAACGCCCTGCGAGCCCTGCCCTTAGGCGCCGAGGCGAGTCAGTACCAAAACGAGCGCTACTACCTGGAGGACTACAGCAGCGGCAGCGGGAACGAGCGACTGCCAGGTGAGGAATTTGGTTTTTAGTTGGTTAAATAATTCTTTAATCCGAATGCCCTGATTCCCCTCCAGAGCGCCTGCATCATCCGCGCACCTCCAGTCCCAGCGAGACGAGCGGCTCGGACCGCTACCTGCTGAACCGGAGCACCAACTCGCCTGCCAATGCCTTCCAGATGGACCACCACCACACCAAAGGCCAGAGCCTGTCGGACGGCCTGTGCAACCTGGGTCGCTTCTCGCCCAGCCTGGACCAGGGCTATGCCACATTGGTCTCGCCCTCGCCCACGGGTCACCACTCGAGTGGCGCAGGCAATGTGACCGGCTCCACCACGGCCAGTGGAGCGGGAATCATGGCCAGCAGCACGCCGGCCACAACGCCGCGCAGAGGAGTCTCCAGCAACGGTGTGGGTGGAGGTGGACCTGGCACTGCCATCGGACCGCCGCCCTGGAACCGAAAGGGTCCCTTTCGCTGCGGCCCGCTCTTCGATCGCTTGCCGGACGAGGCCGTCATCAAGATCTTCTCCTGGCTGGACAGCTGCGAGCTGTGCAACGTGGCGCGGGTGTGTCGGAGATTCGAGCACCTCGCCTGGCGGCCCGTGCTGTGGAAGGTGATATCGCTGCGGGGCGAGCACCTCAACGGCGACAAGACGCTGAAGATGATATTCCGGCAGCTGTGCGGCCAGAGCTGCAACGGCGCCTGTCCGGAGGTGGAACGCGTAATGCTTGGCGATGGATGCCGCATCACGGACAAGGGCCTTCAGCTGCTCACGCGCCGCTGCCCGGAACTGACTCACCTGCAGCTCCAGACCTGCGTGGACGTCTCCAATCAGGCGCTGGTCGAGGCCCTGACCAAGTGCAGCAACCTACAACATTTAGATGTCACGGGTGAGTGGGGACTTTTAGCTAAATAAAGCTCTTGAACACTAATAAAATGCATTAATTTTGTCTGCAGGCTGCAGTCAGGTAAGCAGCATCAGTCCCAATCCGCACGTGGAGCCACCGCGACGCTTGCTGCTGCAGTATTTGGACCTCACCGACTGTATGGCCATCGATGACATGGGCCTTAAGATCGTTGTGAAGAACTGTCCCCAGCTGGTGTATCTTTACCTACGGCGCTGCATACAAATCACGGGTAAGTTTCCCCGAGATATACACCCGAATCGTACTAACTGTCCTTCACCTTATCCTTAGATGCGGGTTTGAAGTTCGTGCCCAGCTTCTGCGTCTCACTGAAGGAGTTAAGCGTGTCCGACTGCCTGAACATCACCGACTTTGGTCTGTACGAGCTGGCCAAGCTGGGAGCGGCTCTTCGCTACCTTTCCGTGGCGAAGTGCGAACGTGTCTCGGACGCCGGGCTAAAGGTCATCGCCAGGCGTTGCTACAAGCTCAGGTATTTGAACGCCAGAGGATGCGAGGCCGTCAGCGATGACTCCATCACAGTCCTTGCTCGCTCCTGTCCCCGCCTGAGGGCACTGGATATTGGCAAGTGCGATGTCAGCGACGCGGGACTGCGGGCCTTGGCCGAAAGCTGTCCCAACCTGAAGAAACTGAGCCTGCGAAGCTGTGACATGATCACGGATCGGGGGGTTCAGTGCATCGCCTACTACTGCCGCGGCCTGCAGCAACTGAACATCCAAGACTGCCCGGTGTCCATTGAGGGCTACCGGGCAGTCAAGAAGTACTGCAAGCGCTGCATCATCGAGCACACCAATCCGGGCTTCTGTTAGAATGCCCAAAAAAAAAGCCACCACAAAGCACAGAGGCAGGCCATAGAAGCAGTGAACGTTGGAAACGAGCAGCTGCACATTATCCGAGATTAGCAAGAGTTTGGGGTGTCCGCTTAGAGGAGGATCTATTATAAGTGCCACGCAAAGGAGCCACGCCCCAGAACTTCAGTTCAATGATCATCCTGCTGAGGGGTGGGGGAGCTGCCAATGAAATAAATATTGATTCCCGCCCTCGCCTTTGGATGATCACTGAGTTTAGTTGTTATTGTAAATTGTAAATATCAAACGGAAGCTGGACAGGATTAGCGTAGCATAGAACATGTTCATTTAGACTATGTTTAAGTAGACTAATTCTTGGCATAATAAATTATTGTCCCCACCAGAGAAGCAGAGCATCAGTGTTTGCGCTTGGAATTCATTTGCAAAAAGTTAAAGGTGTCGGGCGCCAGCTGCGGCACATGATCTAGAATGTACTGTGAACGGATGTCCAATTTCTTCCGGGTCTCGTAGTTCCGGTTCTTTTGAGTTATGGTTATGGTGGCCTTTATATCCCTTGGATAAGCTTTCTTCAAATCCAAGAAACTTCGGCGAACCACATGGGGAGTAATCTTAATAATGGTGCCGCTTTTTATATGTCGTATTGCGGACTTCAGAACGCTTATATCAGCCATTGTGTCCATGGTTTCCTTATTAATCCGTTCTAGAGCCCGCAAATCGGCATTAATCCTGGCCAGCCGCTTTTCCACCTTGGGTTGAGTCTTAGGATCACAGGGCTTCTGTTGAGAAGGCACAGTGTACTTGGCGGTTTGTAAGTCCATCTTTGCCTTCTCAACAGGAGCATCTTCACATGGCTTAGCTGTAAATTTCTCGGACAATTCCATAAGTCGCACCCTGTCCTCAAATCTGTCCTTTGGAAATTGTCGCAGGAGCTGCTGCAGCTGTTTGTCATTCTTCTGCCTCCCAGCACTCTCCATTTCCCGTCGCATGGTGGCCATCATCCGTATCCACTCCTCCGTGTTGTGCCTCTCCTGCTCAATTTGCTCCTGCAGGCGCAGCCTCCAATGCCTGAACCGCCGCAGTTGCCGCTGTAAAATGTTCACACGCCGCTGGTCATCGTAGTGCGCCTGAATCAATTGTTTGTAGGTTTTCTTCCATTTCGGGCTCAGAACCATGGCATCTGCTTAGCTTACGAATTTTAAATTTTGATAAGCGATAGGTGGCAAGAAAGCAGCCGCCAACTATCGATAAGCGTTATGCTAAGATAACATTTCATTACCTTCTGATGCTTAGTTACTCTTTATTTTATTTAAAATTGCTATTTGGGATGTTATTCTTTATATAAGATTTATCTCATTTGACACCAAATTATATGTTTCTAAACATAGTTATAGGGTTATAAGCTAAGTTTTATTGGAAACATATTTATATAAGTGAATATTAAAAATTTTAAATGTCAATATTTATTACACCCTGTAATATGAAGTATATATACCATTTTATTTTCCGTCATACACAAAATAGTTAAATTTAGCCCGGAAAAAGGTATCCATAAATACCGATATTTTGATGCAACTTTCTTCTCCAAGCTACGGCGCTGCCAACTTGTTCTCAAACAGCTGACTCTCGTGCTTTTCGCCGCTAACAAACTTCGGAAACTTACCTGGCGAACGTAATAATTTCATTTCACCTGCTGGTAATTAAATAATAATACTTATCAATGTATTTATGGTTATAACTGCGCTGTACTTTTGTTTTCAGCTAATATTAAACTAACTTGGAAGCTGCAAAACCGGTGCTAAGTCAGCTGTTGCGTAATTTGAGCGACACGTTTTTGAGGCACCCGCAATTCAGCCGGATTCCAACTTGCCACAAGTTCAACGTTCAAGGCCGAGAAGCAATCGAACCAAAAGCACAGGCGCCATGGCCAAGTACATTGCACAGATCATCGTCTTGGGCGCTCAGGCAGTGGGACGGGCCTTCACCAAGGCCCTGAGACAGGAGATAGCCGCCTCACAGGAAGCCGCTCGGCGAGCTGGTGGCGGCAAGCAGGGCGAAAAGAGCGCCGAGTCCAACCTGCGCACAGGTAAGGAGTTTGCATTTCCAAACAGATCTGGATTACTACCAAATCTCTATTTTAGGCATGACTCTGGAGGAGGCCAAGCAGATACTGAACGTAGAAGACACCAAAAACGTAGAGGGCGTTGTCAAGAACTACGAGCATCTGTTTAACGTTAACGAGCGCTCCAAGGGCGGCTCCTTCTACCTCCAGTCAAAAGTCTTCCGGGCCAAGGAACGGATAGATCACGAGATTAAGGCCCAGCAGACGCCGAAATCGAAGGCCGCGGAGGCTGTTGCGGAAGCGCCAGAGGAGGAGGTGCCGCAGAGCAGGGCGCGGCAGCGTCGCTGAGTTCCAAATTGCCTCCCATCGAACTAATTAGCTAATAATTGATACAAAACTATGTTAAGTACAAAAACTGAAAGTCTGTTGGTGTAAATAGAGTTTTACGAACATGATGTTGAGTATATTTCTACTGGCAAGTGAGATTATTGAGGAGACCCTGGAGTCGATAGCTTTAAACCTTAGCCAGTCGATTTAGAGTCTATTATTGTGGCATTATTTCTGTTTATTCGAAAAGTAATTCTAAACAGCCGCTTAAAGTCTTAATAGTAATCGATAGTGGCCAACGGTCATCGATGCATTCAAAGTCGCCGACATCGATTGTCCCCATCTATCGTCAGCTGTTCAAAATTCAGAACCAAGACAGATTATTGCTGCGTAGTGGGTACTATTTGTTTTTATACGTGTCAATTGTTTTGTCTAATTGCGAGTTAACAACGCTTAAAAACAGCTGGCACATGCGCACACCCAGCGACGGACATTCCAGTGCACAAAGGAAAACCCACCACCAGCCAAGAAAGACAGCGGAAGCAGGCGGAGTGGGAAAGCTGCGCTTTTCCAGGGAGAAAGCGAAGCTAGAGAGAGGACGCCCGACGCCATAGCAGCAAGAATCTCGCTATTTGAGCCATCGACATTCCTCTGCTCCGTCAGTTTTCAGAGGACCTTCGAAGTGGGCAGCCGAGAATCCAACGTCTCCTTGAACGCAAAGAAAATTCACAGTTTTGGCAGGGAAAAAAGCTCAAGTGGTAATTGGCTGCGACGCAGAGATTGCTTTTGTTGTCATTGTTGTTGTGCAAAAAGAAAAGAAAAACTCGAGCGTGTCCATGTGGAAAATCGATCGAATCGTAGCGTAGTACATAGTATCGTGCAATTGTGCCCCGTTTTTCAGGCCGTTCAAAATTTATGCCCGTTTTATTGATTTTCCCCACCGCCGCCACGCACAACGCTGTGCAACGTCATTTTGCAACTAAACCTGAGCTCGGCTCTTCTCTTCCCTTCCATTGATCCATCCATCCATCTTGATGCAGCGTGAAAAGCGAGTCTCAAAAAGTTAAATGCGAGAATTTACATAACGCCGAGCGTTGAAAGTGAAACTTCTGTGGTGCGAAACACTGAACGAAAAGCAGCAAACCATTACAAAATACATTCTGCCCAGTGTGTAATAAAGTTGGCGCAAGGAGCGGGAGAGCATCTGCCAGGCAAAAGAGAGCAAGAGACCGAGCGACGAGAGAGCCGAACGTGCGCACGTTTTCTGGTGGGAACCCCTCACACACGCAGGCAGCAGCGAGCCAAGACACAACCAGCGAGCAGGCTAATCCTTGGCAGCAGGAGCAGCACCAGTAACCAGTAGCGAACATGTTTTCGGGCCTAACAAATCAATTTACGTCGCTGGTGGGCGCCGTGAAGGGCGGCGCTGGCGACGAGGACGTGCCCGCGCCCACAGGAGAGGCGGCCGCAGCCGCACCAGCAGCAGCCTCCACATCCTCGGAGGCGGTGGCCGCCGCTGTTGATCCGGAGGCAGCAGCAGCTGCCGGCGGCGAAGGACTCGAGGGCGAGGAAGCTGGCAAAAGGTGAGTACTGTGTGCTTGATTCCACATTCTTGTGCCCGTAGAATCATCCGTCGTCTAGTCTCTTCTAGTCTTCCGTGACTCCGAATCCTGACTTTGCCCCGACTCTTGACATGGCGTGCCAATGTGACCTTGCAAGTTGTACCTTTTAACATTTGGCCCAACACTGCACTGGGCAGAGCCCGAGCCAGAGCCAGAGATGGTTGTCCTGGCCTCCATGCCACATTTATCATAGCTGGCACTCGGCGGCGGCTCCTCCTGCATATTTCATTGCACTCCGCACGCTCTCACGTGACTGAACATAATTGCTTAAACTGCAAAACCAAATGCCCGATAATTTCGTTTCTTCTCCTATATACCATATATCCCGTATACGGCTCCGTTTCCGCACGGACCGAGTTGATTTATATCCCCGACTGGCCTTAACTTTTATGGCAAGCAATTTCTATTTCCTCTTCTCTTTTTAAATGCACAGAAAATTGGATAAATTGCCTTTGAATTGCAATGGTTCGTGGAATTGTTAATTGAGTTGTGAGGAGCGTTCTAATGCTGAGTTTCAATTTCATAATTTCAGGAATTCAGTAGAATATGCTGTTGTTTTTGAACGAAAACTGTGCATACTAATAGCTCTTTATTACTTTAAATATTCATTTTGTGTCAGGTTTTCTCAAATGTTGTTATAAAACGATAATAGAATTCAAATTAGGATAGCTTTTAATCCTACCACTGTTTTTTCTAAGAATTTATAGAGTCTCGAAAAAGAAGATTGGTTTGCTTAATGAAAAAATCCCTTGACATATCCTTGAACTGTCTCGACAGACCGCAGTTTTGCTGTGTGTTCATAGTTTCTTTCCGCCTGAAGTTGACTGATTGTATGGCCCTATTTTCACTCCTCCCCACTTTCCGAATCGTTTGACCTTCCACCACCCCTGCCGTATCTGCTGGGGCACCACTTCATCAATCTCTGGCAAACAATCCGCACCCAAAAATTCAGTTTAGCTTCTTCCGTTTTGTGTCAACAAAAGAGGCACCTCAATTCCTGCCACGACGGAGACAAAAATGAAAGTAAAATCCAATTATTCGTCTGCTTTTTTCGACAAGTTAAGCTCGGTGTGATGGCCTGTTAATGCCACAAGTTGCGCTGGCTAATCCTTTCGACAAGCCCAAGTCAACTAATGCCCTTGCCGTTTTTCACTTAATTTCGCGCATTAATATTTAATTGTGTATGTGTGTGTGCTGTGCCAGGATGGAAGCACGTTTCCCTGCCAGCTGCCAACAGCTGCTGCTCGCTGTCTTTGAGTTTGGCGGAGTCCATGATGTGTCACGCCTAGCACGACCCATCCTCCAGCTTGCTTGCTCGCTTTCACTATCAATTGACATTGACAAGTTGGGCCAGCTTTCGTCGTGTTTGGTTTGGTTTCGTTTTTTGTTTTGTATTTCTATAAAAATAATTTGCACGTGGCTCCTGCATAACCACAAAATGTTGAGTCATTCTGGGCCCGACCCTCCTCCCTTTCCCCCGCCTGGGCTTTGTACATTCAGTTTTTTGACCAGAGAAAAACTGTCACCAATGTCAGCGGCGAGGGGGGAGCGAGAGAAGGACGAAGGACGAAGGACTCGGACTCGGACTCAGGCTCGTACTTGTACTCGGTTTCGGTCTCGGTCTCTGTTTCGGCTTGGCTTGGGTGGCATGGAGCAGGATGTGCTGCTTCTTTTCGGTGGTTGCTTTCCAGTTTCCAGTTGACTTTTGCTCGTTTTGCGGATCGATACGAGAGAGCCAGGAGCTGGCGCTCTCGAGTGTTCTCAGCGAAATGTGCACATGTGATGTGGGCCAAAACGAGTAAAAACGACGCCATGTCTTCCCTGCTGTCTCCTTGCGCGCTTCCCTACCCTCTGGACTGTGCCATACTCCCACTCTCCATACCCTGTCAGCCTTTTGTCAGCCTATTTAATAATTGTTCATTCAGAAAACGTGTTTCGCTCCGCCACGCAGGCTTGTTGCCTGTCTTTCCTGTGTCCTGCGTCCTGCGTCCTGTGTCCTGTCATTTCCCCTGGTTTCCCAGCAATCAACGCGAAATCTCTATAATTTTCCATAAATTAATTTATTCAATTTTCGCTGCTGTGCATACACGAGTTTAGCTCGTTATGGCCAGAAATTGCTTTGGCCACAAAATCGATGTGGCGCTGCCGCCTGATGTTGCCCCGAAAAGTGGGCTTTGCCATGGAGTAACTTAATCATTTAATCGTGTAAATCCTTCACCTGTACATGCGCTTCTTGGCTCCCTTTTCTGTGTTTTGCTTTTTCCCTCTTGTTCTTGTTGCAGGCAGGGCGCCAGGGCCAAAGTTGTTGGCTCTTTCAAGGACATTTACACTATTTGCACTTGCTCTCTGCGACTCGGTGGGTGTGTGTGTGCGAGTGTATGTAACTGTATGCATGCCCTTGCCTTTGTTGCTAAAATTATTCCAAAAAAAAAAGAAAATACAAAAGAGTAAGAACTATTGCATCTTGCGTCCAAATTGCTTGGCAAACAAACAGGCAGGACCAGCGAGCAGGCGACAAGCGCTCCTGAAGAAAAGAGTACAATGCATTTTTAACGCCGCTTGACACAATTTGCTCTCAACACACGCAACTTTTGATTGCAGGACCAAAACTTGTCCCTTCTACACACATATATATATATATATGTGCTTTTTTTCGGGTCATCATCATTAGCAAAACAAAGGCTCTGGCAAGCACAAAAGTTAAGCAACAAATATTTGCACATGTCGCTCGTCTCGGATTTGTCCTGATTGAAATATGCTTTCTGTACGCAAATAGAATTCCCTCTGTCGTCGCAATTCAACTGAAATTATATAAATATTATATTTTTGGGTGAAATGCCATCGCCAAGGGAATCAAAGGAGAGTTTCTTTTTCTCCTTTGGTTTGGTTTGTGGGCCACCCACCTGGAGACGGCGGCAAACATAATAAAATCAAAGCAACGGCGGCCTCAATATAAATAAATAAATAAATCGGAGTCGGCCAAAGGCGGCGGCGTATCCACAAAGAAATTTATCGACGCGACATTTGGCCTCCTGAACACACAGACACACACACACACACTCAGTTCCCAAGGATATACAAATATAAATAAAGAAGAGAAAATACAAAAAAGGGAAAGTCCAATTGAAATGCTGCCAAGAGAGGTGAATGCAAAAACCTCGCTGGGCTACTTAAATTTAAAGGCGATATTAAAATTTCATGTCAAGGCAGGACACGGCCGGACATTTCGCCAGGATATAGCCCAACAGCGTGGGTGCTAACGATGCCTCGTTCGACCGCTCGCCATTTGACATTTGCCATTTGCCATTTCCCATTTGCCAGCGAAATTAACGGTCTCCTCTGGTCCGCCCAAAAGCAACAATTTCTGTGGTCAGCCCTGCGCGGTGATTGCTGTGTGTGTGTGTGCAATTTCACTCCGGGCTGCTTGGGTCCGGCTCCTTAATTGCCGCCTGCGCCGTGGGTGGCCACCAGCCCACGGACCCCACCACCCCCCAGTCGAAACTATTTGTTTTGTGTATATTATGTCAGCTGTCGCATTTAATTCAATTTACACTGTCCCTTTTTTCTAGACTCCGTTTTATATCTGTGTTTAAATCAAGACTACTGGTGTGTGTGTCATTGTTTGTGCCACAAATTAATATTTATAGCTGTGGGCATTTGTTGTTTCGTGCCGCGTATAAATACTAATTTTAATGCAAATTAAGTGGTTAACACGAATTTTTCAGTACTTAATTGTTAGCCAGGGAAATTTTGCACGCCCACAGAGACCAAATGATATGGCAAGTGGTTTAATTTGCTGTTTACATGGTTCACGCAAGATTATTTTTGTGGAATTTAGTGGGGTTTTCAAAGTTCACAAATGATTTATTATGGTTTGTAAAAATAAAACCGAAATTCCCAAGAATAACGAGGAACAGAAATGTAACTCACTTTGCATATTCAAATAAGTATGTTGAAAAACTATAAAAATTACATCTTAATATTTATTATATTTTCTGAAAAACATTAAATTAATATCAAAAATTATATGAGTCATACGTAGAAATGTACTTCCTTAGCTTGAAATTATAAATATATCGATTTTAATTGATTGTAAATATATTTTTACATATAAAAAATATTTCACTTCGATTTAAAACTGAACTTAAATATTCACTATTCTGATGTTAAATAAAACGAAATTCTCCTAATTCAATTCAATTTTTTGTCCTTCATCCTTTTATTTTAACAATATCTCAAGTAATTGGTGAAAAAACAAGATTTCCGTTAGCATTGCTGTCCGGACCGTATTCATGGCTAATCAAGAGGTCCAATCAACTTAACACCGATTTTATTGATGCACCTTTTGACCCCCTGTCGTGCCACTCCACTTCTGCCGTGCCAATTGGCGGTCAATTAGGACAGCGTGCAGGGTGTGTGGTGCCAGGGATTTTGGCAAGCTTTTTTTCTCTTTTTTTATGACCCAACAAGCTGCCAAAGCGAAACGGAGAATATATATAAAATTTAATGCTCGCTCGTAAACTGACCCCAAGGCTGGCCAAGGTGCGAACGATGCAGATACTCGACTGACCAACCATCGACCCATCGACCGATTTAAAGTCTAATGAAATCAGGACACGAGCCTGGACCATATGGTAATGGCGGAAACCGGGGGGCGGGAAACATATGTTAGCAGTTTGCCTTTCGCTCGAATAAAGATAAATTGAATGTCCGCCGGACGGCAAAGTGCACGGCCGGAAGTCAACTAAAGCAGCGAGGCAGAGCAGGAAGCCCAGTCACTGGCGAAAGTTTCCCTTTGAGCTGCCCTTCATGATAATGTTGCGATGTGCTGTGCCCGGGCTCGGGCCTGGGTTCCCGGGCTCCTCTCATGCCTGCTGCAGACGTAGACGATGATAAAGTTGCGTTAAGAGCGAAGACAAGCGTTGGCAAAACATAAATATTAACGGAGCGCGGAAGTGACAGGCCAGGCGGGTAATGGCAACAAACGATGCAACAGACGTGGGGAGCCGGCACAGCGGGCACTGGGAACTGGGAACTGGGCGCAGCACGCACACACATAAAAGCAAGCGTATCCTCCTCCTGGCTCCTGGCAGCTCTCAGGAATTGCCTCAAAGTAGCAAATTACGGCGTATCGTAAAAACGGCAGCCCGACGATGTACGTACGTGTTTTGTTTCTATTTCGCCGCTTGCTCGCGCCGCATGAGAAATGTTGTGCCAGAAAAGTTTCGTGGGTGTCACTAGAGATGGGTGCTGAAAGCTGGAAGCCAGCATCTCTCAATTTATGAATTCAACGCCAAGCGCCAACGGAAGTCTAAAACTCAAATAACAGGCTTCCGTTTCGGTTTGGAATACTTTAAGCAACTTTGTTTTTAACCTTAAAGTCTTAAATTTCGTTTGGAACTTGCCATATGTTTTTCCTAAAGTGTCCCAAGGCATGTCGAGTATCTTGTTACCCCTAAAAACCTTTAAACTTTAACTTTTCCATACACCTAAGAGCTTTAGTCAATCAGAAAAATCTTTAGAATTAACATTAACATTAAATCTATCTCTTCAAGCACACCTCGCGCTTATTTACGGCACTTTGTAGCTCATTTAGTACACATCCTGCAGTGCTTATCCAACTATGCAAATGGTCGTATATATCACACATCATTCCCCAGGATCCATATCCCTGTTTGGAGGCGGCCGCCGCCTGTCAGTCACAGTCATAAGGCCAATGGTTCCAGCAAATAAACCGCCTCTTGAGTAATATTTAAAATTTACATAAAACTGGCACGCTCTATAAAATGCCAGCAAAACGAACAGCAAAAAAAGGAACGAAAAATGTAATAACACAAAAAAAAAAGGCAAAAGTAGAAAACATCAACGTTTGATAAGCAGCCACCGGCAAAGGGAGGGGAGGAAGCATTGGGGCGGAGGAGGGTTCTATTTGCATTGCGTTAATGGCAGCTCAGTTGCCAGTTTTAAAAGCCAGTCCCAATTGCTCATGTGTCTGGGCTCTGGAGCTCCCCGTCTGCTCCCCCCTCGTATCACTCTCCCCTCCTGCTGGGGCTGTGTGTGTGCGATGATTTGGTCGAGTGTAAAACACATAGCCCTGAGCTTTCAGAGCGGCCATTTTGTTTTGTGCCGTGGTTCATAAATTTCAGCTCGGCTCTGCAGTTGAAATTTATGGCTGGGCTTTTTCGGGGGGGGCTCTGGCCTAATCACGTTGACGGTGCGTATACGTAATACGGAGTGTAGGCGACCGGAAGAGCCATCTGCTCTCGGCTGTCGACAGGCAGCAGGACAACTCTTGTTGTCTCCGGTCACCAGTTGAGGCCATATACCACCAATGCTTTTGTTGCCCGCTTTGCTTGTTGGCCTAATGCAATTCTGTGGCTGGAAGAGAGGGAGTGAAAAACCAGCGTAATTCAATTTCTGGCCGTGCTGCAGCCGGCAGGCAGGCAGCTGGCAATGTTCCTACATCCTGTTTGGCTGCTTGGCAGCATCCTCTAGGATGCCACCGATTCAATTTTCGGCTTCCGCTGCGAGGCGAGGCGCTAACGTCGCCAATTAATACTGTCAACAACAGCAGGCTCTAACGGTCCGTCAGTTTAGAAGAGTGGCACGCGGCCATGGTTGGTTTTTGGTGCCTCCTTTTTCTAGCCTTTCTACGCCGCACAATTTGCAAATTAAATGGCACACCAACGGCACCAGGAGCACCAGGCTAGAGCGGTGACATTTCAACTCTTTCGGGGCTGCTGCTTGGCTTTAATCCAATTTTGGCCATTTTCGGGGGACCTTTTTTGGGAAGAAGTAAAATATAACTTTTAATGAGCATAGCTTGTGATTTGGCGGCGATTGTAATCAAGTTTCCTCGGCACGCCGTATCCTTGCAACTTTCCCTCTCGCGGCTTTTCAATAAACAAAATTACTCAACTTTACTGCTAATGACATTATCCAATGTTGTTTGCCTTCGCAGCTTCCGAAATTGTGCCCGATAACGCAATCCTTTAAGTGAAAATTCACACACATTCCCGGGACTGTACGTGACAGGCGAGAACCTTTTACTTGTACGACTTTCGTGCCCAGCGACCTTCTTAAAAGGTTTTCCCACAACTTTATCTAGAAATGGCTGTAGCCCGAAGGGAACTTCAAGACTTGCCGTCGAGCTTTTATACAGAACTATGAACAGAAAATGAATTTGAAATGCTTGAACCTTGTTTTCTGGCATTAAAAGCTATAGTTAATTACCTTAAAAGGTTCATTTTGCTCTTGTTTTATCTCCGTTTGTTTATTTTTAAACTATTTCCATCCGCAGCATTTCTGCAGAATATACTCCTGTTGATTGCCAAAGTTTCCTAGGAATATTGTCGACTCGGTCCCAAAGGTATTTTCCACTTGTTGTTGAGTTCGCATACCAGAGTCAAAGTATTTCTTAATTAAATGCAAACCTCGGCTCGGTGTGGGTGTCCTTTGCATTAGATCAGGGCCAGCACACCCATTCAGCCATATTGCATCTTTCATTAAATCGGCGCTGTGTGTTAGTGCCTTCATTCATTCATTCATTCATTACGATCTATTCCAGCGATTCTGGGTATTGCTGCGGGCGGGGGTTGTGCTGCTTTATGTGTTTCTGCGAATTGTGTGCAGCTTGTCCGTTAATTGAAAATAGCAAGCGGCTTAGTCCTGCCGCTTGACTCGCCGCTCTGTTCAAACAGTTTTCTTTGTAATTGAGTAATGAAATATGCCAAGTCACACAGAGCCGGGCCAACAGCGCCCAATATCTACACCTACACAGTTTCGCCTGCATTCCAATTAAGCTAATGCCCGGGAGTGAGACTGCGAGTGAGAGACTGATTGCTGCGGAGAGTGTGCTAAAGGTCAACGAGTTGCTGCATCATGATGGCGCAGTCCTTGGATGCTCCATCGTCGGGGTGCGCCAATTCGGATTACGCGGCGTATGGGTAACATTCGTCACGGCTGCCAAGTCGATTATTTTCTTTTGAAAACTATTACCCTCTTATTTGGAGTGATATTTATAGAGAAATTAGTATTTGAAATTAGTATTTGGTTACCATGAAAATATCTTTTACAAAAAATGTAAAATTGAGAAGGAAATTGTGGATTTGGAAGTGTAAAAAACATATTCCTGCTAAAATTTCAGCTTATTTAAAAGCCTTACAAGTATAGCTAATATCTTGCGGGAAAACCATTATATTTTCTATATCTTAAACCTTTTTCCGTCTTAACAAGAGAAAAAAAACAAGTGCCGTGAAAAAGTCTTGACAAAAAGTGTTGCCTACTTATTTGGGACTTGTTTTTAAAAGCATTTCTTTTTTATTTCTTTTCTGATTTATACGAAGAATTTGCTTTAAAGAAACTGAATCATTCTAAATTTGAACTTTTGACCTGTTTTTTATACACTTTAAATGTCTGATGTCACTCAAGTTATGAGATAAAAATATATTTGCACTTTTTGAACGCCTTAATATTGCGCTAAACTTTAATTAAATTTGCTTAAAAGCTTTTACCAGATAGTTTTATATATATATTGCAAATTCTTGTTTGCACACATTTTCCCTATGCACTTTGCAGTGACAATAATCCATATGGACACATCAACTTCAACCTTGTTCCAGTTGAAGGATCTGCCAGTTTGCTTCATAGTTATCAAGCGCAATAAACCATATTATTATCTCATCACTCCCAGGCGTAACCTCGTCAAAACTAAAATGTTGCTACCATATGCTCGTTGGCTGTGCCCCGAGAATAACACCAACATCGGGGCTTGCCACCGAGTGCTGCTGCATCACACAACATGGCGTATACTTAATTAGCCCTGTAATGAATGCACGCCACGTTATGTAAAAAAGACGCAGCTAGGAAACTGGCGAAGGATGTTCATGTTGCTGTGGCTGACAATTTGCCATAAACAAGCACATTGGTGGCGGGGTAAAAATGCAGAGCTTCGCTTAATTGAATAAAATTTGCAGTTGCCGCCGCCGCTGCATCGGTTGGCATAAATTACGCACGGTTGGGTCAGGCGTCAGTGCACTTCCCAGCATTGGTAGCTCCATTACCAACAGCGCCTTGCTGGCCTTGCCGCTGGCGTGCATTTTGCTGCATTACGTATACGCGATGTAAGCCGCCAGCTTAGACTGTTATCTTGGCTTTGCCCTTTGCAAGTTGTACGAATGTTACCAGCAACTTTGTTTTCCTTCGTTTCAATGTATCACAGGACACGGGGCGTGAATCGTGTGGCATTTGCACTGGGTCAAGGTCAGGGCGCGCGCGAATTGCATTATATTTCGATTGGAAAGTTCTGTTGTCGTCCCCGTTGCCTGTGTATCCGAACCCACCTGCAATACAAATACAATTCAATTCAATTCGATTCGATTCGATTCGATACGTATTGTTTATCAATGGCTGGCTGGTTGTCCTTGCCGGTAAATCGCTACATAAATATTGGAAAAAACACAGACACACACACAATTTCCCCGTTTATTTGATTTATGTTAAGAAAATGTTTTTCTTTTGCTCAGCTGAAGATTTACGAGTATATATACGTGCGTTTGGCGCATGAACTTTGGTCTTTTTTATTTTGCTTTCATGTTGCTCCCCTTTCTCGAGCCCCAACCCCCCCGTTGTAATCACATCCCTTGGCTTAATTAGAGGGTCAGGTCAGGAAGCGCTTTGGGTCGGCTGGGCGTTGTTTCTCTAAGATCCAACACGGAATTGTCTAATTAATTTGCCAAAACACATTCAAAATCGCTGGCGATATACATCTTCATTAACTTTTCAAAACTTTTCACTCTTTTTCCAGGTAATTATACGGACGAGATGTGAACAAAACAAAAAGTGGAAAGCAGGAAATTAAATTAATTTATTAGAGTTTGCAGACAAAGCGGGTAACAAAAATATTTAAAGTTTTTAAAAGCTGTGAAAGATGTGTTCATTATTCAGTTTATCTAAACATCTTTTGATTTAGATTATTTTACCTTATTCCTTATTATGTTATTTCCTTTCAGCTAGTTCAACTTTATTTATTTAATTTTTTATTTCATTAACTTTTAATTTGCATTATTTATTTTGTAGACTCCCCAAGTCCACCTCCATGGTTGATTCATTTGTCACAGAAGCCACGTAAGTTCCCATTTATATTTGTATTTTTTCTTTACTCTTTCGTTTTTACTTTTGTAATTATACCTAATTAGAGGCCATTATCCAACTCCTTGGGCGCAGCAGCAGCCATCAAAACTATTTTTCCAAAACAGCAGTAAGAGCAAAAGTTGAGCTGGCAGAGTCGTCAAATCATTAACACAGAAACTTTTCCTGCCAGAAGTGGCATAAAAAAATAAGAGGGGAAAACAAAAACTAAAAACCAGCAGATCCAGCTAGCAAATGCCTCGGCATAATCGTCGGTATAAGAGTCTAACTCGGCAACTTTAATTGCACCGAAAGTGGTGAACCGACGACCTCACATGCGAGTGACACTCGCGATTTCCCCCTGGAGCGGTGCCCACGAAATCGCCGTGGGAAACTCGAACCGCCTGGGTAATGGCTTGCCCACGTGTTGGGCATTAAGCGGAGCTCTGTGCTGCCCCACCCCCTTCCATTGATATTCATTTCAAGTTAATTCATCTCAATCAGCTTAAATATCAAGCTAAATAATTCATTTGCATTTCGGGGCGTGCTCTCGCTGCGTATAATTAATGCGCATAAAATTCCCAGCACTTTGCACCTTTTTGCTTTTTGTGCCAGTTTATTTCCGCCGAGCGCCCTTTGAGGCCGCCTCCTGGGCACCGTTCGGCTACTGATTGAGCGCCAAAGCAGGCGTAGGGAGTAGGGAGTAGGGAGCCAGGTGATGGAAAAGCAGGAAACGTGAGCCATAGTCCCATGGCAACAATTGTCCCAGGATGTTTATCATTTCGCTATACACATTCGAGGGATGGTCAGCCAAGGGCTATAAATAAATGTGTGTATAAGCCGAAATTGTTGCATGAAGCCGTTAATCAGACCCGAGCGCCAAAAGGGATATCCTCTGACAGAGCAAGGACAATTGTTTGACAGCCCATTCTATTTATATAACATTTTCAATCAGATCGTTTTATTATTGAGCGAATGCCAGGCATTGTGTTTGCTTAGTGCGGCATAGTTCTTGAAAAAAGGATGCTTCTTTTTCCAAAGGAGATGAAGGGATAAACAGTCCTTGGGGTAGCTGCGGAATGAAAAGAAGCTTGTTTTGGGGGATTGAAAAGGATACAGAGATAAAATGGTTATCAAATTTCATATTTCTTTGAGGGAGTTACAGTGAATTCTCCACCTGCACACACACACAGCTAGCAGGTGGCCTTTTGTGGGTCATTGTTGCTTGGCAACTTCAAGTGCATTTGGTAGTCATGTAATTTCAAATGTGCATTCCCATTGTCTTATTTCCCACTGTCAATAATAGTGAACTACAGGGGAAGATTCTCCTAAAAGTCTGCCTCTGGGCTTAGCATACATTTCACAATAAGGTGGTGGTGTTTCCTGTGTTGTTGATCAAAATATCCATTGCCCTTTGTTTGGGCTATTCAAATGGAAACCAAGAGAGGCAGACCACAATTGGCATACGCCGCAGGTGTGCGTGTCCCCGGCAAATGTGAGATATCTTGCCCACACAGAAACCGATGGGAATGTATATATACATACCTGTACCTGTCGCTCCACCTGTCACTTGCATGCAGAGCGGTATTGTTATTTCCGTTTCCTATTTATAGTCTGTGCCTTCGTCAGCATTTGGCCTAATTAACCTTGTTCATCTTCATTTTGTTGGGCAGAAGAGTATCGCATCCTCTAAAATGGTTAAAGTGTTGAATCTCACACCAACTTTTTATGGCCAGAGTCTTCTGTGCTCCCTTTGATGATTACGCTCCTTTGTCGTATTTCGGAGCTTATCGCGTAGTCCTTTTAAATGGATACGGCTTAGGTGCTCGTTTCCTTTAATGTCACAGCCACAATCGTTGTGTCGCGGCGACAGGGCCGTTAGGCAATCATATTAAGTGGCATAATGGCTTAGACCAGCGTAGACGAGCAGCGCTTAATTATACAAGTATGATTATGTCCGACGAATGGCGGCAACTATTCGAGTTTATGGAGGCGTGCAAATACCAACTGCGAGACCTGTAATTATCCTGCTGTAAACATTAAAGGCAAAGGACAAAAAAGGGGCAAAGCCAAAGTTAAATAATCCCAAGCTAACCCTAAAAAAACAAACGGGTCAGACTTTTTATAATCAGTTCAAAGTTGATTTGTTCTCAAAGCTTTGCCAATGTCTTTTCTTCTTTGATTCCAACTAATTCCCAGCGTCCGAGCTTCAATCTCTGCTGGCCAGTTTGTTCATCAATTCTCGTCTTGAATAATTTATTCTCGGTATTTTGCCTGCTCTCCTGCCCCTTTGGCCATTAATATTTGATGGCGCACTTCCCGGAAAATATTTATGTTTGTGCAACTCGCTTTAATTGAAAATAAAATCAACTGAAAAAAAGGAAAGACGCATAAAGTAAATAAACATGGTCGTGCTCAAAGGAACATTTTCCAATGAAAATCTGTTGAGCACGAAAAGTCAAATGTCACTTGGACGTTTCGATGGATGGATGGATGATTCACATTTATGCAGGCGTTTAATGTTGCGTTCATCTTTTATTAATAGCTACACATGGTCATGCCTATGCCATGCGGCGCGTCAGGCTGCGTAGTCCTCCTTCGGTATCCTGGCTGCTCCACGTTTGGTTCCCCCGCCTGTGGCTTTTCCGCAGTCTCGCTTTCCAATGCAGGGCTTATCCGGCCTCTGTTTATGTTTACCTGCCTGCTGGTAATTTGTCAAATGTGGATTTTTCTTGGCGTTACTTCGCTGGCTGTTGCGCCTCTGACAGAGTGTGGCATTTGCTAAATGGCGAGGGCAGCTCTGACAGTATTCTAGAAGGAGCTGAGTTTCTGTTGCTGCTGAAAAACTTCTCAAATTTACTTATACTTTTCAAGATATTTTACTGAAGAGAAAACATTAATAATGGGTTCATTTTAAGCTGGAGTTGGAAACTTAAATTTGTACTCTGATAATCAAATACTCCTGTAGCTACCCACCAAATTTGGGTTACTGATGAAAATGATGATGGCGGAGATTCTTTTGGGGGCGGGAAATGGAAGCTCAGCAGGTGCCTTTTGCCGGGATATCATTTATTTTTGCTTTATACATCGCATTTAGCTTTATTTCGCTGCCTTCGTTGCGGGCCAAATGTAATAAATTTCCTATAAGCATTATCTTTAAATACAGGGCCATTGTATGACGTGGGAAGGAGGAGGGAGTGGGTGGAGCCGGAAGATGGAAGATGGCTCAGCGTGACAAGGGATGGCGTTGCCAGGTCCCTTTAGATATTGGCTGTTAGTTGCGTGTCTCTCGTTCCGTTTTAGACCCTTTGAAACTGGAGAAATCTCGGTTTCTGGAAAATCTCAAAACCAATTACAAGAGGGAACGAGAGCTACATGCTACTCCAATTATCTGCGGGTGCAACAATTAAAATGGTCGGTGGCAACGCCAGGAGAAGCCGTAAAAAAAAAAATGTGCGCTGACACAAAAGGAGCAACTGCAACAGTTGACGCCATTCTAAGCTGACAGTGCAATTTTCGCATCAGCGAACTGGGATCCGATGGGGTGGTTCCTCCACCTCCTTCAGAGACGGGTTAGCAGTGTCGGGCCATGTCAAATGCAGACAAACAAACACCCGAAATCCCTTGTGTCGCCCCTTTGCCACATTTGCACTTCTCCATTTGGCGTTGGCAATTGTGCATCCCCGTCTCCGTTGGATGCTTCTCCCCATACCCATTCCTGGTGCCGGAATGAAACCCACTTCTTGCAGCTGGCTTTCCCGGGGCAGACTGCAATTTACATAAGTGCCATATGCGTGGATCGCTGTTTTGTGTTTCACTTTTTCGATGGGTATCCGCACCATGACTCTATGACAATGTCGCAATAAAAATGCTAAAGCGAATCATAGTCTGGAAAATTCTCCAGGAAAAATGTGTAACAATTTGTAAGTCCTTTGTTAAGAATTCCTTAGAAACATATGAAATAGATGTTTAATTTAGCATTTCGATTTAAGAAGAACAATAAAATAATCCGATTTGTTTGGCTCTCCACTGCGCTTAGTAAATCCCATTTAATCCTTTTGTTTTTGCTTTTTTCTTGGAAAACCCATTTATTATTATTTTCTCCTGACCTTGTTTACCCCCCTTAATGTTTATGATGAAGATGTCTGGAGAATTGAGGTCACCCTGCTGCTGCTTTACGGAAAAATCTTTACCTTACACTTTTCTCCCTGTTTTTTTTTTTTTTTTTTGTGCATTTCTCTGTATTGCTGCGGCATGTCGTATTTCTCGTTCTATGCGTTTGCCGCAGCAGCACTGGCCCAAACTTTTATAATTAAAACTTTTCGCTGGGAAAAATCCAGCGGGAGAGCAGCAACCACAGGAAGTCGATATGAATTTTCGAGCCAAAAAATATGCGTGTCAAATAATGGTAGCAGATGAAAAATGTGTGATCTTTATAAAGAAATTCCCCGGCAAAAGGGAGAGAAAGAGCTTTAAGCATCATTCCTCAAGAGAGTGATGGCCAGCCACTTATCGGCTGGCTCCTGGCTAAGTTATGCAATGCCCAATTGGGAATCCTGGAGCCATAAATAAGAACGAGAAACTGTTGCCGCTGCGTAAAAGCCAACCCCTACTCCATCCTGACCAATGACGAGGACATAAATCACAAAGGGCTGGGGCAGGGATGCGCAGCCAGCCTGGCCAATTGCTAATGATAAGCTCCATGGACATGACGATAGTTGTCCTACTGATACATAATAACTTTGCCTTTATGTCCCATCGCGTTTTCTCCCTAATTGGGCCAACATGACGTATGCTGCTACCAAGTATGTATATAGCCACATGTTATGTTTCCCCCGACATATGCTTCTTTAATCTGCTGACCCAGTTGGGTAAATTTAATTTGCCGCCACAATTAAGTGCAGACGGGGGTAATTTAAAAAGAAAAAAAAGAAAACTCCGCAAATTTAATAGGGTTTGTGCAGTTTTATTCGATTTACGGCAGCGATTTCATTCCGCATCGTTGGGCCCTCGCACTCGGTGCACGTGGCGTATGCGCAATATACCCGACCAGTCCTTCGCTGCTGGCCTTGCCCTGTCATAATGAAGCATAATGCATATATGGATCCATATAGATATGTGCATATAAGTGGAGCAGCAGCATTACCCGAGTCGGATAGCGATTGAAATCCTTTGCTTGTCATTGTGAGTTTTTATTTTATTTCGCTCGCACGCTTTGCCCTTCTTCTGTGGGCGAATGTGTGCGTGGCACCATAATCAACATCACCATCATCATCATCGTCATCGTCATCTATGTGCCAGGCTCAGAGGGGGCGTGTCCTTTTCATTCCACGTCAGTCGTCCCTTTTGCCGCCGCAGGCCGAGCATTCAATATTGCAATATGTGCATGGAATATCCGAGCGGAAGAAGCACACCAACAAAAAGGAATGGAGAGAGCATGAGTCTCCAATCGATTGTTGTTAAGAAGTGCTCTGTTTGTTAGCCGACTAAGGTCCTGAGACGGGGCTTCGGACTTAAAAGGCTTTGTCAGCAGCTCAGTCCAAGGGCTCAACCTAAGCCATTTTATCAGTTTTTAAGGCTTTCAAGCTTCTTCTTCATCAACTGATTACGAACCTTCTCTCATTCTTACTTCTTATTTCACAGACCGCTGAATATTTTTTATCGTTTTGAAACAATTGCAATTATTTTTGAAACGCAACAAAATTCAACAGCAAATATTTAACACAACTTAATAGATGAATTTTGTACTATTAACTGAAACAATAACTCGAATAACTGGGAATAAAACAAACAAATTTTGTGTGTGCTGCCAGCCCTGGTGTCGAGTCCCAACATCGACGACCATCTCCCGTAAGCTAAGTGAAGAATACAATCCTTATGCCATTGTTTCTCTTGCGCTGCGGATAGAGTTTAAAAAATTTGGATTATGGTTCCGATAGGAACCTGCAGCAGAGGGACTCACCACGTAATACTCGAAGGGATCCCGGCACATGGGACAGGTGTTGGAGGAGCACATTCGGTAGACATTGCACAGGCAGCGCTTGCAGAATTGGTGCTTGCAGGGCGTGCACACCCTGCTTCTCATCCGTCCACGGCACACAGGACAGGGATCTCGGGCCATGTCACCTGTTTTCAGTTTGCAATAAATTCTCATATAATTTTTTATCTTTGTTTTCGACCCGACTAGGTGTTGACTGTTCCGAAAGAGGAAAATGTTTAAGGCTGGTTAGAAAAAGTTCCCAGGTGCTAGACAGGCTAGTCAAGGTGTGAGTGACAGGGTCTACATGTGTGGCTAAAACGACAAACATCAACTTTGAAAATTATATGTTCACCCGCCTTGTATACTTCTATCATGGTGTAAGGCAAAGCCATCTTAAAAGTCATACTTTATAGCAAATACACTATATTTTAGTAGGTGTCACAAACCAGGTGTCTTTTTGAAGAGTTAAATGGAAATGCCTCAGAAATCATCCAAGGAGGCTCCTATAAAGGAAAACTGTAGCAATAAACCGCATAATTATAGCAAGCATGACACCCTGTATAAGCCAGAGATTACATAAGCACAAGCGGCTGACAAGTGGAGGCGCTGCTGCTTATTGTTTCACATGGTACATTATAGATTTTTATCAGGCCCTTATCCAGTGCCAGCGCCAGGCACACATGCAAGCATTGAATATTGTCAAATTAGGGCAAAGATTGATTGTCATTTTGTCAGTCAGTCACTCAATCACTCAATCGCCAAGGACCAAACCCCGACTAATGCTCCCTTTTCCGCCTTCTCTTTCTTTCAGCGGTTGGCTGGGCAGCGCCAAGGGTTGGTTGGGCAACGCCTCGATACCGTCGATGCCAGCCATGCCGTCGATGCCATCGATGCCAGCCATGCCAGCGATGCCGTCGATACCATCGATTCCGGGACTTCGCAAGACGGGAGGAGCCGACGGAGCCGAGGGCGCCGAGGGAGCTGCCGCCGGAGAGGGCGGCGCCGCTGCTGCCAGCGGAGCCGTGAGTGGTGGCGAGGATGACGACAAGTCGAGGTATATTAGGTATGGGTGCCAGCTTAACAATGACGGAATTAAATACGAAGCAGCCGCAGAAACGAAACAAAAACAAAAAATAATTTATGAAATGAAGATGAGAAGCGCGTTTTAGTATTTTAGTTCCTCTTGGTTTCGTCTTCGGTTAACCTCCGTTTAAGCTTAGCCCTTTGTTTAACTTTTTCGAGTGCCCTTTTGTTTGAAGTCGAAGTTGTGGAAAACTTTTTCCTCCCCTTAAAACGGAACCAAAGGGGGAACGAAGTTTTCTTTGGTTTTATTTTGCATTCGTTGAAGACGCCTCTGCCACACAATTTACCTAAAAACTAACCAATATAATACCACACACGAGTTTCTCCTATATATGAACTATTTACTATTTACAATTTGCCTATATACTCCACACCTCAAAGAGACTCTTTTTTACATTAGCTGAGATATTGTTGCGCATTTTCACTCTTAACCGATATATATTTATATTTGCCTATTTATTTAACACTATGTCTCTTGTGCTGATTCAAAGTTCCACCTTTTCACAAACATATATATATATATTAATAACTTTTTGTATAAAGCAAAATGCAATACTCTGTCTCTCTATAAACCCCCTATAATCTAGACTTCAAAACTATTTCTTTCCCATCTAAAATACGATACTAACCACATGTGTAAGTCGTTTCAACGTTTTTGTATATAAAACTGAATAATTGCGACCTGAAATTGGCTAAAGAAAACTGCCAGAATTTTGTCCCTTTACAAGGAAGTTGGAAACGTTTTAGTTAAGTTAAATTTAAATAATAGTTGCAAAGGTTCTTACCAGCTTAAGGACTTTTCTTGTCCTTGGTGCTTTAGATATATTATCCGGTAAGTTTTGCCTGATTTCCAACCTTGAAATGGACATAATTTTGTTGAAAATTTGCACACGAATCAATAACTGAAATTTCCATTAAATCACTTCATTCAGTTCATTATGATCGAAGAACAATTTCCATATGATTTAGGGCTTCTTTTGAACACGAAACACACATAAACCATACAACATACTTACATTTTAGCAGTCCCATCTTATCTCGCTTATTTTGAGTCACATTTCATTTTCAATTAATTTATCGAACGCTTCGATGATCCAAATTATAAAAAAAAGTGTGTTTACCTTCACTGATGAGATTGCCCAAAAGTATCAGATTCCATCATTATTGAGCGGCCCATCAAACCAGGTCAAGGAACCCATATATAACCCATCTGGAACAATGTCCTGTGGCAACGTACAGAGTAGATAAGAAACAAACCCAAGCTCAAACCTAATTGTTGTTGGTAGATGTTTATCATTGACATTATTCAAAGATCATTATCCGTCTCATAATAATCACTGTGCTTTGATTTCCCGGTCTCCCATGCATCACCATCTCGCTGTTTTGTTGCTGTTAGCTCTCTCCTTCTGTGTATTATTTCGTTTTTCTTTTTTCCTTTTTCCCCCTCCTGGTCTTGTGCTGGTGTAGCTGTCAAGAGCGTCCTTCTTCGACCACCTTCTCTCTGTCTATGCTGTGTATCTATCTGTCTTTTCCGGGGACCGAATTGAAAGTCCTGAAAATGGCAAATGAATAGAAGTATTATGAATTCATGATGATGCTAATTAGTGTCCTTGCATGGCGTCTTAGTGTGCTCTCTTTTGCCGGTTTACTTTCCCTTTCCTGTTGTCTCTCCGCGTAGCCCCCATTTTTGGCATCCAACATCCGGACATTCATATTAGTTTCCATTATTCCATTTTGCATTCACGAATCAAACTGAAAAATTACACTATAAATGAATATTGCTGTATACAAAAACATATGAATACGTGTAAATTAAACATAGGTGTATATGTTTAACCAAATTTTAATATCGAAATTACAATAATTTCTAAAGTTGTATCAGATTTTAAAGAATGATGTTTTTAAAAGGATTTATTGGAAAGAACATGCATATCCTTTGGAAGTAATACAAATTAAAGCATTTGTTGTTTAAATAAAATTTTATTAGCTGGATAAGAGAGACAGAACCACCCCACCACCAGTCTGTATTAGGTTTCTTTTGTCAAATGTATATATATCTGGTTTGGCATGATTTGTATCCTTTTGATCCTGTTATCTGCGTTGTTTTTAGCCTGTATGCGTATTTTATGGATCGTGTCAAAATGCATAGTGTCATAACGCTCAACTTATAGTGCTTACAAATCAATCAATGAAATTACCATTAAGAAAACCCAAAATCTTTGTTGGTAACTCAACAAAAATAGTTCACAGTGAACACCAAAGTTCATTTAAATTATAAAACGTGTGCGTTATGACACTGGCAGTTATCGCATGTACCCTTTTTTACACTATTTTAAGCATACTGCCTGCTGCATGAAATAATCAATCCTAGAGCTACTACACTTTACCTATTTAATTTCTTCTTAAAACTAAGATTTGAATAACAAATTTATTCTTTCTCCTCTCGTTTCTCTTCATTTGTGCAGCGCCACAGAGGGCGCCGACTCGCATCCTGCATCCGGCGGTGGCACGCCCACCGGCGACGAGGGTCAAATCGGACAGGGTAAGGGCGATGAAGTCAAAAGTACGTGTCACACTTTGATTGGTAACAAAAAAAAAAAAAAACAAAAAAAAATATAACAATTACAATTGAGACAACTTCAAACAAATTTTTAACTCGAAAATGCCAAAATTACTTCGAAAAAAATTGAGATAGAAAGCGGTGACAGGTTACTAACCCCAAGTTACTTGTAGTTTACTCTTTAACCCAGTTAAATGTCCAGAGATTCCCCTACCATTACGGCATCCTCCCTCTCAGTACTCCCTAGTGAATGAATCGCTTGCTTTGTAGTCTAGTTTAGTTTTGGTTTGGCAACCGCCAATATGCGGTTGTCTTTCATGATGGCAATATAGTCGGAGTTTTCCACTGACCTTTTACGATCTTCAATCCGTTACCGACAGTTACCACGAAAGTAACACAGCAGGCCAAACACTTTGGATCCTTCTTGTCATCGGCCATCAGCAAGGCTGGCAGCAAAATCAAGGAAACAGTCAAGGATAATGTGAGTGAACTTTAGTCCGTTAAGACGACAATGGTTGAATTACAAAAATTACTTTTTTCAGACCATTCTCGACTCATTCAACAAGGAGCAGGAGGCCTTCATCAAGGGACAGGGCGGTGTTGGCAATGGGGCAGCCCCCTGGATTGGACACGCAAACGAGGCCAAGATCAAGGAGGAGATCCTTGGCCTCTCGCAGGATCGTCGCAACTTTGTGCGCGCCCCGCCCGCCGGCGTGGACTTTGAGTTTAGCTATGACACCGCCTACCCCACGGCCATAGCCATTATGGCCGAGGACAAGGCGCTCGAGACGATGCGATTCGAGCTGGTGCCCAAGATGTAATGCCTTTTGGCTTTCTAAAATAAGAACAGAGTGTAATTTCCTTGTGTTTCCACAGCATCACTGAGGAGAACTTCTGGCGGAATTACTTCTACCGCGTCTCACTAATCATCCAGGCCGCCGAACTGGGCACTCTGGGCGCCGATGGCGTGGGTCAGGCCTCCAGCGGTGAAGATGGTAAGTGGTTTTAGCTCCCAGCTGATCGCGGGTAAACGACAAATAGCAGGGAAACAAACTGTCCAAGCTCACGAAAACACTCACACTCGTTACTCGCGCGCTCTATCTCGATCTTTCTCTCTGTACCCGTATCTCTGTAACTATCTGCCCCACCCACCTCTGTCTATCTTTCTGTACGTCTAAGTCTTTCGTTTTTGGTTCACTTTAGCCACACGCGCCTGTTTAACGTATGATTTCCTCTTAGTCCTTTTCACACACGCTAGCTGTATCGATATCGATAATCTTTTCCGTTCTCTCGCTCCTCTATCTATCTATCTATGTCTCTAACTCTAATACATACTACTACTATATCCCTCAAGTCTCGAACTAACTAACTTGGCTAGCGTCTGTACTACACCGCCTAAGAGTTTGCTCCTGTTTTGAGTTATTTATAACCCTTTGATTTGTACTCGTCCCTCGTCCCTTCTCCACCTGCACCGGACCCGAGTGTCCTTGGCTTTTGGTTCCTTCTCACTTTCCCCAAAAAAAAAATTGATCATCTCAATCGCGCCGCCTCGAAGCTCAATTTAAATCGCTCCACGAACGTCGCCAGCCGCCCAGCGCCTCACCTCAAATCGAATTAGTTTCTCTTATTTTTGTTTCTTTATTGTCAGTTTCTTGTATTCATTTAGTTTTTGTTTTCCTTCTTTATTATTTTAATGAATTAAAAAAAAAAACAACGCTAAATTACACTCTGAAATCGAACTTGTCAACTGAAAAACTCAACTGTGTCGGACAAATGATATATCAGCCAAAGAAGTGGCCATTAATGACGAGAGCAAATCCAAGACTGCCAAGCCAAGCCAAGCTAAGAGCGATTCTGGCCTGAAGAAACCCATTGCCGAGCAGCCGCAGGCCGTCGTAGAGGAGGCCCAGGAGCAGCCTAAGCCCAAGGCTCACGGTGCCGGCAATGAGTTGAATCAGAAAATCTCCGAATCGGAGTTCGTTTCAGATGACTTTCAGACCACCAGCGAATCGGACTTGGCTGAGATCCAAGACGGCATGCGCAAGCTGGGCATTGACAGCATGACCCAACAGGCCTTTGCCACGACTGATGGTAAGATTTTCATTTCAATTATTTATTATTTATCTTTTGTTGTGTTTTAAGTTTTGGTTCCAAGACTAACATTTATTGTACATACATTGGTCGTCCCATGAAATTGAGATCAGCTTAATTGCATTGGTGTTCTGGGACACACACGAAACATTCATTCATACATACATACATACACATGCCACAAAGACAAACACATGACATAAGTAACATTGGAAAGCCTAACGTGTAGTATAGTGTGATATTGCTTAGCCAGCGATCAGCATCTGCATCCTAGAGAGTCATGATGGCGAGCCAGTTTCCGGACACCTTCATTTTAGCATCTCTCTGAACACGATAATGATGTCTCTCGTCCAAGTCGCGTGTATTTTGCTTTCCAATATTCTCATTCTCATTTTACATTTGCAAGCAAGGCCAACAACACATCAAAGTATACATGATTTTTTTTTTTAAAACAAAACAAACCAAACAAACAGAACAAATAATATAATTAAAAACATGAAAACAAAACAAAAAAATGTGTGTACAAATCAAGTGTAAAAACCGAACAATTCTCTTTTTTCTCCTCTGCTCTGTTTCTTTCTTTTGTGTAAATTACATTTTGTATGAAACTCGTTTTTACTTATATATATCTATTATGTGACGACCAACTCAAGCTCTGGCATTTAATTACTAAAGCGAATCTATCAATGCCGAAGCGAATATAAATCGAATAAACCGAATCACTTAAATAAATAAATATAGAAGTAAATCAACTAATGGATAACAGAAGTATTATATAAATTATTTAAACACGTATAAATATATTAAAGATATATCCTGGATTAAATCGAACTCGGGTCAAAAGTTTCGTTTGCCATTTAGCAAATTAAAGAATAAAAAATAAAATGCAATTTGATTTCAAGTATCGAACGGTCTCAGAATGCGCTAAAAGCCACACAAATCAAATTTCGAACAAGTTGAGTATGACCAAACTGATCAAGAAATTCCTATACTACATATATATCCTATTGATACAACTTTCGCTCTCTCTCTCTTTGCAATTTCGTGCTCTCTCCTCCTTTTTAATCAATTCCAGTTAATTTACGAAAAAATTAGCTAGATGTATTTTCGTTATTTCCCTTCTCTCCCATTTTTTTTGTTGATCCCATTTTCCCTGTTGCATTTTATTTTTACACATTTTCCCACAAAAAAAAAAAAAAAAAGAAAAGAAGCCTTAACTGGTCGCGACACAAAAATAAAACCTTCTCTCCAGCAATACACAAAATTTTTCCAAAATATAATAATTGATGATGAATTTGTATGAGAAAACATTTTTAACCAAAAAACATTTATTTTTCTTCATGTATTTCTTGATTTAATTACGAATCGAATCATCTTCCAGAAGATTGAATGGATTAAAACACAAAAAAAAACCAAATGCTAAATCTAAATTTCAAACGCAAAAACAAAGAAAAAAATGCAACTAACAAAATAAACCAGAACAAAATTATACAAAGAAAAAAAAAAAACAAAATGAAAAACAAACACTACAAAATTGCCCACAAGACAAAAAAAGAAATTGTTTAGATAAACAAAAGAAAAAGTACTACAACAAACAAAATTATATAAATACTTATAAAGATATTCACTTGACAACAAAATGAAAAATTTGAGTTGAACCCAGAAAACGCATTATTTATACATATAAACCGAAGAAAGAATCCCTCAAAAAAAGTTACTAAAACCGAAACAAAATTTTGTGTGGTAAGTTAGAAATTGTTGGTTAAATAAAAACAAATACAAAAAGAAAATATACAAAATGGCAACAAGTTTTAGTTGTGATTCTTTTCGTTTCCATGTTGGTTTTCAATTGCATAAAGTTTCTGTTCGGCAATATATATATTGTATGTAAATATTATCCAACAATTCAAAGTAGTTGCAATCTCAATCATTTCCCTCTATGCTCCTGTCTGTGTCTTTGATAACTATTCGTTGTTGTGTATGTTTAGTATGTGTGTCTTCTAGTTTCATTAGTTTATGAGTTGTTTTAGTTTGGCATATTCAGAGAATAGTATTTAGCGTTTCATTGACGCGCGTGGTCTGCCGGAGGGGAAGAAGAAAGAAAGAAACCTTTGATGGACACTTGGCGCTTCTTGCGGAAAATTAAATGCTTTTTTATACTGCACAAATATATATTATATATGGAAAAAGATAACATTTTATGGTCCAACTCACCACACAAAATCTATATGAAAAAAAGCGTTCCAAAACGATAGAAATTCAACTTGGCCAAAGGAAAAGAAGAAATACCTGAATAAGCCTAAGACCTCTTTACTCAGCTTCTTTCCCCTGCCTCTCTCTGTCTCAATCTCTACATGGCATTTTAAGTTAATTAATGTTCAAATCATATTCTTTGCCAGCTTAATAGAATATTTCATATTTGGCAAGCTTCGTCGGTTAACAAGTGTGTAAATAAGTATTATTACCCTGAGTTTGCTTGCTTTTTATGCGTAAATGCTGTAAATACACACGAATATATATTATCTTTGGTTGTGATCATTTTATTAATTGATGGAGTGTGATAAAACCATAATAAATAAACCAAACCAAACACAAATTGGTGTTTCGGGACAACAAGCAAGTCATGGACTGGGACTGGGACTGGGACTGGGCCACTTTTGGGTGCACGCTATCCGTTAATTAGTGCTAGAGCCTGCCCGCCCCTGCCGCCCTGGGACTCTAACCCATAAATTGGTGTCTGACCATTATTCGCTCTGATAATTGACTAAGTGAAAAAATAAACAACCAAAAATTTCCAACTATTTTTGTAGACGGCTATTATTCAGTTACGGTGCGCATACCCAAACGTATTACAGTGTGTGAAAGTCTATGTCTTAGCTATAACCCCAGAGACTAGCCGCAGGTAAACGCAAACGAAAGATGATTGAAAACCGAGAACAACCATGTACTTGCTTGGGATGGTCACCTAACCACAATTCAATTGCTTGCCTATAGACACCTTTGATATACTAAAACCTATATATATTACGATATATATGTGTAAACCATGTATGCTAATCCTATATAATATATCCTTAAATATGCCGAGATATATCTGTTGCCGAGCTGCTAAGCCACGCAAATTCTAATCGAAACTCTGCTTGTTGGTCCGTCTTTTGAACAGAGGAACAATGGGAAAAGGATCTGGAAGCTGAACTCAAAGACTACGAGGTGGTGGATGAAGGCGGCACTGGCGGCGGTGGAGGACGCAGGAAAGGAAAAAAGGCCACACAGGAGGAAACCCAGGCGGAGGAGGAGGAGGAGGATGAACCGACAATATCAAACTTGCGCACACGCTCGACTAACAACGATTGGGAGGAGTACGCCGATTTAATTGAGGATACCGATGATTTAAAGTAATTAAGAGCTTATATCGTAGTTTCTTCTAAGTTGGCTCTAAGTTTATAACTATCTTTACTTTATCTTTCTTTCCATTCCTTTCTACCCTTGTTTCCTCCTTGATTGATTACCAAAAAAACAACATTGTTAACCCTAACCAATCTAAACAAAAAATACAAATACTTTCGAAACCACAGAACTTTGAAGTGCCTAAAGCGCACCATGTTGGGCTATCCATGAGACGAGGCCGTCCCAGCGCTCTTCTAGTGCCGGCGGTGGTCCACAGTCCCGGGGGCCTGCCTTGTGGTGGCCTACTGGAAAAGTTGGTTGAGATATGTACCTAACACCCACCCCATTATTGGCCCCCCAGAGCAAAGCGTTCTATTCAGTTTCCTTCTGACATGATATAAGACACTAAAACCAAATAAAAGCGATTTTATTCAACCTTAACGTTTTAATCCAACAACAAAAGATAACAAAGCAACCAAGCCCAAGCTAATCCGGTATTCAAATATAATATCCACTATATATTCTCTTTTGTATTTGGTTAAAAAACACCGCGTGGCAGCGGAGTGTAGGGAGTCGGAATTACTTGCCAATTGTTCAGCACACGAAATCCGAGAATCTGGCAGTCAGTAACCTTTCCATAAGTACTTGCAGGCTAATCGGTAAACTGGCTAATGCTATATAGATGCAGAGATCATATTTGAATATATATAGTGACTATCAGTTGAAGAGTACAGCAAACAAACAGAAAGTCAAAAACAAATAAAGCTTCAACGGGAAAATTTTGTTATTTATATTTATAAATAAATTATATATATATATATATAAACCATATATATATATACATATATATATATACAGATAAATTAATGCATTTGAATTTAATGTGTAAAAATTATTATAATAAAAATATAGATATAAAATATGTAAAGATACGAGAGACACCCAAAATAAAAGTTTGCAACGTTTTGAGTTGAGAATTAGTTCTCAAAGTGATCTTTTCTTTACGAATTTGATATCGAGATACAAGCGAAATAAAACCTAGTAATTCATTAGTTTTGAGATCAAGAAAATAACGACGCATTCTAAAGTATTATTTCTCCCTCGACAAATAGTTGATAGTCAAACGAAGAAGATATTGAACGTTGAATAAACCATCATTGATTGATATATGCTTAAACATGTTGAAGAATAAATAAATAACAATGCATATAAATATAAAAACCTATTGTTTAGCTCAATTTAAGGCGCGCCAACAAGTTTTCTTTTCCGAATTGTTTTCGTTCGACTAAATTTTCTCAAATATTTTTTTTTAATTCTCTCCTAACAACTCTCACCTTGCTGTTCTACTAACGTGACACGAAACTTCCTTGAACGAAACTATAAAAACGAAACACAAGATAACAAAAATGCCAAAACAATAATATTCTGAATTGAACTAAAAACGCAATTAACAATTAACAAATTACAAATTACAAAATGACAAATGAAAAGTAAACACGCAATTATAAACAATAAGCAGTTCAAAACCTTTTGAAACAAATATATACACATATATATTTATATATATTTCACTAGACAAATTTTTATGCATAAACTTAAAACAAAACAAATTCTATATTATCAATGTTTTTGCTCTAAATGTCTAACTAATTGTTAATAAAACCAAAAATCAAATTATTTTCCGCAGGCAAAACACGTTAAATGAGAATGCTATATAAATATGTGTCATTATTTGTTAGCAGTGGCAAATAAAAATATTTAAAAGAACAAGCGATGAAGAAGAAACGGAAAAAGTAAAAGTTATGACATTAAACTGTATATTGTACATTTACTTTTAAAACAAATGAAATGTATTTACACACGAGAAACGGCATGGAATATATGGCGATGATACGATACTAAAGAAATTTTAAAATTTATATTTACTTTGTGCGTTTTTAAACATGTTGGCGACACAATGACAAGCAGATTAGTGCATAAACCTAACTAATAATAATAATAAATATTAATTAAAGGTAAATAATGTAATGACGTTGACAACATACATATGTATTTTACACGGCAGAGTAACCCAAACCAATCTTGACCCGATCCACACCGAATCCCGAAAGATATATATCAAATTCCTGGCATATTTCGCATATTTTATTGTCTGCAAAACCGATTATTACCTAAACAGAAAGAACAGAATGCAAACCCAATTAAATTAAACCGTTTACGAAAGTTTGTTGAGCAGGAGCTGCATTCCATTGATATTACATTGCAAAATGAACAAAATATATGTATATGTACTAATTAAAGTATATCACCCGGAAAACAAATCCAAGACGATACGAAAACAAAATGTATAATTTAGTTGTTTAATGATTAATAATATTTAGACACACCAGAGGATGCCCCAAGCATCGTCCGGATGCAAATGTAGTCATCTGAGACAGCAGAGAAACACTCTCTTCGAAATGCCATAGAACATTTTCCACTTCAATGTAGAGCTCAGAAGATGGAGTTTCTCTGAAGAGAACACACACGAACACCCTGAAAACCAAGCACAGAATTACTGTAAAGTTCGATGACAGACCGACCGAAGACAACAACACCATGAACACACACGAGTATATACATAATAAAAATATATATGAGAACAATTTAACGAGATTAAAATCAACTAACGTAATAAAGGGAAAGTGTATAACTATTAAAACTAAACGACAACCCATCAAGCTCTTTCATTTCGGTTTTCGCATGTATATTGCGTTCAATTTATTCACACAAATTGTTCAATATAATGCTAAATGTGTTAAAACACATACACTTTTGTTTTTTAACAATGCACAATGAACTAACAGTGGGTGTTAATAAGCATGCGATCGTCTGCCGATGGCGGCCAATAAATTAAATTACAATATTGCATTTGGTTTAGACCAAGAAGGTCTTCTATCTTGGGACTTGATGTGAGTGCAGCGGCTTCGCTTGGCTTACGGCTAATAACACAATAACATTGACCTAATGATGCCCTTCCACCCAGGACTAATTACTTAGCTATTGCCAGACTTTGGCCTGAATATTGGCGGTCACCAGCGTTGGCTCCGCCGGTGCGGCTCTGAACGTTCGTCGGTGATGCTCTTGAAACGCGTGCTCGCCTCCAGCTGATGCTGCTTCGAAACAGGCTGGCCCCGGTTTACAAGATCCTTCCAAATCATGGTGAGTAGTATGAAGAACGCGCCCACAATCTTGTTCAGAAACTCGAGCACCTTGAACACGATCGGCGTGACGGTATGGGTAAATCGACTCAGTTCGAACAGAAAGCGCAGAGCAAAAATACCGAAGAATCGCAACGCCATCGCCGCTCCGCCAAAGACAGAGAAGACAAGCAGGCCCAGGAAACGTATGGTGCCTACTATGTTTTGCTTGTTAACATCGTTGGCCATAAAGTCGTAAACAGTCTGTTTGACGCCGTCGCCCCACTGCTGCAACACGGCCAGGAAATCGTTTAGGCCCAGCTGGAGCTGGTCCGCGACCTCATCGGCAACAGACGGTCCGTCGCCTGAGGTTATCGCCTTGTTGTTGCTGAAGCTGCTCCGGTTGAGATAATGAGATCGTCTTGGGGTCACCATCGGCTCTGGCTCCACGGGGCGCACCATCTTTAGTTTCAGCTGAACTTCCTGGTCCCGGAAGCGTACTGTTTTTATGCTGAACCAGTATTCACCGAAGGCAACGCCGCTCAGCTCTGTCCAGATACAAGTATCCAGCTGCTCGGGATCCGATGTGTGGTTGTAGCTGCCATAGCTCCCGCTAGTTATGCCCACCCACATGTTGGGCACGAAGCGTTGGTAGAACATCTGCAGTTGGGCTGCGCTGCCATGCAGCAGCTTCTCCAGCTCTCGCTCGCTGCGCTGTAGCACCACCACGTCCCGGTAGCCACCCACCTGCTCCACCAGACGGCGCTCTATATAGTGGCCGCGGAAGAGGCGCGACTTGTACAGCTGCTTTGTGAGCGACTGCATCGCCAGCTCCTCAGGCGGCATGGGACGCGCGGTCGCACTCGGTACGATCATTTGGCTGGTGTCCATTGGGAGCTGCTCGAAATAAGCTCTATTATTAGGAGGAATATGTGCCTGCAATGGTGACGTTACCAAATTGATAGAACTTGGACTTTGTTGCACTTTCGCCGCTTAGTCAGCACACATAGAGTTTTGTTATTGTTTGGAAATCCAAAATGACACCATGCAATACTGAGCGACAGGACAGGAGCACAAGACCAGGGATTTGCTGATTTACACTAATTTATAGTTCCCGGCACATAGACAACGGACAACGGCATACAAAACGTTTTGAATTTACAAAACTAAACAAAAACCCAGGTGTAGACAGAAGTTGGGCAAGCAGCAGCTGTCTTGATTAGAGATGGCCTCTGGTTATCGTGTCACGAGCACGAATGCCTATTTGAAAAGCTAATTTCTATCGTGGATAACTAGCTTAAAAAGTTGAGCAGAAACATTTTTCATTGAAAATCTATTTCAGGAGCACAAGAAACCCCTTGTTTTTCCAAAATATATTTAAAAATAAACCGATATATGGCGAGTACGTGACGCGTGCTTTTTCCCATCTCTAGAATCGGTAAACGACAGTTACACATCGCTAAAGTGACGAAAAAAATTATTAAAAACATTTTTGATACTGATTTTTCCAAGCATTTTCACCCCCGGCCACGTTGGTTTCCTTCCCCGTCAAGATTTCCTCCCGACATCGACTGGAAGACTGCTTAAGGATGACTTTGGTGGGTCTAGCAGCGCGCAAACTGGCGCAGAAGCAGAGGTGAGTCCGCCTGAGGATCCTTGCCGGCATTTATCTCCAAATCTTATGGTTTCTTACTCTTTCCGCAGGACGGCCAAGCTGGCAGCCGCCTTTCCGAACGGCGTCCGATGTCAAAAGTGCCTCCAGATGGGCCACTGGAGTTACGAGTGCAAGGAAAAGCGCAAGTTCGTGCATCGCAACTCGCGGACCAAGCAACTTAGCAAGCACCTGGCCGAAAAGGAAGCAAAGGCGACCAAGGACGTTGCGGTTGGCCAGGCGGACGCCAAGGACGCCAGTTCCGTTAAGAAGGCCAGACGGAAGCGAAAGCCCAGTGGGAGTTCTTCCTCCTCTAGTTCGTCCGATAGTTCGGACAGCAGCAGCGGGTCAGACTCTTCCTCTGGCTCGGACTCAAGCGACTCCGGCTCTGACTCTGATGACAGCTCATCGGAATCCAGTGGCAGCGGTTCCAGCGGCTCCGAGAGCGACAGTAGTGAGGATCCTGACCAGGGGGCGCCCCAGAAGAAGAAAAAACGTGACGAGAGTTCGGCGGGCTCCTCTGACGACCAAGAGTAGGAGCTGAGAGCCCATTCTCGTTTCTATAGCGCACAGCTTTAGTAGTTTAGTTCTCCCCCATTAGTCGTCGCCCTAAAAAAGTGGACTTTTAACCGAATATAATTGTAATATTACGTATTTATCATTTAAGTTCCCCCGTGTGCAAATAAGTAAGTGTCTGCCAGAGAATCCCAGCCAGAGTGCTACCAATAAATGTTTCAGTCAGTCCGAGTCCATCTCTTCGTCGTACTGTTCCATCTTCTGGAACACATTAAGATCCACCAGCTGCTGGTTGTTGATGTGCTCCGAATCCGAGACCGGGACCGGTTGCTTTACCGGCCCGTCCAGGTCTATGTGCAGGGGATCCCGAGCCGGGATAATGTTGTTCTGCAGTCCAAGTGACTTCAGATGCAGTTCCTCCACCTGCAGCAAATCAAATGGTTACAGTTGTCAAATGGAAACGAATAAGCAATGGTACCTTCAGTGAATTGAGGGACTCTTGGATGACGGGAAGGACTTTTTCCAGCTTCTTCTGGATGGCAAACAGGTCAGTTTGTTCCTTTTGCAGGACGTGGTTTGATTGCAACATTCTACAACATTAACCTACCGATAGCAGCTGCTACCCAAAGTATTTATATCTGTTTCTTATTTGTTTTGTTTTACAAATACAATAAATTTACGAAATACGCGATGAACGATAACGATAACCGATTGCTGCCAGAGCTGCACTTGTAGAGCAAAGCCTGTATCGGAATCGTTCGCGCCTTTGCAAAATTTTCATTTTGTACAGTCAAAAGAATATTAAAGAAAAAAATCGCTTTAAATAAAAACAAACAGAAGTTAAGATATTCAAAAGACATCCAAGAGCAATGGACGCGTGCGAGGACGAAGAGGTCGTGGCGCTTTTGAAGCGATTCTCGGCCAGTTGCGAGCAATTGGAGCTGGATTCGGAAATCCAACAAAGTGCCTTCGAAACGTACCGCCGATTAGCGGTGGACGGCGGATTAGCCGGAACTGGAGACGAGGCACAGGAGTGGCTCTGCTGCGCCGTATACAGTGAACTGCAGCTAGCGAAGCTTCGGGACATTAAGACAGAGTTCCAAGGAGCCGGGAACCTTTGCTGGAATCTGTCGCTTACACGTTTACTGCGCAGCTTCAAGGTGAATGCATCCGTGTTCCTACGCCGCATGGAGCACTGGAACTGGCTGGCCCAGAACAAGAAGGTCTTCCAGCTGGAGGTGGAGGAGCTACGCCGAAGATTCAGCGTCACGTTATTGTTGCTGCAGCACTATAAGCGCATCTTTCAGCGCCTCTTCACTCAGCCCTCCGATGAGGCAGACGCAGAATCCCTGGCCCTCTACCACTCGCTCTACGAGTTCGGCTGGCTGCTCTTTCTGATCGTACGCAACGAGCTGCCTGGTTTTGCCACCGAGAACCTGGTGAATGGCTGTCAGGTACTCGTCTGCAGCATGGACCTGCTTTATGTTAACATGCTGGAGGTACAGAGTTCTCCGATTATCCGCCGAGATTTTGCCGGCCTACCTGCGATGTGGGGCACCAAGGACTTCAACCCCGAAGTCTTGAACAAATACAGCGCCGTGCAGACCATCGGATCCCTGGTCCCCCAGCTGCCAGAGAAGGGGGTGCAGCAGATGAAGAACGCTTTCTTCCATAAGGCCCTAATGGTGCTGTTTATGGACCAGTCGCTGCTAGGCAACGACACTCACATGCGAGAGATTGTTAAGGAGGGAATGCTGGACGTTAACTTGGCTACCCTCAATAGTAAATACTCAAGCCATGTGGCTGACATAGGCGAAATGGACGAGAGGGTCATGTTGTGTTGCCAGGATGTGAAAGACCGAAATAAGGATTCCAAGAGCAGTCCACGGCCAATCTCTCAATCAAGCTCCCCCTGCTCTTCACCATATAAAAAGCTACTGGACCACAAGCTGCCACAAAGCCTGCCTCCTATTATTAAGGCGCTGGGTGAAGGAGAGAACTATGATACCATAGTTCACCCCGTGGAGCAGCTGCTGCTCATGGTGGGCCATACGTTTACCTCCGCCGTCAAGGATCATATGAGTGAGCAGGTGGCTGGAGAGCGATTTCACCTCGCTAAAGGCCTCTTCTATAAGTTCCTGCAAAAGATCGTGGCCTCTGAATTGGCCCTGAAGCCCCAACTTAAGCTAGATAACTTACTGAAACAATACACCATAACAACAGCCCTGATTGCATGCTGCCTAGAACTAGCTCTGCACATCCATGATAAGCACGTCGATGCAGTGCGGTTTCCCTTCGTCCTGGACTGCTATTCGCTGAATGCCTACGACTTTCAAAAGATCATCGAGCTTGTGGTTCGCCACGATGATGGCTTGCTGGGTAGAGAGCTGGTAAGGCACCTGCACACGGTGGAGGACAAGTGTCTGGGAACACTTATCTTTCGCGAAAACTCGCCGCTTTGGCGAAACTTGGGGAAGATTAAGCGGCTTCCCAGCTACCAAGAGGTCCAAACTAAGGCAGAGGACAAGGAGAACCCGTCGACCGGCGCCGGTATTTGTCTGCGAAAGTTCTATGCCCTGGCCCACCGGCGGCTACTTGGTCTCTGCAGGAGGTTATCCCTAGTGGATGCATATCCACGTATCTGGCACCTGGCCGAGTATTCCTTCACCCTCAAGGGCAGCGAACTTCTGCGACACCGCAACCTGGACCTGCTTCTGCTCTGCGCCGTCCATCTGCACGTCCGCTTGGAGGATTCGCGCCTTACCTTTAGCGAAATCATCCAAGAGTATCGTCGCCAGCCACATGCCGAGAGTAGCGTCTACCGTCAGGTCAGCTTGGGCAATGGCCAGAACTCTGATATCATCCGCTTCTACAATACAACGTACGTCAGGAGTATGGCCCGCTACGGGCTGCACCTGCGCTGCGACCAAGCATCTCCTGCCAAATCTCTGTCGAACTCAAAAAAGAACGTGACCATTCTGCAGGATGCGTTACCCAAGGGGCTGCGCATGCGGGGAAACGTAAGCGTGTCATCGCCACCACCGCCGAAAATCTGCCTAAGTGGATCCTGTTCCAGCGTAGATCTTGCGGAACCCATCGCATCTCCGATATTCATAACTAATCAAGAAAAGTTAAATCTGAAGCGCAGTGTCTCCAGCAACGAAATCAATGCTGACAAGCAGCCCAACATCCTTCGGCGACGCACCTGCTTGCATTGATCTGAATAGGTTTTAGTAGACGCATGAAACCCCCTGAATGGCTACATTTTACGAAGCTGCACCACATACATAATATATAATAAGATTTCACTGAAGCGCGCCTCAATCATTGTAAATGAACATTCTTCTACTTAAATGATCTTTATCTCAAATAAATTGAATGCTCGGTATACATTTATTGTAATGTACAAGTGTTTTTCTGTTTTAAAAGCAATTGTGGTCATTCTATTAAAATTCAAACACTTAACTGATCTTAGTTGCCGATGAGGTTTCCAGGAGATCGCATCCCCATATTATCAACCAAATGATCATGTGTGTGGTTAGTTTTTCCGCTGTGTGTACAAGGGAGCAGTTACAGGAGAACAGGACAGGCCGAACTAAAACGTTTCTTTAATGCCGTTTTCAACTGTGTTGAAACCAAAAGTAATCTAAGAGCTCCTAAATATTAAACGTAGGAGTGCTGTATTTTTAAATAGATTTTAATTTAATGCCATTTTTTTTTTTGGGACTTGGAAACTTGGTACTTAATAGTTGTGCAATTGCGACCAGAAACGAAACGAATTTTACACGTAATACGGGGGACACGAATGTATGTTCGTCAAGCTGGGGTTAGAATGGAGACAGAATGGGCTTAGAGAGTGGAGTATACATATTACATACTGAGAGCGTACGACTTAAAACTAATTACTTTAACGCTTGCTGCTGGCTTATAAGTAAGAGTTAAGAAGGAGGAGCGGTGCCGGCGACTGGAACAGTGCTTGCGGGAGGAATGCTGACGGCGGCTGCTGGGGGCAATGATCCCGGTGGGGCGCCGCTGGCCTCTGCAACTGGGACGCTGCTTGGTGGTGTGGTATCTGTAAAAGAAGGATTTATTTATATATAAAAAATAGTATTAATTTATTTTAAACTTACCCATTGGTGTGGGTCCCTGAGATTGCGCTGCTGCTGCTGATGTAACCCCTGGCTGCTCGCTGGGCGTCGCGGTCATGGCCGTGGGTGCTCCAGGTGGTGGGGGTCCACCAGCGGCAACAGCTGGTGGTGCTGGGAAGGGAGCGCCATTAGGCGGCGGAGCTACGGGTCCGGCAATATGCGGCGGCAGCGGCTGGTGCTGAGCAGTGGGCCCCGCCAGGGGCTGCGACTGCGGCGGCAACTGGTGCGGATGTGGCGGCAGTGGCTGTTGCTGCTGCGGAAGGTGCGGATGCAACGGCAACGGTTGCTGTTGTTGCAGTTGCTGCTGCTGCGCCTGCTGCTGTTGTGGCTGTGGCAGCTGCTGTTGCTGCTGGAGGATCATTGTGCCGGCGGCCGCCGCTTGACCCTGCAGCTCTTGCTGGAGGCGATGATGCGCTTGTTGGCGGGCCCGGAATTCGGCCGCCTTTAACTGCTCCAAGTGGAACTGCTGGCGTTCCGTGATTAGCTGCTGGCGCTGGTACTCCAGGCCTTCGCGCTCCCTTTCCATGGTGGCCTCCAGCTCTTCAAAGTGCCGCAATTTAATCTCCAGCTTCTTCATTTGGGTCTCGACGAGCAGCGCCACCAGGGATTTGATCTTGCGCTCCTCCAAAGCAGCCAAGTGCTTGGCCTTGACTGCTGCGGATGCCAGAGCGGCCGCCGCCGCTGTTTGCATGTTGTTTTCGCTGAAGGCTCCTTCCTTGGTCGCAGCCCCTGTACCAGTGCCTGTCCCTGATCCCTCCTTGCCATCGCTGCTACCGTCCTTGGTCTCGCCATCTCCGCTGCTGTCTTCCGTCTTGATGTCCACATCGGCGGCTCCACCGGCTGAGGCAGTTGGGTCTGTGGGTGAGGATTTGTTTGTTGATTTGTCTGACTTGCTGGCCGACTTGTCGCCCGAAGGCGAGGAGGCGGACGACTCCTTCTGTTTCTTGTCGGTGTTGTTGATGTTGCTTGACGCTGACGATGATGATGTGGAACTCGAGTCTGTGTTCGTGTTGGTCTTATCCGATTTCGTTTTGTCTTTGGACTTGGCATCGTCTGTTGTTGTTTGTTATTTGGGTTTGGTGATGGTGTTGATGTGGTTTTTGGTAGCAGATTTTGGTAGATTTTGGGCGCAACACAAAAACGAAACAAAATACAAAAGTACAGTGCCAAATGGAGACATGTTGCAAATTTTGAGTACAAATAACACAGGAGTTTACAAAAACGAAAACGATGTAGGGATGGATTTTCGGGACAGTTATTCATTTTGTCAGAGAAATTAAAAGTTAAGTAACCCAAGAAGACTGAAGCCAATATCCTTTTTGGTAAACCTTCAAGGAACACAATTGTTTGTATATTTTACGAAAATCTTACCGTCCTTTTTGCTTAGATCCTTCATATCTTCATCAGGTCCGCCGGCAGTTCCTGCAGAGGCTCCTTCCTTGCCTTCTTCGTCCTCCTTATCGTTGCCTGTTCCAGCAATTCCACTGTTGGCAAGACCAAAGTTGGGATTGAATTTTCCGGTCGCGGAGGCTTTCTCCACATTCTTCATGTGGTTGTCCATAATGGTGGCGGGCACCTCGTCCTAAAAAGAAAAATTTAAGTGCTATATTTACACTTTCCGGTAATTGGAATTAGCTTTAAGTTACCTTAATGGCAGCAAACTCTTCCATGGCAGCCTTGGCGGCAGCTGCAGCGACACGCGGATCGACCACAGAGGCCAGGAAGGCCACGGTGGACATGATGGGGTTGCCGCTCTTGCTAAACGGAATTGGCTGGCAGCCCAATGGACCCAAGAAGCCACCATCATCCTCTAGATACGGATCCTCAATCGGCAGCCGCAGAAAGTGAAGGATGCACTCATCCTGGGTTCGCGAGCCGACGTGCTCGCACACTTTATTCCAGTCGTCCTTGTGCATCTCGAGCCCCTCAAGCAGCAACAGTGTTTCCTGGTCGGTCCACTCCCGCGCCATGCTGGCCGCTGTGCGATTTCTCATAGCCGCCGGCTTCTTGGCATACTGATCCAGCTTGAGGCCAAACTGGCTGACCCCGGAACTCAATCCTCCTGCTCCGGCGCCTCCGTTCTCGAGGGTCTCTGTCTTAATGCCAGCCAGGCCACCCTTATCTCCCATCTCCAAACCGCTATCCTTGCCCAGTGGCTTCTTGTCAAGATCGAGCAGAGTCTTCGCGGCCGACGGCTGTTGGGTCTTTTGAGGGTTAATAGCCTGCAGACCCGATGGAGTATCCGAAAGAATGTGGAAATGGGAGGTCGGAGGTGGACCCATTGGCGTCGGACGTAGATCCGCATCGATCTGATAGTTGATCAGTCCCCATTGCTCAAGGAAAGCGTGGACCCGCATAATAGCACACACATCTCCAGCCAGATTGCGCCGACAGGCGGTGCTGGTTAAGTACTCGGTCGGATTGAGCCTAAAAATAAAGCAAACGCAATCAGGAAAGAGTTAGGGGATAAGGTCTCAGCTCAACCAACCTGTAGGTATCGATCATAAAGTTCCTGTACGCCATGTAAATCTCCGGCGTCTTCGACTTGTTCTTGCTGTTGAAAAACTCCGGCATGGCTCGCTTTTCGATGACGTGAATGGAGTTGTAGTCGAACCAGGCAGAGTACGAGGGCACAATGATGTGGTGCGTCTGCTCGGTGACATTATCCTCCATGTCCTCCTTGGCCGACGAGGAGAACTCCTGTGTGTTGCTATTGTCGCTAGTCTTGCCCGTTTGCGAGTTGTCCCCATCTCCAGTCGACATGGCTTGGGCAGCGCTTCCTCCAGTCATTTCGTCGTCCAGGTCGGTCATTGTGCCACCTATATACAAGGTTAAGAAAGTCAGAACGTGCCAGAAGCATAGGAGAAAAGTTTATTTTCAAGCCAACTAGCCACTTACCCTTAATAGGCATCATATCGTTGTCCCCACGAGATTTGCCACCCGGAGCCGGGCTGGCCGTTGACTGCAGCGCGGCGTTAGCTTTGTGCACCTCCTGAACATTGGGCTCGGCCGGCGGATCGTCCAGGTCGCGAGTAAGGTCTTCGTCGTCGTCGTCATTGCGGGACTTTTTGTGCACAACTGCGGGGGATCGCTTACGCTTGCCCGGCTTCGAGGATGAGGTGGATGCAGACGTGGCCGGCGATGGCGAACGGCGTCGCTTCTGCTTGCCACCACCGGAGCTGGTAGCAGGCTTCTTCTTCTCGTCGCCAAAGGACATGATGTCGTCGATGGACATGCGCTGCTTGTGCGTCTTTTTCTTGCCATGCTCGTCCACCTCGTAATCCTCCTCAGCCATCCACTCATTGTACTGCTCCAGGTCCAAGATCCATGAGGCGGAAACGCGCCAGCGCTCTGCTGGCGACTCGGGATTCTCCGGAATGTGATCCGGCAGATCAAAGCTGTTCACAGCCCAGGAGTCGTAGGACTCAGGGAAGTAGTACCAGTGCAGCATTACATGGCCACCGCGCTTGAAGATTGGGCGTGCGTACTCGTCGGGATGGGGATCCACGATGGGGTAGACAATGTGCGTGGATTCCTCCTCGTCCGAAACGATCTCCACCCGCCGGTTGTCAAGGATCTCGCGCAGGCGCCCTTCGAAGCTCTTCTCGATCTCAGGCCGGATGTAAATGTACGGAATGCGGTAGAGGTCCGCCTCCACCAGGGCCTGCTCGATCTCGATCAGCAGTTGGATGTTGGGATCCTTGCGCGTGGGGTTTTTTCCGATGGAAAAGTCAAACTTTTTGCCGCGCTGCTCCGCCCGGAAGCGGAACATGGTCGAGAAAATGATGCATAGGCCACCTCCGCTCTTGAAGTCCAGAAAGCAGCGCATCTGAAGTGGAGACATAATGAAATAATGCTTTTGTTATCACTACCAGAGCAAAAAGAGCGTATTACGCGGTATATATGCACATATCATGATGTTTTCTCTTTACTCATACAATTTCACACTTTTCTTGCTATTTAATCGCATAAAAACACAGGGCACCCTGTACCAAGCACACAATCACACTAATACCAACCGGAATTCTGGTCGCCGGCGGCTCTGTAGAATTCTTGCCGAGCTTCGCCTCCACATACTGCAAAAAGTGGATCAGCAGTTGGGCCAGAGACTCCTTCGTGATGGGCTCCGAGCTGTGGGCCAGATACTGTGCGGAAAAGAGATTTTATTACTTATTGTTTTTTTCGCGACGGACAAGCGCCATTTTTGTTTGCGGCGGCGTTGTTGTTGGGCACGCACCTTCTTGCAGTTCTTCTGCAGCCACTGTCGGATAGATTCGAAGCCCTGCAGCGTCTCCGGGGACTGGAAAAAGTCAATATTCGGACTTCCGTCCTTCTTAGGACCCAGTGTGTTCATGGTGCAGCACTTTTTGCAGGCTTTTTCTTAATTTTCTTTTCAGTTTTCCACGCCAAAAGCCAATATTGAACGCTAGAGCTGGAACAACGGCGATAGTTTGTTGCTATCGATGACAGTGCATCGATTTTTTGTGTTATTGAGATACCGTGAATCCAATCGAATAGAGAAGGTATGGACACATCGATGTTTTTCGATCGCTTAAAATCCTTCCTTCCTAACTTTGGCATGCCGAAGTTTAAATACCCTTGCAGTACTTAGAAGAAGAAAAATGTTTTGACTTTTTCGCTTTCCAGCAAAAAATTTTGCTGGCGAAAAATGTTGCAAGCAACATAGCCAAACAGATATACATATATGGCATTCCTATGGCAGTTATATGATACAGTAGTCCGATCTTTATCAAATTAAAAACGAAATTCTGGAATAATACAAAATGGCCATGTCTCAAATTTCATGAAAATATGTGGAAAATTGGCTTAGTTAGATTTTTTTCTCAAAATTTTCCGATCGGTCCTATGACAGCTATATGATATAGATGTCCGATTTTCATAAAATTAAATCCGAAATTTTAAAATAATACAAAATGGTCAGATCTAAAATTTTATCCAAATATCTTAAAAATTGGCTTAGCTAAAATTTTTTTTATTAAAATGTACCGATCGTTCCTATGGCAGCTATATGATATAGTCGTCCGATCCGGCCGGTTCCGACTTATATAGTAGTGAGAGCATATAGAAGACTATCTGCAAAGTTTCATTCAGATAGCTTCAAAACTGAGGGACTAGTTTGCGTAGAAACGGACGGACGGACGGACAGACGGACAGACGGACATGGCTAGATCAACTCGGCTGTTGATGCTGATCAAGAATATATATACTTTATAGGGCCGGAAATGTCTCCTTCACTGCGTTGCAAACTTCTGACTAAAATTATAATACCCTGCAAGGGTATAAAAATCATGAGATCAACCTATGAAATGAACGACCCTAAATATAAATATTTATTGTTCATTATTCATAAATATTTTTTATGACCATTAATTAGTCGATTAATTACCACTTCTTTAAATGGGTCCATGTTTTTTGAATACTCTTTAATTTTAAATATATTTATTTTAAAATAATCAAAATATTAAAATGTCGCAGTTTCGATATTTGGGTGAACAAAGAATCGAAATATAAATATATCATCCACAGAGACATATCGATATACTGATATTTTTAATATTATCAACCTCCCTAAGAAAGTATTATCGCCGTCCCGCTCGCGCCGCCTAAAAACCGTATGCTCCCACTTGTCTGCCTACACTATAAATGTGACTCGCGACGGGCGAACATGGCTGGAAAATTTCGAAAATTAAGGAATTTTGTGCGGTCGGAGTGTGTTTGCAACAGCGTAAAGCCCAATGTTAAGTTAAAACATTGACCGCCCACGCCCACCAAACGACAATTGCCGCATTTTAGTAGAATTCGCCACGCCGAGGCTGTGGCCGCGTGTGTCTGTGTGTGCGAGAAAAATCAATGCGTGCGTGAGTGCGAGTGAGTGGGAAGGTGATTGTGAAGCGCTGCCTGCAAAAAGAAATAGGCAAACGCTGCTGCAGAGCCCCTGCACCAATACAAGCGAAAATCGCCGTAGTAACGCAGCATCGATTGTACAGTTTTAGAGCAAAAACAAATCAATTAGAAAATGCAGAGCGCATGAACTGGTGCCGAGGGCATCCCACAAAAGCTGACTGCTGCCGCACCGCAAGGGGAACCATTGCCAAAGGTGGGTGATATAACACTAGGCGAGAGCATTATATATATCTGAATATATGTACATATGTATTTGTATATCCTTATCCTCGACGAACTGCATTACTCTATAAGGGGGAGACGGAGGATGAAACTTATCGCTTCCTGCCATGTATACGCAGAGTGGGATTCAAATTCACGCCTCATAGAGAATATCAGGAAACTTTGATAGTCACTCCGCTTTGTTTTAGCTGCTTCCTCTATTCTTGGCAGCTCGTTCTAGTGCGCGTATTTTTAGTCGCAGCACATTGCTCAATTTGCTCGCCGTCCGCTATTTGTGTCGTCCATTCATTGGGCTCTTTTTCCGATTTCAGTGGGCGGATTGTATGGAATAATCCATCCACCCAGCGTCCACGTTGCGCGCTCGCCAAGAAAAACACAAACACAATACGATATTCAGGCGGCACAGGTACAAGCAAGCACCTGTATTTATTTATGGTCCGCTGCCGTATTCGACTGCAGCCACCGCCGCCGACCCCTCTCTGTCGCACCAACTTGGGGTAGGGCACTTGAACTAGTTTCAAACGGGGGAGCTTGGCTTTTTGCAGCGCTTTTTCGCTGTGCTTTGTGTGCTCTTTTCGCTTTCGCGTTTCGTGTTTGCCATTTTCCCCCCCAATTCGCAACATTTGTGCCTGTTGTGAGTCTTTGTCGTCACAGTTTGTTCGTCGAGAACATTTAAATACGCAAAGTTCACTTGCAGAACTTGACTGGGGGACGATGACGATGATGACGATGACGATGATAATGATGATGATGCTTAAATTAAACACCTCTGCAGAGTCGTTTATCATTCGTGTGCTGCGCAAACAACAGCAGCAGCCTCGATAAATTCGATCTCGATCTCGATCGCGGGCTGCATTGTGCAAAAAATGTACGCAGCGGCAGCTGTCACAATATTAGCCAAATACCATTGAAAATATATAAATATTGAATCCTCCGGAGTTCAAACACACAAATACCTCGAACATCGCCGAAATGTGCCAATTTCAACTAAACAATGCGATAATACAGATGACCCAAGAAACCCAGAAAACAACACTATACATTACCCAATTATTCGAAAACAATACATAAAAAAAGTATAAATAATGTGAATAGCACTTTGTGAAAATATGAAATTAGTCAGAAAATTTCAAAACTAAAATTTAAACGTTTTTAAAGCCATTTTTTAGGTCTTATCTGGAAGGCTGTCTAGTAATTTTACCAGCATTGTAATTAAATAGAGAAAAGAGTAAATAAGCTATAAAGAATTTAAAGTTTTTAAACCTTAAACAGTACTAACTTTATCAGCATTGTAATTAAATAGAGAAAAGAGTAAATAAACTTAAAGAATTTAAAGTTTTTAAATCCTAATAGTATACTGTTTTTATTTTTATATAAAAACAACACAAAACTTTATAGAAAACAAACCATTTTACTAGACTGCATGCTTTATTGAACAACTTATTGGCTTATTTTGCAATTGGATTCTAAACTCTAGAAAAATGGCTCTCTTTCCATGTGAATTATCGCCCTATTTATGTACATATATATAAAACATTATTCCCAATGGAAATAACACGAAATGGAATGAATGCCTCAACCCTAATACATTTTTCTGTACACCAAAAACCTTCTAGAGTTTATTCTATAAAAAAACACGCCAAGCTTGCCTCCACGAGAAACACAAAAATCGAAATACATTTGTCCTCCACTTAATCGTTATTCAAGCATATTGGTGATAATGAAAAAGTGTGTGCACATTCATGGCTTATCTTTTGGTGGAAAATGTATAAATAAATGCGCGACGCGACCCAACAGCAGCGACACACACAACAATTGGTAAAAATCAACGATTGCGATTGCAAAAGTTTGCCTCTGTCGATGTTCATCTAATGGAAATTTAATTACCCAGTTTGAGCGGAATTTTCCTGAATCCAGAGGTCCATGCCAAGCCAATCATCCATCTGATTCCCTCAGTGGGTGGTTGGCGTCAACGAGGCCGTTGACAAATCGAAGTACAGCAGATTTGTGGGCAATAGATTGGCTTAATGGTTGGCCGGTCAGTCAGATATGTACATGCGACATGCCATACAAATGTTTTCATTATTGCCCCGTTGTTATTTATGCAACTTTGTCTGCTTTATTAATAATGGCTTGGTTACCTATGGGATAAACATTGACAATAAATTTACACGTGCCGCGCAAACAGCTATTGTGGCTTGCTGTGTGTGGCTTATTCTAAGCGTAGCTGTTGTTGTTTTCTCACCTGTGACAGCGACTGACTTGGTTCTTGGCCGTGGTTCAGTGAACCCCTGATTTTGACGATTGCTTATCTGGCACACATGACGATGCATTGATAAGACAAACCAAAACCTGAACGCTTACAGAGTAAAAGTCACTTGTAAAATATCGGTATTACTAGAGCAGAAAAATCTCTAGAGCCGGTTTTAGTTCTCGTAAAATTGGAGTTACCGTAGGCTTACGTACGTACGTAATACGGTTGCTTTTGTCCGGAATATATGTACATATGGAAATGGCGTAATTTGCTCAATTGTCACGTTCTGCCCCCGGAGCTGTTAAGAACGCTTCAGCGGTAACAGAACGAAACCATTATTCGCATTCGCGTTGAGTGACTCAATTTACACAGCCATTTCCCCTAACCTGCCCAGGAAATCCTACCCAACCCACTGGATCCCTGCCTGATGACGACGGCGGTCTCCTCTGACCACGTGTCCGGTGCTTATTGGTCGATTGGGTTTCGCTCTGAGGAGGGTTTGCTTTCTGATTGCGCCAGACGCTCTGCTATATGCGGTCATTGTACAGTGCGTCACTGTCTAATCGCCCCAACAGTTAATAACCGTCCGTAGAATCTGAATAATAGGCAGTTCAATTCAATTAATTGAGATCAGTAGTTCTCAAGCTACACAATTAATTGCCATGGTTTAATTAAGTAATTTAACTTGACAATAGAGCTGTTGTAGTTATGATTTCTCTGAGAAACTAAATAGGAGACGCACTGTACTCAGAGTTGCATTTGACAGGTTGCCATGGTATTTCGATTGCCCCCAAGCGTCATTTCTGTATTATAACAAAATAAGTACTGTCCAGTATTAGGTGGCGTTATCACGATTGAAACCCTATTGAAACCCTTTTATCTGGAACTGAGAACATAAAAACCAGAAGGTCTAAACTATGGTTATAATTGCTATAAAATATAAAACTTGCGGTGCTTGGAATATAAAGTAATTTCATAAGTGAAGGAGAATCGTTATGGAGAAATAAAATTGGATTAGATTAGATTATATTATATGTATTCATTTGTATATTTATTAATTCAATAGTATAATTAAATTTACCTCACTTAACTTTTTACAGATTAGTTACTTAGAGTAGATCGACCGATCACAAAGCGTATCACAAATAACCATTGTATAATGACATCAAGGTAAATATATATTATATATTAAATATATATATATTCCGTTAAATATTTAAAATTTTATTTGTAACTCCTCCCTCAGGCTCGACCGTCTTTTCATTCTACTTGAATCCGGCTCCACAGCGGCCACACGACAGGCGGCCGCCAAGCAGATCGGCGAGGTCCAGAAGCTTTATCCACAAGAGCTGCACGCTCTGCTCAACCGGCTGGTGGGCTATCTCCACAGCTCGTCCTGGGAGACGCGCATTGCGGCGGCCCAGACCGTTGAGGCCATCTTAAAGCACGTGCCACCCTGGCAGCCGGAACAGCAGCTGCTTCCGAAGAAGGAGCGATCTGGCAACGATGCTAACACCGCTGCCGCCGAGGAGGACAGCTGCCAATCGAGTGCCTCCAGCTCGACGACGGCCAGCGAGCGTCTGCTGAGCTTCGACGAGTTCGACCTGCAGCACATTCTGCACAAGGGAGCGCGTCTAATCGGCTCCGAGGGCAACGAGTTTGATGTGCAGGAAGAGCAGCCGGCCAGTGGTGGCGGGGCGGAGGAGCACAGCGTCGCCAGTCGCCTCAGTCGACAGCGGGCGGTGCTCAACGATAAACTGGGTCTTACAACGGCCGCCAAGCTGGGCATCAATTTGACCGACATGATCACCGATGAGGACGTGGCCCTGGCCAGGAGTGGCAGCAGCTACAATGTCAATGCCGAGAAAACGCCCGTGGAGCATATCCTGAACATAAAATCAGCGGCCAATGGTTCGGGGCAGGCGCAACTCAGCTGCCGGGAAATGAACAGGGCCAAACGCAAGGCCCGTCAGAATACCACAGCCTCTGCCTCCGCAGTGGTCTCGCCCACATGCAGCCGGCGAAACTCAAATAGCAACCACAGTACGGGCAGCAACCACAGCAACAACGGTGGACCCACAACGGCCATATCTGCGCTGGATGAGCCGGAGAAGAAAAAGCTGAAGGCGACAGATCGTCAGGAAATCTTCTACAGCCTGAATGGTGAGTGAGGAGGTCCGACATAGAAGCTTCAGTTCAATCTAAAAGCTATCTTTCCTTTGCAGCTGCCGTGCCAGATGTTACAGGCACTTGGGTGGATGCCGTCTCGTGGCCACTGGAAAACTTTTGCTCGCGCCTTTTCATCGATCTCTTTCATGCCAAATGGGAGGTGCGCCACGGAGCGGCCACCGCGCTGCGGGAGCTAATTAATCAGCACGCCCAGGGAGCTGGCAAGACGGTACACCAAAGCCGGGATCAAATGGATGAAGGGCACAGCCGATGGCTTGAGGATGCTGCTCTGCGTCTGCTTTGCGTGCTGTGCCTAGATCGATTCGGTGACTTTGTCTCCGATCAGGTGGTAGCGCCGGTGCGCGAGACATGCGCCCAGGTGCTGGGCACTCTGGTGAAAGAGATCGAGGCAGCAAAGGTGCAGCGGATAGTTGATATTCTGCTGAAGCTGATCCAGCACAAGAACGAGTGGGAGGTCCGACACGGTGGACTGCTGGGACTGAAGTATGTGTTTGTGGTGCGTGAGGAACTGCTGCCAGTCTACCTGCCGCTATCCATTAACAACATCCTCATCGGCCTGCTGGACACTGTGGACGATGTGGGAGCCGTGGCTGCAGCCACCCTTATACCAGTCTCCTCCTGGCTACCCAAGCTGCTTACTCCGCCGCAAGTTTCCTCGATTGTGAAGATGCTGTGGGATCTTCTTTTGGACCAGGACGAGCTCACATCGGCTTGCAACAGTTTTATGGGCCTGCTGGCTGCTATTCTCTGCCTGCCAAAGGCCGCCAGCTGGGTGCAAATGGAGCCCATGGCCACGCTGGTGCCCCGTCTGTGGCCTTTCCTTTCGCACAGCACCAGTTCGGTGCGAAGGTCCACTCTGAAGACGCTTTTAACCTTGACCTCGGGTCACGATAAAGTGAAGTTGGAACCAAAGGAGGTGAAGGAGAAGGACCAGGGCAACGCGGATGAGCAGAAGATGAAGCTAAACTTTGGAGTTGGCGATTGGAAGTGGGAGCTGTTGCAGCAGGCCCTGCGTCATATATACCAGCGCATCCTGGTGGAGCCACAGGCGGATATTCAGGCCCTTGCTCGTCAGGTTTGGTCCAACCTCATCGAGCACGCTGATCTGGGCGCCTTACTGCACGCTGCCTGCCCTTACGTCTCTTCTTGGATTTGCCTTTCCATGCAGCCGCCCAGACTTGCCTTCGACTCGGGAGTGCTGATCAGAGCTGGCGGAGATCCAGGCACCTCGAGGAAACGAACGCCTCGCATTGGAGACGACTTAGGCGGAGCCTCTTTGGCTCACTCGAATGCCACCCTCAAGTTGTATCTAGGCGGAAGCGAGGCGACACCCCTGGAAGTACGAGAAGCGAACTTTATGCGGGCGCGGATCTCCTCATCGCGGGCACTGGGCGCCCTCTCCCATTATCTAGTGCAGCCGGCTCCGGGAGTGGTGTACACACCGCAGACTGAGAGTCCCACGGACTGCTATACCAAGGTGCTGCTGGGTCATCTCAATGCCCATTCGGCTGTTCAGAGGATCGTGTGCGGCCTGATTATTGCATTTTGGGCACTGGAGGATGAGCCAGTGCGTCCAGGACCGCCCAATCTCCAAGAGAAGCTGCACCAGTGTGTGAGCGAGTACGTCTACTACGATGAGGTGGCGGTCTCGCTGACTCGATTGCTGCAGGAGGCGCAGGATTTCATAGCCACGCTCAAGCAGAACAAGATCCCGATCAACGACTTCAACAACTCCAAGATATTGACCCTGGAGCAGATCGAAGCAGTGGCCACTACGCTAACCGAAAATCTACGCATATATCCCCTCAAACCCAAGTTGCTGGACATGCTAGAGGAGCGGCGGCGCAGCCTGTATGCCTCCTACCAGCAGACGACCACCGAGCAGAGCGCCTACCATGTCAGTGCCCAGGCAGCGCTGGCTGGCGCCATCTGTGCCCTTCACTGTCTGCCCGAGAAGCTAAATCCGGTCGTAAAGCCTCTGATGGAGTCCATCAAACGGGAGCAGTGTCTGCAGCTGCAGCAGCTTTCGGCAGAGTTCCTGGTCCATCTGATGGATCAGGTTTGTGATAGAAATCCTAGTCCAAACAACAAGATCTTGGGCAACCTCTGCACCCTACTGAGGAGCGATCCCGAGCACACGCCCATGCTGGTAATGCCGCTCCAGACACTGCAACAGACGGCGCCCTCGCCGGGTGTCACCAATACCTGTGTTTACTATGGCATCCAGACGCTGGCCCTGCAACAGGCGGTTGCAACCAGCAGTTCTCGGGGAGCGGGAGGAGGAACTGGAGGTGGAGCCGCAACGCCAACTGCCACTACTCCTGGCCGTGGTCCGGGACGGCCGCCTGCCGGCGAGGTTCTCGCCACAGCCATCATTGCCGCTTCCAGCATTGAGCTGAAGCAAGCCCAGCTAGCCAAGGAGGCAGAGGCCAGGCAGTGTCGGATCCAACGCTTGGGAGCCACCTGCGCCATCGAGAAGCTCTGCAGCACCTTCGGCGAGCACATAGTCGACAAGGTGACCGTTTTCCAGCAGCTGATGTTCGGCAAGGTGCCGCAGTTTGTGCAGACAATGGACGAGTGGCGGTTGGCCAACACTCTGCCCGAGCTGGGAGCCTGCAACGAGTTGATCACCTCCCTCCAGTTGATCGAGACGGCCGCCCCGCATCTGCATACCGCCCTGCACTCCCAGATGTTCGACCTGCTTTCGCCGCTTGGATACATTGTTCGTCATCCCCTGAAAGCGGTTCGCCACATGGCCGCCCGATGCGTTGCCGCGCTGGCGGATATCGACGCCTGTATGACGATGCAGTTTGTGGTGCAGGACATGGTGCCGCAGCTGGGAAAGATCGAGTATCTGATTGACCGGCAGGGAGCAATGGAGGCCATCGAACGGGTGGTCAGTCGCCTGCAGATCAAAGTGGTGCCCTACATAGTGCTGCTGGTGGTGCCCCTGCTGGGAGCTATGAGCGATCCGGATGAGTCGGTGCGCCTGCTGGCCACCCACTGCTTTGCCAATCTTGTCCAGCTAATGCCGCTGGACGGCAAGGCGGAGCAGCTGAAGAGTGAACCGCTGCAGGCGCGCAAGACGCGCGACCGCGAATTCCTAGACTATCTGTTCAATCCAAAGAGCATTCCCGACTACCAGGTCCCAGTGCCGATTAGCGTGGATCTACGCTGCTACCAGCAGGCGGGCATCAACTGGCTGTGGTTCCTTAACAAGTACAATTTGCACGGCATTCTTTGCGACGACATGGGTCTGGGCAAGACACTGCAGACCATCTGCATTCTGGCCGGCGATCACCTGCACCGCCAGGAGGCCAAACAGGCCAACCTGCCCAGTTTGGTCATCTGCCCGCCCACCCTCACGGGTCATTGGGTGTACGAGGTGGAGAAGTTCCTCACGCAGAACTCTGTCCTGCGCCCGCTGCACTACTTCGGGTTTCCCGTGGGCCGAGAGAAGCTGAGGGGAGAGATCGGAACTAGCTGCAACCTCGTGGTGGCCTCCTACGACACTGTGCGGAAGGACATTGAGTTTTTTAGCAGCATTCACTTCAACTACTGCGTCCTGGACGAAGGTCACATTATTAAGAATGGCAAGACCAAGAGCTCCAAGGCCATAAAGCTCCTCAAGGCCAACCATAGACTAATACTCTCCGGCACACCCATCCAGAACAACGTTTTGGAACTGTGGTCGCTGTTCGACTTCCTCATGCCAGGCTTTCTCGGCACCGAGAAGCAATTCATACAACGCTTCTCCCGCCCCATTCTAGCCTCGCGGGACGCCAAGAGCTCGGCCAAGGAACAGGAGGCCGGGGTGCTGGCCATGGAGGCGCTCCACCGTCAGGTTCTGCCCTTCCTGCTGCGCCGTGTCAAGGAGGATGTGCTTAAGGACCTGCCGCCGAAGATCACCCAGGACCTGCTCTGCGAATTGAGCCCACTCCAGCTGCGCCTCTACGAAGACTTTAGTAATAAGCATCTGCAAGACTGTTTGGACAAGCTGGGCGACTCGTCGACGCCGGCGCGGGTGACGGAGAATCTCAGCTCCCAAACGCACATCTTCCAGGCACTGCGCTACCTGCAGAACGTGTGCAATCATCCCAAGCTGGTGCTACGACAGTCCGAGGAGCTCACCCAAGTGGCCGCTCAGCTGGCACAAGGCAACAGCTCTCTGGACGACATAGAGCATTCGGCTAAGCTGCCTGCACTCAAGTGAGTCCAACATGTCAAAGTTCAAGTATTTTGCATTATTATAATTCAACTATTTTCCATATTTCCCCCCAAGGCAACTCCTCCTAGACTGCGGCATCGGCGTACAGACAGAGTCGGTCAGCCAGCACCGGGCCCTCATCTTCTGTCAGTTGAAGGCAATGTTGGACATTGTGGAGCACGATCTGCTACGACGGCACTTGCCCAGCGTCACATACCTTCGGTTGGATGGCAGTGTGCCCGCCTCCCAGCGCCAGGATATAGTCAACAACTTCAACAGCGATCCCAGCATTGATGTCCTGCTCCTGACCACACTGGTGCGTTATCTTATACTTCGCTTATTTCAAAGACATCGCCTCAATGTTCTTTTTGTTTAGGTTGGTGGCCTCGGTCTGAATTTAACGGGTGCCGATACGGTCATATTTGTGGAACATGACTGGAACCCCATGAAGGATCTGCAGGCCATGGACCGAGCCCACCGCATTGGCCAGAAGAAGGTGGTTAATGTGTATCGGTTAATAACGCGCAACTCGCTCGAGGAAAAGATAATGGGGCTGCAAAAGTTCAAGCTACTCACCGCCAACACGGTGGTGAGTGCGGAAAATGCCTCGCTCCAGACCATGGGCACCTCGCAGATCTTTGACCTGTTCAACGGCGGCAAGGACAACTCAAGCAAGGCGCAGGGAGCAACTGTATCCGGTTCAACCGGCGTGTCCATGAACACCATTATCGAGAACTTGCCGGAGCTATGGTCCGAGCATCAATACGAGGAGGAATACGATCTGGGCAACTTTGTGCAGGCACTGAAAAAGTAGACACGACCGCTTCCCACTCCAAGACTTCCAGTAAAGAGTTCTCTTCTAGGCTACTTTTAAAAGATCAAATGCAAACCGAATAACTTTATTTTTCGGTTGTCCTTTGAGATGTCTTTTTTCTTCTGTTCCTTTGTAATCGCAAAACAGGAAATTTTAGATATAAATAATACAAACAATAAATGTGTAAAACTAAAGAAATGTTTTATTAATCGTACTCTGTGTTGCAAACTTTTACTGCAAAAGAATGCGGTTTTTTGTGAAGGAAAAATTTGAAAGAAGTCTGCAAAATTTCTTTAACATTTATTTGAATTTTTGTTTTTCTGTGTACTTGTAAAGTATCTTAACTTATGACAAATAAGTTTTAATTTTATATCTTTCGCCTTTCGATGCATCTCCCTTAAAAAACAATACAGCGCGGAGGTGGTGCATAATTTTGGGCGGAAAGAGTTAAACAACTTACAGTAACCACTGGATTTATGGTTTCATAAATATGAAAATACCAGATGCATAGATTCATTAGAAGAGACTTTATTTTTGAAATATAAGGTACACCGGAGTGGAAATATTGAAGAATAACTCTTATCAGGGTAAATGCAAGTGTTTGCCAAACAGATTTATTATTTGTCAGTAAATATTTTTTCTCATTTCCCACAATAAGGCGCCCAATTGGGCGCTTATCATTTGTTTGTCTCTCTCGCATGGGTACTTTATTGACTGATGACTCGAGAACATGTATTTTCTAATGTCACTTATCTGATAAGTTCGATTTTGTATTTCATTTATCGATGGCACTGTTTGCTTGGCCAGCCCTAGCTCTGATCGGTCTGTCTCTGACCCAAGCACCTTGAATATGATGGGGCTATCACCCATTAAGGTTGCCTTTAGTTCGTTAATGTAATCGAACTCTTACCGCACAGCATCCACAATTTATATTTCAATTTGTGTAGTTTTTTTTGTACATTATTTTTTTGTATTAGTCCCGGCTTATCTCTGCGCCGTCACGATGATGTGGCTTCGGACTATTTCATATAACTCAAGTCCCTATTATTTATGTCTATGCGGGGCGCTAAACGCGACCCGATCGTAATGGAGCCTGTTTTTCAATTTTCCTATAGCGTTCGAGATTCCTGCACGCTTAAGTTGGATGCTGTGCGCTTGGTTCAGGACAGGCTTATCTCGCCACTATCGTTATGCCCGTTTCCCCTTTTTTTATTATATATGAATTCCTTTTAAATGGCCCTTAATAAGTATTTAAATGCTCAGCTCAGCTCAAACAAAACAAAAGCAAAGCCAAGCCAAGTCAGAGGCAGATAAGCCACAATAATTTTGCTTCCAATCCTGCACTGAAAGAACAGTCTGGAAAATACAAACAAGAAATAATACATCATTTTTACCATATATAAATAAATGTACGTAATAAACAAAATATTTATAAAATAATTTAAGTTAATTTCTATAAAATTGAATAATCCAGGGTGCCTCAGAAATCTCAAATTATTTTAAATGGGTAAAGACTCATTTAGATTTTGTTGATACCACATTATTTAGGTTTTATTGGTTAAAAATCCGTACAGAGTTATGTATTTGGCACGACTGTATAATAGTTCGTTTCCTATTAATTTGTTTTATAACATAAAATAAACTACTGATTTGAGATACTGTTAAATAGTGTCAAAAACTATGCTCTAAAATGTTCCATCATAAAAATATTTTCTGAACAATTTTGTATACTTTTAAACCACTGTTCACAGGATTTTATAAGCTTATTATTTTCTGTGGCACTCTCGAGTGAGAGTATCCTTAATTAGAAATTTGGAATCACCATACGTATTTGAAAAAGGTAAAAAAATATGCAATTTTAAAGATCCTAACAAAATTCATAATAAATAAAAATAATAAATTCATACTAAAATTAATTTTATTAAGTTATTTCCCCACGTTTATATTAAGAAGTTCCTTTATAATATTATAATTTAATTTACTATCTTTTAAAAGTTATGATTATCTGTATATTTACTGTAATAAATAACATAATATATCATATTATTGTAATATCTGACATTTAAAACGAAATGAACTTCTTCCAGTGCATTCGCTTGCCCACTCTCTGGCGTTTTTATCTTTTGACCAAAAGGCATCTTCCGGACTTTGCTACTGCTTCTGCTGATAACCACGAACTATAGCCATAACCCGCACCCGCACCAAGGCACCCTTGCATCTTTATCGCTCGTCGTTCTCCTGCTCTGGCTGGATCCTCCCCGCATGCGCGACCCGTAGCACCCCAGGGCCAGCCCCTCCTCCTGTCAGGGTCGGATCTGGGATCTGGCTCAGTGGACGACGGACGGCGCCGGCTTAAAGTTTTCCACCAGGTTGTTTACCTCCTTATCGCACCAGCATTGTTCTCTACTCGCTTGTGATTCGTTCGGTTTTTATCAATGTTGCTGTTTGCAATATGTTTGTTCTCTGCTTTTTTGTTTTTGGTTTATTTTTTCTTTTTTTTGCTGATTATTGTGGCTGTTATCAATCCGTGTGACGTCACAAAAACCGGCATTTTGTTATTTGATAGGAATTTCTTGACACTTTTTTATCGTTGTTTTTTTTTTTTTTGAAACTTGCTTATTTTGTATTACTTTTTTTTTTGTAAACCCAACCAGACAGTTTGGCGTTCTCCTGGTGGAATTCTTGTTTATATTTTGCTTTTGTTGTCGCACTTTATCGGTAGGGGAGTGAGCCACGAAAAGGAGTGCGATAGACAAGGCAAGGTCGTTTACTTGGCTTGTTTATCAGTATTAGGGGTGGCGATGGGGTTTACAGAGTCCCAGACATATGTAAATATTTAATATTGTATATATTTGTAGGCTATCTTAACTTCTTAAATTTTAGGTAATTCTTAAACTTTAAATGCTTATGAAGCGCCATAGAAAACATTTTTAAAGTTGCCATACAAATTACACGAAAAAGTTACTTAAAGTTTGGCAAATTTACACAATTTCACACATAATTATAAAGCATTCAAAATGTTACTAAGTAAAGACCTAAAAATATCCAACATCTTCCAAGTATTTAATGGAACTTCCGCATTCACCAAAAACTTTTTTATATTTTACTAGATTTCAGAGATATAATATTAAATTTGTAATTCTAGGTCCTTAGTTAGTATTTACTTAATGTATCGATTTGTAAGATTGTGTCATGTTAGTTTCAAAACTCTGATCTATTCTTCTTAAAGATCTCTTGTAGTCTGATCTCAACTGTCAAAATATAATTTTGGAAATCCCTTACACATTTTTGGAATCCATTACACTTGATCTGTAATCGAAAAGCTGGTCTAAAGAGAGTGTGAAACTGTTCCAATATTTTTACAATTTAAATCATTGGGCCTTATTATCTTTAAAATCATTTTAAATAATAATTTTATAATTTCTGTAAGCAGGTTCTATGTTTCAAGTAAAAATTAATACACATAACTTGGCTCTGATCTCTCCTAGCTTGAAGACCCACTTTGATTCTTAAATTCCCTTAAGTAAAGCACTGATTAACAGGAGCCTGCCAGCCGGGGCGATAGTGGCAATCGTCTGGGTTTGTCGTCACCACATCGAAATCTGGCCAAACGTGCACGGAAGCGTTGATAGGGATTCCAAATAGTCGGCCGCCTGGCGGCATCTACTCCGGCTGAGGCGGGGAGTTGCGCTGGTGCCCCGATAAGGATAGTCGCGCGACCGGCGCGTGATGCATCTTAATCAAATCGGGCCTTGGTCCGCCCCAATCGCTCTATCACTGGCGCTGTCCTGCCCGCTCCCTACTCTGGGGATGGCGTCGATGGGGCTGCGGCGGCTGCCGGTCTCAGAGCCGGGCCCGGCTCAGATAGCCATATCTTGGCAGGGGCCGGCCAATCAGCGGCCAAACTACGCCAAAGTGCGAGTACACGGCGCAATGAGTACTACCGATGGTTGCGTTGCCGATAATAAGTACAATCGTTACTTTGCTGTTGTCGTTGCTGATGTGTAATTGTTGTTGTTGTTGTTGTTGCGTTTTTGAAAAGGTGATATGAAATGTGCTCTGATAAGTTTTAATCAAGAATATTTTACTCGCATATTGCTTTGGGTGGCTCCGGGCCCGACCGAGTAGCATTTGAAAAGTTGTAGTAGTAGGTCGGAGCTCGGATGTGGATGCGGGTCCAGTCCAGTCCGTTCCGAAACGGTACGGTACCGTACGGTATCCGTGGGGCGTGGCCGGCAATAATCACAGTGATCTCACCGCATCACACTCTCGCTGGGCGTGAAACCAAAGAAAATCCAACAGGGATAGAAAAAAACGAAATAAAACGGAAAAGCGGCAGGAAAGTTGCGCCGGCGCATGGAAAATCCTTTAAATATGTTTACCCACCAAAAGCGACGTGAGTTTAACCAACACAATGGACTGAGAGATGGGCCAAGCCGGGCGCCCGGGAAGTTCCCCGTTTCCCGGAGCGAGCGCACCGCCCCCGAAAGAGTTGCGATGCGGCGGCGTGACCTGTGTGACACTTTCATTTGGCGGGTTGACGCCCACTTGAGGTCGAAATCGAAATTTAACGGATGCTTAGTGCGGCAGCCAGATGCCCCGGCCTCCGAGCCGGATTTCGGTCATCATTGCGGTAAGCCACATGTGCCGAACGCCCCTCATAATGAGCGCAGCGAAATCTGGACCTCGCTGAGGCTCTCGGAATATGGAATAGGGAATCCGGACAGCTCCCATGTGGACCACTTTGTTACATACATCTGTAAGTTGCCCAGATCTGACCATTGGGATTAATCCGTTTTATTTGATTTTTCTTAAATTTAAGAAGTCTCTAAAAATATAACAAATCTTGACTTACATTATTCTTGGCACCGTTGGCACTATTTTTTTTATACATAATCTTTACTTAGTTCTAGGAATGTTTTTATGGTCAGTAAATTTATTAGGAAACCACAAAGTTGTATATTTTTTTAGTCGAGTTTTGATTAACTTGGATTAAAAGTTAAGGCGACTAAAGCCTTGAGTTGGGAAAAACACTAAAATAAAACATAATAGAAACTAGGCATGACAAAAAGTCAAAAAAGTTAAAGCTCTTACTGAAAGTCTGAATGTATTTCAACTATTATCTATTTATTTCAATACATTTCTCTAAAATAAATATTGAAATATAATGTTTAATTTAAAGACTATCCTATATTGTAGTTTTCTTAGAAAATCGAAACTGTTTGTCCCCTGAAGATACATTTTTAAAATCTATTAGACGTACTTAAACAAGTCTATTTATTGTGTTCTTTTTTATGCATATCGCAATATTTAATATGTTTCCGAGGCATGTTAATTCTATAAAATAATATACTATATATGGTATATAAAGCAAACGTACTCCTTAAGCTAAAAAAAGCCGCAGTACTAAAGTTGGCCTTTCGTAACTATAGATATCTTTAGGAAAACCATAAAACAGTAGCCATGAAAAGCAATGGGAAAACTGGGGAACCGTCAAGGAGGAGCTGGGAAAATTATGACGATTACATGAAACCAGCATGACGATCAACGAACCCAAAAAGCACAAAACTCTGGCTCTGGGCCCCGTCCATTCCTCGTCCAAAGGGGCGGGGGCATTGCCTCCGGGCTCCAGGCAGTGTCACCCAACAAGTGGCCATACATACACACACACAAACATACACTATATATGTACCATTTAAAATGCGACCATGTACTGCGGTATATATAGCGCTGGCAGTGTGTACGAGCATTACTTGTGCTCATAACAGAAAAACAAAATGCGAGTCAAATGCTGGGGCCCCGATCCCCGATCCCCGATCCCCACTGCCCACTGCCCTCCACTCCTTGGTGGCTACACTTTGCCTGTGCGGTCGTTGCGACGACGACGACGACAACAACGCCGGCCTTATCAACAGCCCCTACAACACACATAATATATGGGGGAAAAAAATAAAAAGAAATACTTATTAAAGAAAATAAGCGTTTGCGAACAGAATTTCAAAACAAAAGAAATAAATGTAGTGGGGCCTTTATACTATATAGAAATTCATACTTGTGTGTATGCACACACCCATGGACTTCCTGCCATAGGTCAGCCATATTGGAAATTAATTATAAAAAAAAAAACAACATTATATATGTAAGTTAATTGTCGCATTTAGCAACCGACAATTGCCTTTTGTTGTTCAGCCTGGTGATTTTCCAGGGAATCCAGCTCCTCCTAGAGCTTTCCCCCCAATGACACGTGCATCTACGTGGCGAAATGCATCCGCAAACAGGCGAGGTTTGCTTTTGGAGGTTCCATGGAGGAGGAAACCGCGACCAAACACCGCAAAAACCGAAACCAAAACCAAACCAAAACCAAGAGCAAACAACCGACAGTGACAGACAGTCACATAAATTAAACATTAACAAAAAAACACCAAGAGAGCCAAGTGTAGAAATTGTAGTATAAAAGGAATTTTTGTGAAATTCCGAAACGCAAACATAATGCACGGCAAACAACAATCGGCCAAAGACAAGATACACGATACAAGACACTTGTGTTTGTCTTAATCGTTAATTGCTCTGGTCATGTCCCGGTCCCAGTTCTTGTTCCAGTTCCATTCCCTTTGCCCATGCTCTGCACACATCCAGCCAGAGAGTGCGCCAAAGTCTAGGAAAAACCGCACCTACTCCATATAAACATAGCCAAGAGTATGTGCACAGGGCGGAGGATGAGCGGTATCAGCGCGTGTCTCTTAACTGGGTCTTCAGCGAGTACCTGTTGCCGGGGTACCTGGGTTACCTGTCCACCTTTGGTGTAATGTGTGTTTGACAGGATATGCCCAGGCCCAATCCCAGTTGCCAGTTCCAGCCGCGGACCCAGAGCCAGAGCCAGACCCAGGCCCAGTCCCAGTCCCAGTCCCAGTCCCGTGCCCCGTCATCGTTCCCGACTTGCATTGTTCTACACAGCGGAACTTTAATTGCCCAACCTTACTTTCACTGTCCGCAATTGTTTGCCGCATAAAAATTAATGAGTTTAGGACTCGCTGTCCGGTGACCGGCTTCCATTCATAAATTTCGGGTTTCGACTGGGAAATTCCCGACTGCTGATTCATTTGCCATTCTTTTCATGAATGGGAACGATATTATTTCATCTATTTTGGATTGGTTTTTAATGGGGAAAGTCCATTTGCCGGCGATTGATAAATTCCCAGCGGTGGCAGTCTATCCTAGGTTATGGGTTGTTATACCCTTTATCTTGGACTTGGCAAGTCTCTTTATGTATTACTAAAGTTATTAATGATTTCAGATTCCTATAAAATCTCGGATGAATCATATGAAAGCAAGAAAGAAAGATAACAAGCATGAAAATTTAAATAAAATCGGGTACATTTGTATATTTTTGCTTACAATATATTGTTTTAAATTTAGTTTTTAGTAGGGATATGGATTATACTTAAATATTTATACACATTTTTATTTTAACTCAAGTGCCGCTTAAAAATTAGAAACATTATCCTGCCGCCTTGCAATTTTCTCCGGAAATTTCTTCATGATTTGGAGACCCTCCCGTGGCGAGTGTCATCTCACTCGGGCGGACCATTAAAAAATCATCAAAACAGACTGTATGAAATATTTTTTAAGTGGACGCCCTAATTAGAAAGCGCCAGCGCCAGGTACGTGACAAGTAACGAGGATGAAGACGGAAAGTAAAAACATATTTTCCAAAAATTATATAACCCAACAAAGGATGGGAGAATAACATTTCCTCTGACATGTCCAGCGAAAACATATTCATAAGCGTCTTGTTGTTTATTTGCCGAAGACGGGAGAGCGAAGGGACCGCCGAAGCCTGGTGAGCACGAGATGCGGCAACCATCATAACAATAACAACATCCTTTCAGAGTGTCGTCCTCTTCCTTTGTCACGATCAATTTGTATCGTGTCGGCGCGTGTTTCCATTTTGTCCTTGTTTACCTTCTTCCACCGCAAGCCGTCTTACCTGGGGGATGTTATGACGATGGCCCGGCCTCGAGAGATAACTTCTACCTGGACGAACAACGGGGCAAATGGCAGCCGTCTGCGGCTTGGCCGGGCCGATTAGCACTGATCAGTGCGGCTTAATCGTGGCTTCTTGACAGTTTCCAATATAAAGTCTATTTAAATAGGTTCAATTGCCATTCCGGTTGTTTGTTTGTCCTGGCGGTGGGAAAAAACTTTTCAGGCTCGCCGGAAATGTGCAGGAAATATGTTCTTACCGGGATTGTTGCATCAAATGCTTCTGGCCATATTACTTAATGGTGGCCTAAGTGTTTAAGTGTTTATTTAGTTAATTCAGCCGCATGTGCCAGAGTTTACTTAACCAATTAGCTGAGAGAATGGTGTAATATTAAAGAACTCTGGCATCATGGATGGCATGTGTACTGCATGGGATTTCTTATTTTCACACAAATATATGTATCTTATAAATAAGATTTTATTGGTTTTAATTTGTTTTAATATCTACAAAATGTTTAGGTAAATTTAAACATTAATGAGCAGCATTTATTATTCTTTTTCTACGTAATAACTTACACTCCTATTCCAATAAGTCCAGCTTAGCACTAATACTTAAAGAATATTCTTAAAGAAACTATAAAATAGTATATGAAATGCAAGCAATTCAATTTAAATAAAAGTAGTTCCAACTCCATAATAACTCTCTCCTATCCCCGAGCAGGTTCCGTAGATAAGGGTAAACAATTGACTTTGTTATCGCTGTATTTATAGGGTGTTAAGGACATGTTCTCAATGGCCATTAAATGGGTTTTGATAAGATCAAAACTCTTTGGCAGACCGCAGGCCACTTGAATTGGATGCCGATGGCTCTCCGGTTAATGGCAAGAGTTTTATTCGAATTCCTACCACATAACGATGCTGATAATTGGCGCTTAAGGACTCTATCCACTGGCAAGGAATAGGGACCTCGCTCGGGCCGAGAGAGTCTGCCATGAAATGGATCCGTAGCGTGTTGAATTACCAGGGAAATATTTATGGTCGCGATGTACACGAAAATATTAAAAATGCATAAATACATCGGCACCGAAACCATCCTGATATGTGAGACACAGCTCGCCGCAGTTGACACTTGCTTATTTGAGCGCGGCAACACAACCCATTTTCGGGCACTATAAATATGTCAAAATAATTTTAAGCCAAACTTTGTACCACTCCGGCTCGTGTGTACGTGATCGTTTGGTTTTGGTCTCGTGGGATATACAAATACTATGTATGGTTGTTGTTTGAATTGGCCCTCAGCGGTTTACTAATGCTCTCGGTACTTCTCCATCCATATCCATCCATATATAAAACTTATTAAACGACTTTTCGCCATAAACATCTCGGGCATTCGATATGTTTGGACTGGAGTTCCCCTTGAAACAACCGGAGGACTCCCTCCGCTACGCCCCATTGACAGTCGGAGATCGAGTGTGAAACAGGGCACCTCCTTGCCCGCAGACCCACAAGATTATCCTTTTTTATGAGGACTTGTAATAAATCACATCATTAGCATAGCGTCGCCATGGCTGGCTGCGTGATTTATAGGTTTGGGAGAGGTCTATGAGGGATCCTCTTGTTTGTTGACACTCGGCTCCTCCGAATCCCCGCCACACACACACGGATCAGTACTCCGTAGTCTCGGTTCTTTAGAATTCCGAGCCAAGCCCGGCATGGGCACTCAGCCCTGACTCACATTATGAGGCGTATTCCACTATTCTAGTTGGGGTTTTGAGGCCGCTTACCGTTATTTGCATTTGGACTCAATGCATTTCGTTTATAGAGTCGCAACTTATCAGACTTAACTAAGCATAACACAGCCAGCTTGGGGTAACAGGAGGAACAAAGAGTGGGCTTGCTGGCCATTAACAGGAGGTGGAGTCGATACAAGTGTGAGAAAGTTATTGGACTGAAATGGAAATATTAACATTCGTAGCTTAGGAAGCCAAAATAGTACTGTCGAGAACCATAATCTTATAATACCAGCTACATGTTCCTCACGGAGATATGTACTTTCTTAAGAAGGATATATTTGCCTGATCAATTTGAACTTTTGGGAGTGAATAAATATTATAAAAAAGTAAGACCTTTAAAAAATTTTGAATTTTTATAGCCATTAAAGGGCAGACCTCCTCTAGTATTAAGTTTACTGAACTAACATTTTAAACGGAAAAGAATGATGAATAAATTTATAATTTGACGCTATTCTTGGCCTTAAAAAATACATTCAAATATTTTTAAGGTAAATTACAGTAATATTTAATCCCCGATTCCATGAAATAATTGGAATATGGTGTATTCGTGTTATTTTTAGGCGGTCGACATGCGCGAATCGCATGCTTTACCGGGTCGAGACTCTTGTGACGTCCATGCAAGTTTTTCAAGCTTAGCATTTATTAAAATCAAGGTCAAAGTTTCCCATGGAGCCCAGACACATGCAACAGACGAGCTCAAATTGAACATTTTAAAATACTTGTTGTTGATTTATTAAAAAAGAAAAAAGCAAAAATTAAAATTCTGTTGGTTCCGATCCAGAGTGTTGTGGCAACCGAAAGCGGATAGAAATATATGAAAAAATAAATGAACAAATCCTATATGAGTGGCGAGGCGTCAACCTCTGTCCCCATGTGTCTAGGGAAAGGTCCGGTCTAGTCCCCCACTTCGGTGCCGCGTTGAAGCGATCCCAAGAGCACGTTATCAGCTCGATTTTTCGAATATTTAATAACATACACTTATTTCGTTTTAATGGCCACAAAGGTTATGCGATCTATGTCTATGTACGAGTACGCATGTCAAGATGAACGTCGGCGTGTTCAATTCGAATTCGTATTCTGATTTGTTTTGGAGCCGCGCCGACCCACTTGAGAGTTGCCTACTTTTCGAATTGACCAACGATCGTTAAAATCGTAAAAATGTTCTCAAAATGTCCAAACAGATCGTTGGTGCCGCCTATTCAAATGACGATAAAAATGCCATAAAATCACCGAGCGAGCCTCCCCAGATTCCACTCGAAAATCGTTTTACGACGCCTGGTCCTGGTTCAAATATAACAATTTTTTAATCCAGCCATTAGGGCTCAGCTCAAGTTCGTAATTTTACGATCCTCTTTGGATATTTTTTTGGCGTGTCGCCTCGGGAATTTGCAATTGGAAAAGGAGCCACTGAGATCCACCGTCGCGACTGAGTCTGGAGTCTCGGGGAAAGGCCTTTCCCTTGGATTTTCTCACGGCGCGACTCCAGCGATCACTTGTCTCGACCCGAGGAAAGTCCTTTGGCCCGGTCCTGAAATTCTACACGCGTCTCGTATGGATTTTAATATTCGTGTCCTCGCGATAGGCATGAAAGTGTTCCTTGGCTCCCCTCCATCCTACACGCATGGTATTTTGAAATTTAAAGAAATTTCATATTGGTTTCTGGGTCCGCTTCACTCATAACTCGTTCTGATTTATGCGTAGATTTCACATTCGATTAGTAGGAATTACCGTAAAGAGGGGTTATTGTCCACAACGAAATTAATAGGCTGAAGGGGGATCGATTAATTTTTTTTAATCAACAAAGCAGAGTTGCTCACTTAATGACCCGAGGTCACCGAGTCATTTGGTAAAGCCAAATTTAAGTTTAAAGGATCACTATGTGAACTTGACTGATAATAAATAAATGGAATATATTGTCAAAACTTGACATTATTAGTATTATATTTCCAAGGAATTGCTTGATATTTGTTTTTAAAAAATAAACAGAATTGGTAGATATTACAATCTTATATTTCATTTTATTTTTCCGAATTAGTAATGCATTAATGTATTATAATAAATATAAGGACAAATCAGTGTTATTTGTGTAAAAAAACTTTAAAATTGGGATTTTATCTAACATATTTTTAATATAATTCAAGGAAGTTCAAAGATAATTTTTTTATGCATTAAATTAATTTTTTTTTATAATGAACATTTTGCGCTCAATTTTATGTTTATTATTTAACTTAAAGTCATAGCTTTTTTATAGCTTGTTACATTATTTAAAATTCCTCACTCCTCTAGCGGTATTTATGGAAACCTTGCAGCTTGATGATCTCATTCCAAATTCCATTCCGCACTTCGCTAGCTTCCTAATTATTACTAATGCAGATTTAAGGCTACATTTAAAATATGTCTTTGCATTTTAGTAGTTTGTTTAATTGTGTTTGCTTTAGTACTTTTCATATTTTCCAGATTTGTGAGCACATATTTTTGCGGTCGGGCTCTGGCAACTGCCAGCCAACCACAACAACAGCGGGCACAACAACACCAATCGAGCAACAGTTGAGGCCGCAACAACAACCATACGGCATGGCCTCTGCTTCGGCCTGCCCCCCGCCGCCTGTCCGCCCCCTTCCTGGGCCAGCGCTTGTTGTTGTTGCTGTGTGTTGAGAGGCGTAGCTAAAAACTGGCAACCAGCGGGACTGGCACTAGCGAGAGCGAGAGGCAGCGAGCACCAGTAGGCGAAGTGAATGCGTGCGATAAGGTTGGCAACAGCAGACGCAGGAGAACGGAGGGAGAAAACGCTCTGAGAGTGGAGAGCCCCCCCAAAAAGAGAGGCCGAGTTTTGGAGACTGGGAGAGCTTGGAGCTTCCAGCATTTGAAGCTGTACATGATGATTATGATAGTGAGTGGCGCTTGTGTAACGGCATGTGGAGCACAACAACTGTAATCGTCTGAATGGGGAGAGCGGTAAAGAGCGGGAGAGGATGCGCACTGGGATTTGTTCTCGTTTGCTGTGCAGTGCGGGAATCTAAAAAACATTTTTTACGATTTTATTATATTTTGTTGTTCCGTATTTCGAAATTTAAAGCGCACGCCGCCGCGCTCGTCGATCGCTCAAATCAAATCGTTTCAGTTTGTGTAAAAAACGCGCCGGACACGGACACGTACGTGGATTGCGGCGGATAATCCCGGAGAATCGATCGGAGTAAAGTGCACCTAACAGGGTGCTTCGTGTGTTGCCAGCGGCTTGGAAATATGACCAAGACCAGCAAGCCCAAGGACAAGGGGCCCAAAGCGGGGGGAAATCTTCTGAAGAAGGCGGCCGACATGAAGATCCTCACGGCCAAGTCCAACAACAACAACAAACAGCAACAGCAGCAGCAACAGGCCAAGCAGCAAGGACGAACAACAACAACAACAACTGCGGCGGCAGCAGGATCAACCGCAGGCACGAAAGAGACGACACTTGCGATCGTAACGGAGCCTCAGCCCGAGCCAGCGACGCCGGCAGCAACAGTGGCAGCGACGCAGGCAGAGCCACAGGCAGAGTCAGCGGCAAAGACGAAAACGACGACGTCGGCGACGACGACGGCGACGACGGCGAATTTATCGTTACTTGAGTCCGCTCGGCCGCAGGCTCACACATCAGTTGTCAGCGAAACAGCGAAGCAGTCGGTTAACGCCACAGAAATAGCCTCAGGCACAGCCACAGCAACAGCAACAGCACCCGCAACAGCAACAGCAACAGCAACAGAATCTGCAGCGGCAATCAATGACGATCGAAGTGTGATAAATCCTAATCAGCCGGAGAACGCCGCGAGTGAAAGTGTTGATAATAAAATCAAAGTGATCAACTATGCGCACCAGCAACTGAGTGAGGCAGAGGAGCAGCAGCACCATCAGATATACGAGCAGCAGCAGTTTCTCAACCAGCAACTTCTAAGCCACCAGGAGCAGGCCCACCAGCAACATCAGCTCGTCCAGGAGCAGCAGCAGCAGCAGGTGCATCCGTCAGCCAGTTGGCTGGCCTACGATCTGACCAGTGGCTCAGCGGCAGCAGCGGTGGGAGCCGGAGCAGGAGTGGTATCGTTACCAGGAGCGGACAAGCCGGACCTGTACGCCCTGGCCGCCTCACACCACCTCTTCGGCCACTTTCCCCACTATCCGTCGAGTCACCCGCCCGCCCAGCTCTACGAGCACTACGCCGCCAGCACGGATCCCATAATGCGGAACAACTTTGCGCGGTACAGCTTCTACGGAGGAGGTGGCGGCGGCGGAGGGGTAGGCGTTAGCGATCCCAGTCACGAGTCCCTGCCCCAGCATGTGGTCGTGGCAGCCCAGGCGGCGGCAGCAGCGGCAGCCGCTGCCCAGAACTCCACACCCAACATTGACGAAGTGATCCAGGACACGCTCAAGGACGAGTGCTTCGACGATGGCCACAGCATCAACTACCATGTACTCACCTCCGTCTCGGACATGCACACGCTCAAGGAGGCCAGTTCGGTGTCTGGGATTGCCTATGCCCTGACCCACGACCAGATCATGCAGCAACAGCAGCAACAACTGCATCATCATCACCAGCAGCAGCAGCAGCAACAGCAACAGCATCTCTTCCACCAACAACAGCAGCATCTGCACAACAACTCCGCCAGCTCCGTGGGCGGCGACTCGCCCTCATCCTCGCATGCGCTTTCCTCGCTGCAGAGCTTCACCCAGCTGACCAGCGCCACCCACCGCGACAGCCTCTCGCCGGCGGAGCACGGCGGCTACTTCGCGGCGACGCAGCTGAGCCCCAGTTTGCAGAACAGGTGAGTCTTCCCGCCGAGCAATGAGCTCACTATCACGAAGCCGCCAGCGCACGTGCCTTTCGAGCGCTTCGCGACACCGCCAAAAGTCATGATCGGGAGCGCCGATCAGCGATCAGCGATCACCTAGCACAGAGAACCGCCACCGGCTGATTCATGTTTCTCCCGCTTCGGATCAGTTTCTCTGGCGGAGTGACGAACCAAGCCACTAACCAACCACCCCTCGGGAGGGCCCATGAGTTGTGCTCATTGTTCCGGGGACTTTGCTCAGGCACAGATCCCCCCGAGTTCGAGTTCGAGTCTGAGTCTCAGTCTGAGTCCCCGAATCCCAGTCCAAATATCCGTTCCAAACACATTCAGTTATGGTTATGGCATTATGACATTCTCAGGTGGTTTCCTCAATATGCGGAATGCAAAAATCTGTTCCATTTGCGCCTTGTGAGCAGCTACTTAGTTAGTTAGTTGCGTCCGCGGAATGTGTTTCGAGTCGGAATGAAAACATAAACAAAACACAGTTGGGTTCCCATCGCAGATGTCCCATGCGGAGAATGTTTCCGGGCCCTGGTATATCCGTCGGTAGTACGGGTTTAGTGGGGCAAGACTGATTAGGGATTTAGGGTCCAAGACTATAGGAAATGCCGCAAAAATTGTGATTTATTTATTACTTTACTTCTGGTTTATTTGCTTCTTTTGATGCTTTGATTTCTCAAAAGATTTCATTCACAATATTTTTATCCGTCTAAAATCTTGTCATCTTTGCAATCTTTTGCTATTTCTGTGTCATTATGATATCGTATAATGTTTCTATACCAAAAATAACCTTGTCCAAGTCAAGAATAAACAGTGCGAAAACATAAATACAAATTCTGCAGCCTTTTATGAGCCCGGACTGTGCAGTTTAGAGTCGTCTCATCCAAGCCCTGGCCAACAAATCTTCTTCTGCATGACCGAAACTCAGCGAAAAAATATACAAATTGACGCTCAAATTTCGTAAACAAGAATATGCAATGTCTTAATTATTGACGTAAGGGAGGCAAGTCTTTTCTGACTCATGACTTTTCCCGTAGGCCGGATCTCTGTCCGAGCAGAACCAAGGGTTTCTAGTGTTTCTGAGTTTCTCTCTGTAGCTTTCAACCAGCATTTAAGGTGGCCCAGCCTGTGGCCAACACGTGTCCAGGTTGTTGCCACCTTTGGCTTGGCCCTAACACGTGCCACAAACTGAGGCAGCAACCCACCGAAACTACCAAAAAAAAGGGGCGTGACCCGCATTTGATCGTGTCGAGTCAAAACTCTGTAACTTTCTGAGCCGCAATGAAAACGCAAACTGCAATTGTAGCGCATTTTTCTATCTTGTTTTGGGTATTCGGTTGCAAGCTCTATTCGGTGTGGCGCGATGTGAGGACACCTCTGTGTGCACTGTGTGCTGGGGTAACCCAAACCGATCCCGTGACATAGAAACCGCCGAGCGAAACCCAAACTCAGAACTCGGCAGAGCAGCAGCTTCAAATGCCTCGCTCAACTCGACATTTTGGGCTCGGTGCTCTCTCAGGGTAGCCGCTGCTGACTCAGCAACCCTTGGGCTCTATTTTTTGAGGGGGTCTAAAAGGGGGCAAAAATGGGTTAATTCTCCAGCGATCGCTGGGAGGCAGCGGACCCAAAGCACCCGCACATTGTAGACTCTGTGATGTATTCATCGGTTTTCCACCTTTTGCACCTCACTTGGCTGTTTCAACTGTTTTATTTGCCGTTCTTATGTTGTTATTTAAATTGAAAACGTGTTTTGCATATATGAAAACAGGCATGAATGTACAATGAGTTAGAATTCATGAAGTCAAGGGGGTAATTTAAGTGGGGTAAAATGCAGAAATTAAGCTTATTTTATTGAGTAATTGGTGGTTTATTTAAAAGGGTGGTTCTTTGTATTTAATTACATTAAATAGCTTTTAAAAAATTAACAATCTTGTTTAATGTTTATATTTGCTATGGGAATTCTGAATTTTATGCCAGTTTTCTTATAAACATATTTTCTCCGAACCTAAAAGAGCAAGCTTACCGATAAAGTATAAAGTAATTGCAAAAGTTTTCCTCTTAAAAATATTAAAATTGAGTTCTTTTTCAAACCAATCCCACTCGCTTTGCCCAATCATTTTATCATTTTTCCCCCGGCTTTTCAACGGTTTCGCATAGACGGAAATATGCATATCTGGTTACAGAGCCGATGATCTCTCCGGATGGATGATGATGATGATGATGATGGTGACGGCAATGTGCTCGCCATTTCGTATGTGACTTTTTGGCCAGTTTCGCTTTGCGGCGGCAAGAAACCAGAAGAAGATATCACGGCTCACATGCCGAATGGCGCATACATACGAGCTTTGTATGTGAAAAACAAGAAGTCAACGCAAAATACTCACCTGCAACAAACAGCAGCAGCAGCAACAACAATACAGTGGAACCCAGCTCAGCTCGGCTCAGCTCAGAACTGAACAGAAACGGTGATAAAACTATATCGTTGTCGTGCATTTTTTGTTGTCACTCAGACTTCCTATATGGCCGCATATAACACATATATGGGCACATATATTGGCCATAGCTGGGGGCATCTGCGCTGTTATCGGGGAGCGTGAGCATCTGCTGGAAACTCTTTGCTCGTATTAATAATTCTGGCAACAAAGAGGGAATAATTTGCAAGCCATTTGCCAGCTTGTTTGATAGTCGAGTACGCAAGACGATAGGGCTGCCGTTTTTTTTTGTTTTTTTGGCTTAGTTTACTCTGTCACATTATCGCCGAGATTTCTTTTGGGCCAACAGTCATCGCAGAGTGAAGTAAAGCAGCAGCAGAAGCAACAGTCACAGCAGCAGCAGCAGCAGCATTGTCGACAACTGCAACTGCAACTGCATTGGCATAAAACTAAACCCGACTCAAGTCATTATGCAAACGCGCGTGCCCCGATTCGGTTGTGGTTTCTTCTCCGTTCCGACTCCGTCGCCGTGTCCGTCTCCGAATCAGAATCCGAATCCGTCTCCCAGCCTCCCAGCAAAACTGAAAACTAAAAGCGGAAAACTTAAAACTGAAATAAAAACAAATCAATGCGAAAATGAAACTGCTAAATTCGAGCTGAGCACTTCCGCGTCGAATATAGTATAGTATTTTTTGACAAAAAAAACATACAAGAAAAAAATAGAATAGAGAATATTATTTTATGGATTTTAAATTTTTTTCCAAGTGCAAAAACCAAAGATTTTATAGTTGTGTGGCCTGATTCCTGAAAAATACATTATCAACTACAAAAAAAAGTCGATACCTTTCGGAAATTAAAAAATAATATATGGTGAAGTGTTAAAAAAAGTAAAGAAATAAAAAATAAAGTCAACATGACTTGTGTCAAGTGGAATTAGGATATAACCTAGTGTTAAATGTCCCAATTCTGCCGCAATATTTCGATATCCTTGAACCTAATTTATGAGATCTCTCAAAAAATATTTAAACAACAAGCTCTTTGGGTTTTCCTTTAAAAATATATCCTCTAAACTTTGTTTACTAAAAGCAGTGCCGAGTTTTTTCTGCAAAAATATTTGCGCAGGCTTCTGTGAAGAAAGACTAACAAACAAAAGCAAAACAAAATAAATCAGAGAAGAGGCAAAAAAGAGAGCAACAAGCGTTACGTAAATTTTTGTGTAAACAAAGCTGCAAACACTTTTATTTTTTAATTAAAAGTTTTATGGCCACACCCTCCTCGCAGGCACAACTGCAAACATGCCAAAAACTGGACGCTGGTGGTCCGTCAACAACAACAGAAACAGTCACAACAACAACAACAACCACTCATTCTTGTAAAGTAAACAAAAACAAGGAATTGTTAATAGCGTCTCGTATTCCCAACAGTGACAGTGCGACGATAACAGCGGCCACTTAACAGAAGCTGTTAACAGAAAACCGCCCCCGAAACGCGAGCGTTTCTGTGCGTGCTGCCCAAGCGTTTTAAAACGCCCCAAAAGTTTGCATTTAAAAAAAAAGGAAATTAAGACGGGGATTAAAAATGTTTTTCTCCAACTACAATAACATGTATCTGAAGAATTATTGCTATAGGTAAAATAAGCAAAGTTATAAATCATAAATTAAATGGTTTAAATATATATTTCTCACACCGAATATTTCAAATATTCTTTAGCTAACTTTTTTGTTTAATTAATTACAATTTGGTCATTATATATAATTTTAGAAGTTTAGTTATAATTTTTGTAAAATGAATTTCTATTAATTTTTTTTTATTCAATGGAAAGAACTACTGAATAAGTCGCTTAGATTCACGAATTATATCTGCCGCTCTTCATCATAAAAGAAAGACCTTGGCTTAAACTTGATTTTCCTTCAACATTTCTCCTTCTAGGTCCTTTTAAGCTCTTACCAAAAGTTTAAAGCTATAATATTAAAAATATTGTATTATTTACATTCATAATTAATATCAACAACTGTTTCTGCTTCATTTTAGCTCTGTTTACGCGGGTCCTTTGCTCACCCAGGCGGCCAATGGCATGCAGTATGGCATGCAGTCGCCCAACCACACCCACGCTCACCTGCAGCAACAGCAACATCAGAATCAACAGCAGCAGCAGCAGCAGCAGCATCATCATCCCCATCAGCACCACCACAACTCCAGCAGTAGCAGCCCTGGTCCAGTGGGTCTGCTCCATTCGAGCTCTTCGGCGGCAGCGGCTGTGGCAGCGGCAACGGCGGCGGTCAATGGCCACAATAGCTCCTTGGAGGACGGCTATGGATCGCCGAGGAGCAGCCACAGCGGCGGCGGAGGCAGTGGTAATGGCAGTGGAGGAACATTGCCCGGCTTCCAGCGCATCGTGCCCGGTAGCAGTGGATACGGCAGCAGCGTGGCCAATGGCTCAGTCAGTGGCGCCGATCGTTACGCTCCGCTGGCCAATTACCGCGGTCAGGTGAGTGTTGAAGCCTGCAAAGGATTCACCTTCGTAGCCACTAACTAACCGCGTTTCCCCGCACACTCTTACAGAACGAGAGCTGGTTCGATCCCCTCAGTTACACGCAAGCAGCTGGACAGGCGCAGCTGGGCGTGGGCGTTGGAGCCGGAGTGGTCACCAATGTGATACGAAACGGAAGGGCCATATCGGCGGCGAATGCGGCAGCCGCAGCGGCGGTGGACGGAAGCACGGGTCGCGTCGATCCGGGCTCCTTCCTGTCCGCCTCGGCATCGCTCTCAGCAAGTAAGTGTCGACTGATGTCGGAGAAGATAACTAAGGCTAGGATTACTTACTCTTTGCACTCACCGAACTATGCACTTTGGGTGCTAGATTCTTTTCGTCTGCCTGCCACAGGGTCTTAGGCACACAAGGCGGCGAGAAGGAAACCCATCTCTTGGCCAGCAGTTATTTGTGCAACCTAAGCAAACGCAGCTGTTGTCCAAATAACTGCTAGGCTACCACCTCATACCACCCCACATGTCACTAGACTAGCCCTAAGACTATATATTATACAAAATATCTCAATTTAGCCGTAAGCCTACGTCTCTATAATAAATTCAATTAATTTTATTTCAACTCTTGAGATAAATGCAAACCAAAAACACCACAAAAAGCCAAACAACCACCCATAGAAATACAAATCTAAATATTTAAAACACACACAAAAAACAAACGCAACAAACAGCAACAAAACAAAAACAAAACACATAGCCAAAATGTATGACTTATTCCAAATATTTCTATGTAAATCTTTGAAGCATTTCTCGATGCCGATTATTTCACTGAGGGGCGCGAATGTGTCAATTGTGGTGCGATTTCAACCCCATTATGGCGACGCGATAACACGGGACACTATCTGTGCAATGCCTGCGGCTTGTACATGAAAATGAACGGCATGAATCGACCCCTAATTAAACAGCCTAGAAGATTGGTAAATCAAAAAAAAAAAAAATAAATTAAAACATTACAAAAACCAAACACCAACAATTGTTACTAACCAAAAACCAATCGAATCGAAACGCTTTTGTGTGGAACAAAATTTCTGTGTGCGAACCTAGTGTCTCTAGTCTCTTAGTGGGAGAAGCCTTATAGAAATCCGCATCCGCCAGAATCAGCCCGCCCCCAGAGAGCTCCAAGAGAGAAACGAACAAAAATTAATTGAATTTATTATATTACGAAATGCCAATTAGTTTAATATGCGAAAACCAATCAATTGAATCGAATCGAAACAAAACGAAACGAAACGAGACATTGTAGACACCTCTGCCTCCTTGTGTATTACAACCAACAACAACCATTCTGATTGCTCAATTCCAGTGGCCGCTGAATCAGGCGGGGATTTCTATAAGAACTACTCATTTAATGTGGCCAGCGGTGGCCGTAGTAAGGCCAGCACGAGCGCCGCCAGCTCGCAGGCCTCCGGCTCCTGTCCAGCCTCGGGTGCGACCTCGGCAACGGCGGCGGCGGCGGCTGCGGCGTCGGGAACGGGAACGGGAACGACATCAGCCACAACGCTCGACGAGCATGTTAGTCGCGCCAATTCGAGACGCTTGGTAGGTCGCTCATTACTTACCGATACCGCAACCAAGAACCAAAGAACCCAAGCCAAACCCAACCAAACCCAGCCAAACCAACCGAAACTCCCCACCGAACCCCCCGCAGAAGCCATCATCCCACTAACTGAGAAAGAGTAGAACAACGAGTAGAGCCACTAACCCAAGCCCCAAAAACGTTGCTAATCACTGACTAACCCGTAAATCCGTAATACCCATTCCGGTGTTGCTATAGAAAAGTTGTTCCACACGAAAGCTACTGCGATCTGCTTCATTGTACAGAGCTAAACTAATCCTGTGATCTTTCCCCACCTCCAGAGCGCCACAAAGCGAGCCGGACTGTCCTGCTCCAACTGCCTCACCACCTACACGTCGCTGTGGCGACGCAATCCCGCCGGGGAGCCCGTGTGCAATGCCTGCGGTCTGTACTTTAAGCTGCACAGCGTGGCCAGACCCCTGACCATGAAGAAGGACACCATACAGGTGAGTCTGAAAGCTCTCAAACTCTTAGTTCCAATACAATTTACTGGCATCTTTGAGTAAATGAGCTTAGAGTTTAATACATATTATTTACAATAGATTAATTATAAACTAATATACATTCCTATCGCCTTATAGAAACGCAAGCGCAAGCCGAAGGGCACCAAGGGCGAAAAGTCCAAGTCCAAAATGAAGAGCGCCCTCAATTCCACGCTGGAAAGTGGCTCCTTGTCGGTCAATTGCACCATTGTTGGCCTGGGCATGGAGAGCAGCCAGATGGACGTAAATGAAGGTGAGTTCCCTCGGTGATTTACCATTCCGTATGCATGCCTAATTCGTGATGTTTGCTTTCTCTTTGTTCCCCGCTCACCTGCTCACCCGCTCACCTGGTCAGATATGAAAGCACAGACAGAAATGAAACCATACATGCCATACTCATCGCAGCAGCAGCAGCAGCAGCAGCAGCAACTCCAGCAGCAGCAGCAGCAATTGCTCGCTGACCAACATTCATCGGCGGCCAGCTCGCCTCATAGCATGGCATCCTCATTATCGCCCTCAGCCACATCCCATCAGACGCATCCCCTTCAGCAGCACCAGCAGCAGCTCTGCACCGGACTGGACATGTCGCCTACTTCGTCCTACCAAATGTCACCCATCAATATGCAGCAGCAGCAACATCATCATCAGCAGCAGCAGCAGCAGCAATCCTGCACGCCCGGCACGCCCACTTCCATCTACAACACATCCTCGCCCACGCATCACCTTCACAATAACAACAACAATAACACGCTCTTTAACAACAACAACAACAACAACCATAGTAGCAATGAGAATAACAACAAACTTATACAGAAATATCTGCAAGCTCAGCAGCTGAACAGCAGCACCGGGAACAGGAGCGGGAGCAGCGATCATCAGCTGTTGGCGCACCTCATGCCGAGCTCGATTACGGCAGCGGCAGCGGCGGCGGCAGCGATCAACACAATCAAGTCGGAGGCCTTGTCGCTCACCTCGCAGGCAGCGTCCTCCACGGCAGCAGTGGGCAACACGTCAACACCGACCACGGCATCGAGCACATTATCCTCGCTGAGCCTCAACAACAGCAGCAGCAACAGCAACATTATTAGCCTGCAAAATCCCTATCATCAGTTGGGACTTGGTCAGGCGGCGATGCCGCTGTGTAAGCCGGGACACGCCACACCGCCCTACTACCTGACGGCCGAGGAGGACGAGCAGCCGGCTCTCATCAAGCAGGAGCAGATTGATCAACAGCAGCAGCAGCATCAGAACCACCAACACCACCATCAGCAGCAACAGCAGCAGCAGCACGGAGAGCTAATGCTCAGCCGATCGACCTCGCTGGACGAGCACTACGAGCTGGCCGCCTTCCAGAGGCAGCAGCAGCAGCACCTCCAGGAGCAGTTGCAGCAGATGGGACACCACGACCAGCATGTGGCCGCCACCAACTATACCATGCACGCTACTCAGCAGCAATTGCAGGAGATGGAGCGCAAGTTTGGCGTGGAGCGGGAAACGGTGGTCAAGATGGAGTAGGCCGCGCTGCACGAGGAGGCCGCGAGGACTGCCCTGCACCAGGACCAAAGAATCTGCTGTTACATCATAAATCTCAAAGCTCCAAAGAATTTATAGCCCTTAGTCTCGCGCGTATACCAAGGGAGTCGTTCTCCAAGAACCCTCCGTCGCCTATCCAAAACTCTATCGCATCATTATCTGTACATAGCGCCTAAGCAAGTCCTTTGACATTTCCCACTTTGGGCGAAGTACGAATCGCCTACTACTCGAAATTTGTTATTTAAAAACTAGTTTAATTCTTAGCACAATGCTAGCTAGCAGCAAAAAACGATTCGATCCCTAGGTTAGTCCAAATTTGTTATCCAATCGAATACCCTTTGAGATTCCCCACAATAAAATTCCACCTAGATATTAGCCGCTAATATTAGTTAAGCCAGCAAACAAAGACAAAGAAGAGCCCACAAAAATCCAAAAGCGAAAACAAAAACAAAAACAATCAAAGTAACCAATAATCTCATGCAATTTAGTTATTAATTTATCTATTTTTTATACCCTTATCGATATTTAAATATTTAAAAGCAATTTAAGTTTTAGCCGCTTACAATCTCTTTTACATCATCTTTGCAATATTAATTTTATTTCTTTTGAACAAATAAATGACGACTGTCACATATTTTCCCAAGAGTCTGTGGTTTTATTCTCTTTCTTAATCAAAGATGGCCAAAGGAAGCCAACAGAGCGTATGTGGAATTTATTTCGACGTTTTCAGTGTTGGTAAACTTGCGTGGATATCTGCAAGACCCCTGAAGCTAGGCAACACCATTTGTGACGCTCAAGAGTTGCCCGAAAAAGTATGCTACACATTTACACATTCACGTAATCTTACATCTTACATGTATTTAGGTTTATTTATAGCAAAAGTTGTTTAAAATGTAAATAATAATAATAATAATACTAATACAATATTATATTTTCAATATTTTTTTTTTGGGAGGCTATTTTCTATGTATTTACGAGAGTAATTTCGGAACATTCGTCTCAAAATGGATCTTGTTGGATCGTCCTTGCTAGAGGTCGCTAATGTTCTTTACATTGAGCAAGTCAAATGTAAAAAGTAAATAATTAAGAGAAAACCTTTTTTACTTTCTAGAGTTATGACAACCTAAATTAAAGTCCTTAAAAAATAATAAATTTGGTAACAAGGGTAGTTTTGTCCCAATTGATAGCTTCCCTTATTCAATACGATTTCTGGACACAAAGAACAAACCCAAAAACTGGGCATGTTTAAAAAAATAACGTTTAGAACTAACGGAATATTAGAATTATTTATTATGCATTCACAATCTATAATTTTTTGTATCCAATTGCAAACTGCAAGGGTATATCAACTTTGTTTTCCCGAACTTCCTTTCGTGTTACTTTCCTTTTCTTTCTTCTTACTAAATACATATTTTTACTTAGGGATCTCGTATTTATTTTCACTATTTTGATAATACATAATTTCTTAGCAATGAAGTATTCTTTGTAAAATCTATGTAAATTAAGCCTCATTACTCTTTCTCTTTTTTATTAGTTATTTTTTTTTATAATTTTGTGGTTGCAAACACTTTTATTTAAATAATAATACTGTTAAATAATATCCTAACATACTTTAGGGAATAAAGGATTCCGAATCTTTACAACCAATTGAAAGCCTTCGTAGCTTAAAATGGCTGTCTAACCCTTTATTCCAACTTTAAATATACAAATAAAACATTAATATATTTAATCATTTATTTATTATTTATTTAAATTATTTTTTTACAAAACAAGGACAAGGACGATGAGTGGATAAGTGAACCAAGTGCCACCCTAGCATTGTACAATTACAGGCAGGAACAAAACAATAATAGCGACGTGTGTGTGCTTAATTGTGTTTGTATGTACGTAAGAATGTGTGTTGTGCGATGTGTGTGGGGGATGTGATGGGGGCTGTGTATGGGAGGGTTGTGTGTGTGTGTGTGTATTATATTATTTTGTGCGCCGCCATTTACGAAAGCGACATTTTCTGTGATAAGATAACGTCGCATTGCTGAGGCCCCTCCGCTCTGTCTCTGTCACTCCCTCGCCCACTCTCCCTCTCCCTCTGTTTATACTTTTTTTTTTTTGCTCTATTTCTTTTTTAATAAAGTTTCAGTACGTTGGTGTTTTTTGTTGTTGTAGTTGCTTTTTTTGTTATATGGGAGTCACGCGTTACAAAACGACAACAGCAACAAAATCTGAAAGTCATTTCATATGGCAAAACAGTTTTTGTTTATTGCTAGGGTTGTTCGCCCGTCGAGGGTGGGGATTCACATGGCAGAAGAGGGGGTGTGCGACGCTGGCGGGGATTGGGGCTCGGTGGTTCGCTGGTTCGGGGAACCGCGCCTGGCTACGTGACTGTACAAAAGTGCCGCATGTCGCTGTGGCCGCTCGTGCAGCGCTCAAGTGGTGGTGTGCGCCGAAGAGGAGGTACTCCGCTCTGTCCAGCGGTCTGATTGATACCTCGACCGCGTGAAAACGTCCATATGATAACCAATTCCAATTCGATTCACCATCTGTCCAACGTCAGCTGTTCTCATTAAATAATTGGCTCACTCCATGGCCAGGAGCATAATCTTTAGCTAATCAGTTCTGCCACAGATTTATTCGCAAAAAACTCTCACCACAAGATTGTTGTGCTTATTTTTAAGCGCCGGGTCAAGGTGCCACTATCAGAGAGAGAGAGAGAGAGTGAGGGAGTGAGTTTGGACCAGATAAAGCATTGATAGTGCCAACCACATAGCCTTGTCTTTTAACACATAAGATATCAAATCCTGATAAGATATGTGCCGTTTTTATGTATGTTTTGAATTTTAATCTCTTGAAAATATACTTCAAAATATACATTTTAGAAGGTAACATATAAATATACAAAAATATAATAACAAAGAACAGAAAGCCAGAGGCAGCCAAATTATATTATAGGGAAACTTATAAGTACGTTAATCAAAAGATTAATAGTTAGAAAATCTATTTTACCAGCTTTATATGCACTTAAGTTTGAAAACAAAGTATCTAGCAAACTCTACACAAATCATATATATGTATTTAGACTGTTACCCTATAGAAAATTGTACATCTTCCAGTTATAGCTGCAATATAGCTTGATATAAAGACCTTGCTATTTGCTTAGTTATATTTTTTGTAGATTCAAGAAACATTGAATCATTGTTTGGCAATCGTAAAGCCTGCAGCCGGATTTTGTTGACTTTAATTTCTTGAGAGCTTAGACTTTAATGTTTGCTCCTGGCAAACAAGTCAGCGATTCGTGCGCAAACTAGGCTAGATAGAGATACAAAGGGTATATACATACATTTGTAAATATATATATATCCGCTTACGAATATTTATAAACAGCTCTTGGATATAGGAAAAATCTGCAAGAACTACTAGAGTTTCATAAATACATTTTATCACGCTTCTGCCGCATACATAAGTTCTTATCAGAAGAGTTCTTGGAAAACGAACACTAGCACTGAATACCAACCATCTGATGCATACAGAAATGATTGAGGGGAAGTTTATGTATTTATAATTTCTCTGACAATTCGAGGGGTTTCACTGATATCAGAAGGATATATCGAATATAGACAGCAGCTCTGGGCTGTCAGAATTGTTAGCTGACTATATTATATATCCACACTCCGCCAAGTACACACACTTTTGTTGTCCGTAATTTACGATGATTTCATGTTCGGCCTGACGCCCGGCATTTTATGGCTTCATTTTTGTATTTTTATTAGAAGCGTTTTGTTGTTTCGCTTAGCTCGCTTTTATTTTCGCACTTTTCTGGTTCGTCACTTTACGATCTGGGCCCAGTCTCCTCTGGGTCCACCCCCACCCTCACCGTCAGCGTTATAATCCATAATAATAATTATTATTTTTTTACAAGTGCGCCACCGACTTGGACTGGACTGAGAACGGAGCGCGTTTTAATGGAAAGTGCAAAACTTACTGTGCCAGCCACGAAATAACCACACTCGGTAAGATATCTGAGTATATATGATTTTTTTACATGCCCATTCCATAGATAGGCAATCTGTATCTGTGGCACGATAATGCTTATAAATAAGATAATATGATTTGATAATGGTATTTACCATATGCAGAAACCGAAGCAGCCAGAGGTATCTGGTTATGTAAGTCGCTGCGCGTTTCTGCGAGGGTTTCTACATACTACAGTACGTAAGAGTTTCCTTGGATTTCCCGCAGGATTTTCCTTGTGGTGCACCTAATTCAATGTTTGACAGCTGGCCGGGGACATGTTTAGCGTGAAAATGCTACGATTCCGGGTCGTTTAGGTATGGTACTCAGCATATATATGTATATATATATGCCGCATATAGTGGCGGTATGCATTCCGGGTCTGAGTTGTGCAAACAGATTGCATTTAGAGCATATATTCCCCGCCCCTCGACCGTTCGCCGTCTCTGTTCTTTTCTGTTTGTTGTTGACTTGACTGCTTTTTGATGTCTTCTTCGGGTGGTTACGTTGCTGTTTTTTTCGAGGCCTTATCGCCAACTGACGTTTGTACTTCAGAATGTGTACTTAAGATAATGAAATCGAGGCAGAAGCACAGGCAACAGTCGGGGGTACACGGTACACGTTCACATCGGACTCGAATGAAAATACTGGTAATAATGTCAACGCTGAATGCGGGAAATACAACCCTGCTAGGGTCTAGACAGCGACCTCGATCGGCCATAGATCACTGGGGCTGGATAAGATCGATAGGAGCTTTTTTTCGGTATTGAAACTGCACCTCGGGGCACCTCAGTTTTGGCGATTTCTACGGAATTCTTGGCCGGGTGCCGTTGGGGTACTTTCCTGGTATCAGCAGCAGGCAGCCCAGTTAATAAGCATATTCTAATCTAATCAGCGGATCGTTAATTAACTTCCAAAGTTGACTTTCGCTTTCTCAAGTGTTACTTGAGCGCTGCTTTGGCAGCTGAAATTTATACGCACACAAAAGTCTAGTGTATCTTATCGAGGAGCCAAAGATCAAATTTTCCATTCCCAATAATAACTGTCCATTTGGCTCTTACATAGAGTGCTGATTTAGTTTATGCCACAATTTTCAATTAGCTTTAAACTGTTTAAACTGGCATTCCAAAACTTGGTCACAATTCACTTTACACTCCTGGATATTAATATTTAGTGGGATACACTACACAGATCTCTCAAATGAGCACCGTTTCTTAGGTTTCGTCTTTCATCGGGAGGAACGCGCGCAGAGCCCAATGTTTCCATGTTGAAAATCCCAGTTACACTCACCAACTGTGATTAGATTCCATGCCGCTGGGCGTCCAAACTTAAGGAATTACTGAAAAATTCAAATTATTATCGCTTATTATCTTGGGACATTATCAGTTCAAACACTGATATACTGATACAGGCCGCGGAGAGAGCGCCATGCCCACGGGCCCATGTGCCCAGAGCCCGGACCCGACCTGGAACTGGAACTGGGACCGGAGCTGGAGCTCTAACTGGCTGCAGATACCCCAAACTGATACCGATATCCTACCAGCAGCAGCAACAACAAAGTCAACGCCAGGAATTGATAGCAAATCTTCATTATCTTATAAATGCGCCTGCATTGGTGGTCGTGTATCGCTAAAAAGCCAAGATTAGATACTTTTATCTAGCTGGGTCAACCCCGGCCGTGCCGTGTCCCCATCCCGCCCAAGAAATCGGCGACGTCACAGATAGACTTCCCCCCCGCGTCAAGCATTATCGGTTAAGCAAATGCTCCCAGCTCCCTTCTGCCTGCTCGCTGCTCCTGCCCTCCGGCTCTGTGGATGTTTGTCCACGCGGAGGAGCAGCACCTGGGTTAAGTGGCCGCCACCGATTGACTTACGATTTGGGTTTGTTGGGGGCCCGGCCCGCCGCCGAGTGCCGCCAGAGTTGGGGAGTCGAAATCTGCGGTAAGATACGTTAACTTATCTAAGGCCACTATCTATTCTCAGATATTCGATATGTTCGTACACCTATGTATATATATACGGCTGTATTATATGCGGAGCAACGATAGGAAAAATCACTTGGCTTGATAGGAGCAATCAGAGCGAGTGCTTCCCTGGTTTCCCGGCTTTCCGGAGGAGCATTTCCTCGAGCAGGCGCGGAAAAGTCACATCGCGCTGCGACTCGGTCTCCGATTCCAAATCGGTGGCACAAACACCAAAAGTCCGGCCATAAATCTCTGAGGGCTAAAAACATCTCGGTTTTATCGTTCGGTTCGGTTTGGCTTTGGAGGCTTCATTAGAAACGAAAGGCGAACGAACAGCCACAAAATGACGGCTCTCATAAGTAATAAATAATGTTTTTTGGGGTCGCCCGAGTCGTTGCTTAACCAGCTACCAGCTCTACCCCAGCACCCACTCCCAGTGGCGATCCCAATCAACCCCAGTAGCCATGATTGTTAACGTTAATGGCGTCGATGTCGCCTCCCTGTCACGTCCCGCAGCCCACTTCCCACGTCGGTGGTTCGTGCAAAAGTAACAATGACAACAGCAGCAGCCACCGCTCCGCACCGAGCTCCTCTTACGGATTATTGTGGATTGCCATTGCCGGTTATAATGATGAGTCACATTGGCCTGGCCTCGCTGGCAAACAAAGGTGCGTATATTGAACACACACAGACAGCTGAGGGAAGAGGGTTTTTGCATCGAACTGGGGGCCAATGGCAGTGAAGTAAGGAGCCATCTCCCAGGGCACAGGGGGAACCTGTATGAGTTCTATTTTCGTACAGAAACATATGTTAATTCTCATTTATAGCATACTAAGTCAGCGTTAAGTGGATATAGCTAGAACAGGAATTGTACGAAAATGAGAAATGCCCTGGAGTCAAGATTGTTCTTTAATTTGTTTATTTATCCAAGGAAAAGTTGGAAATTGTTACCTTTGATAAATAATTTTTTATAAGCGCAAATAGGAGGATGGTTTTATATATTAAAAAGCGCTACTTCATCTAAGGAACATTTACAGTAAAATAAAATAAAAGTAAAAAGCGGTTTCAGATGCTTTAAATTCGATTTAAATTCTTTTTTGTATATCTTTAACTATTCTTTTAACTTGAACTCTATGATGTAACCTAATAAACATTAGATGGTATATTTATTAAACCTACAACTATCACAAGATAATTTATAAATTATATTTACTTTAAAACTGTTGAAAATATGATTTCCCTTGACTTCAACCAAGAACTTGCACAATAACTCTCCTTTCTTCTTTGATATCTGGACTTTCTCCTGAGTCACGCGAAAGATACATCACTGTCCGAGTGCCCCCCGATCCATAAATATAAGAATGAAGGTTCGTTAACCAAGTGACAACTCTGCGGAGCGTAAACAAAGAAAGCTATACATTTGGCTCCTCCCGAAGAATCGATTTTCGTGCTCCTGCTCCTCCAGGCTTCCTGGTTTCATTCCAATCTTCATAACTCATGTCCAAAATGTCGGTAGTGCGCCTTGGAACCGGATGATTTATGACCCCGGCGGGTTAATAGAGTTTACTTGAACCCAATTTGCCTGCTCACAATGCAGGCGGCCATCGAGGGGGAGAGCCATTACAGCTCTTCCACATTCTTTTCCACTTCCATTTCCATTTTATTCGATTGAGCCACGCCATTGCGGCCTGGCCGGGATTGGGCAACAAATCGGGGTGGGATCGGTACGTTCTCATATGTACGTTCCACCCCTGCCGTCGGCTATAATTAAAACTATGGCGCACGCCTTTGTTGGCGCTCGGCGTTCAATTTCCAAAGAGTTCTTTCCCTTATCGGCGCAGTTCGACCGCCAAACAAAAAGGAAAGAACGTGAAAAGAAACAAAAATATAATATTATTATGACAGAACACACAAGTGAGGAAAATTGTACAATATATAAATTAAATTCCTCAGCGTCATTCCAGCCACCGATCGGCGATACTGTCAACTGGCCAAGAACACTTGTATGGGCAGATAACTTTTGGGCTTTGGCTTCGGTGGCTTGCTGGCGCACCACTTGAAACTGCACGGATGATGTGGACAAGTTGAAGGGTGTGCGATTCCCCGGACACGATACGGGTTGGAGCGGTACGGAGCGGAGCGGTCAGCAATCTTAAGTCTCCGTCTCTGTCTGGTTCGCCGCCCCTAAGTCCTGTGTCTTAGGGTCGTAAATTCGCCGGCAAAGCGCCCGAAAGCTAGGCGAGGCGGTGCCATCAATTAGGGTATTAATTGCCCCGGCTCTGCCAGGTTAAAGCCTCGGCAGTGAGTCAGTTCTGGTTTTCCTGATTTTCACTTACAGGGCAAGTCAAGTTTTACACATGACAAAAATAATAACATAACTTGAATGTACTTAAGAAATTGTTTATGAAAAGAAAGATACTTTGTGTACTTTAAAACTTGCTTAAGTACATAAAACATTAGGGTTTAGGTATCCATTTCAGAAAATATACTATATTTCTTTCCGTGTAAAGCTTTTTTTAGGAGCCTCTGAAGTCGGTTCCTACTCTCTGTATTAATCGCTTGTAATGTCGAATTCGTGTAGCGCCATTTGTAAGGCGACTCGGGGCTGTCAGACTTGGGGATCGAATGAGCGAATGATTCGGGCACGGCGGGGCCTGGTTTGCATTGCTGTCAGCTTTTTGAGTGATTAATCACTGCGACGATATTTCGCGACACGCAGCAGCAGCAGCAGCAGCTACTACTTGCAGCGGGCAAGCTATTAGATACTTTTTGTCTGCCGGCTTTGCTCTTAAGATTTGCCCATGATTTATGCGCCACATGAGTTGCAACAATTAAAATTATCGCACCAAGTGATTTCCATTCACGGCTGGAGGAGGAGCAGGCGGATGGGTAGGAGCTGACCGTAATTGTGGCATTATAAGCAACTCATTGGGGGGACGTCTCTTGCATGTTAATGGCCGTCATATATCTGCTTGCTTTATGGCTTTAACTATAAACAATTTATGATTTGCTGTGCCAGCTCGAATGGATGTCCCAGATATGTGGGTAACTCAGAGATTGTGGATGTTCCAGGGAGTGAAAGCTTAGATCTTGGTGGGGAATACAAGTAATTGATCACGATTAAGGTTGATTTTCTCAGAGAAAAGTATAAAGTCTAGACAAAGTTAACCCCCAAAAGTATCTCTAACGTACAGTTCAGACTGTCAGATCCACTTCACTGTCTCGAGTCGAAATCGCCAGCTTCGATCTGACATTTCAGAGGTTTTGCAATATGTATGTCTTTCCAGCACCTGATCCTCGGCCACGTGTGCCTGTCCCGGATCGATTCGAGTATATGTATCTGTCGATTTCATTAGTTACAACACTCGAGAGCCGAACGATTGTGCTGAAGTGGGAAAGTGGAGCGGAGTCGCAGCGGACTGGAGCGTGCTGTCAAAGCGGCCCACATTCGAGAGGCGTGCAGGAAGGGGTCATATAAGGCCCCGGACGGCGACAGGTCCCCCTTGTGGAGACCCACTTTTCCGGACCGACTCGACTCGACTCGACCCAAGCCCAAGCCAAAGGCATTCTGTTGACGTTGACTAACGCCTGGCCGTGTGTTTATTAGTTTGCCAGAAAAGTGTTTTATGGGCGCAATTAGAAAATGCGCTAGACTAAATTGCACAATTGACAAACAGGGGTGGATGGGAATGTGGCTGGGGATGGGGCTAGGAATGGGGCTGGGGATGGGTATGGGTTCTATGCCGGCTGGTTGCTGGCTCTTGACGCCACTCTTCGGAACGTCAACTTCGTAGCTCGGAGCTCGGAGCCTCGGTACATCGGAGCCGAGCACGCAGGCGCAATTTGTAGCTCACGGATACTTATCTCTCCCACTTATCTCTGCTCCGGCTGCGGTGTGCGGCGATAAGATAACCAATACCGCTCGGAATAAATCATAACGCACGCACACGGACGCAGAGCGGCACCCACACAGGTGTGGGTCCGCCCAACCGCAGAGGTGCTAGGTGCGCGAAGGTATCGCGTCTGTGTGTGCGCCTAATTGGGCGGCAAAGGCGAACGCGCGGCGGGCACCGCAGTGCGTTGTCGTCGTTGCCGTCGTCGTCGTTGTTGTCGTCGCCAGTCGTAGCCAGCGAGGAGGTGCTCAGCCAGCCCGGGCCCAGAACCCAATAGCACCCAGAACCCAGAAAAAAACAGTACCCTCAGCTCAGAATCCGGCCAGAGTTGGTCTCGAAAAAAATAGCACTCGCTAAAGGTTGCGCGCGGGCCACAACCGATCCGTGATCGCAGCTCCCACAAAGATTTCCTGGCATTTTCGCGCCACTTTTCAGCCCCACATTGATAAAGGCAGCAGTGCCGCCAAAACACTGGACACCCCCAAACACCAAACGCCACACACCACACACCGCAGTGCATGTGATAATTTTCCAAAAGAAAACGAAAAAAGTCGAGTAAAGAAGCACAACATACAAGTGATAAAGACGAAACTTAGATAAAACGCTGGCAGGAACAATCCCCGAAAAAATAAAAATACCGAACGCAATTTGATGGTCTGCAAAACTATCTCAACGGGTGTTACAATGCAGCTTAAGGTGGGTACTGCACCAAGTCTTAAATATGAAATAGAAACAAGTGATTAAATGGAGATATTTGTGAGATATAAGTGAAGTTTGAAATTGGGAGTAAACTTAAAGGAGCCGTCTTCATTGACTTTTGTTTTACTGATATTTTTTCTTCATGTTTGTTAATATCTTTCCATGTTTCTTTAATAACAAAATTAATAAAAAACCTCCACTAATGAGGCGAATATCCAAAGCGGCTCATTTGAGAAAATTAAGCAACTAATCGTGAACTGATTTAACACACATTTAAATACCTTTTTAAGGCTCAATTTACGAGATCTCTACAAGCCTATCTATCATTTCAACTTTGTTAAAAAGACAAGATCATAAAAAGTTTTTAACGTTTTCTCACACAAGTTCATTAAGCTAAAGAGACAAGCCATATATATATGGAGTCATAAAAGCCAGAATCTCTTAACGTTTATAGATCAGCCGCCAAGATTCCAATAAATAAATAATAATTTGATAATATTAATTCATGAATTCATGAGGCTTTCAATGAAGTTCCCAGCTAAAAGCCGTGTCCTTTAATGCAATAAATCTGAAAACGATTTCGGGCCATTTAATTTAACTCTTAGCCTTTAAACGGCAGCTGGCCGGGACTTTTCAGTTATATGTAGCGCCGGGGAACGGGGCTCGTCAACGAGATAACACAAATTGATTTATAATGAATGACTCATCTAACTGAACGCAACTGGGATGCAGCGGCAAAACTGCGACACTTACCTTTTTCTCGGTTCGCTCTTAAGAGAAGAAGACCGAACCGAATAGAACCCATTAGGGCAACGAAACCCAAAGCAAGGCTACAAAAAAGTGAGTTAAATGTGGAAAGATGGCTAATCTTTATGAGGCCAAAATTCAGCTGCGATCGGCGGCGGAGGTGGCGTCAAAATACCTTTGACAAAACTAAGGGAAAAACGAAAAAATAAATAAAATGTGAAACACGCTAACCCTGACTTTGAACGGTCGTCGGTTCGTTGTTTCATTCATGAAAAAAAAGGACAATTTCTTTATGGGTCTTACCTAACGCCAGCACGGATAATGTAAAATTTATGTCAATCTTATCACCTCGCCTTCGTCCTGGCCCAGGTCCTGACTCCGCTCCGAGCCTATCCTTCGGGGTTGGGGTGGCTTTTGTGAATGAATGCAGGCCCTTTTTTTTGGGGGTTACTTTCCCAGCCGGAAGTGACCAGTTGGCCAATGGCAGGCCAGTCCCTTAACTGACGCTCAATGGCGGCATAGATAGTTGCAGTTCCAGTTGCAGATACTTTTATTAGACACGCGTCGCCAGTTGACGGGGCTGCCTGATAGCGATAGGAGAGGGTTTTCGGGCAAAAGGTTGCGATGCGATGCAATTGATGGCCCTTTAATAGAGTTGTAAATGCAGCTGTCCAAGGGTTACCGCTTATCTCGCAGCTCTTTCATTAGCCAACTGCAATGGACTTTAATTAATCGAAGGGATCTTCCAGCGTTGAACTGATAGAGCAGGTCCATGTCTGAGTTAGATCTAAAAGGGAATTGCTTTCACTTTATCTGCAAATAGGTTTGCGTTACATTTAATACACGAATTTAAACAAAGAATGAATATTTTTCTTTTTTATTTATATCTCATAATATTTATATATATCATTGTATATTAATAGTTGTGCGGGGTGTTGTAATTGTCACCGCTTGCAAAGCAGTAAGAATCATATTCTTGATAAACATCAGACAAGCTAACCAATCGATAAAAATATATACTAAATATGTACTTTTGCAGAGTTTTTACTCTTATAAAAACTAGCATTGAAAGCACAGTAGATTAAGAATGGAATCTAATTAACTAATGGCATAATTATGATTGATTTTTATAATTCAATTGCAAACTGCAGGGGAATCGAGATTTCGGTTTCAAGAAGTAAAGTTCGTTTCTTGTTTTTGCTAATTAAAACGACTTAATTTTATTTACTGGTTATGAATAATATATTTCACTTTTATCATATTTAAAATAATTTGTAATTGCTATAAAATAACATCCAAGAATGGTTTTTTATAAAATGTCAAAAATTGAATAGGAATAATTTGTAACTTGGAAAAAAGGGAACTCTGATCAAAACCTAAAAAGGAAATAAATCATTGCAATTTTGTATGAATGTTATGATCAAATCTTTTAATAATTTTGGTAAATATTAGATAAATACATTGAAGTATTTAAAATGGTATAGTTCTATTAAAAAGAAAACATACACTAAACTATGAATAAGCTTCAGGACTTTCATAATATCTTGTAGTTAAAGAAAGTTCGAAAATGGAGATTCTAATTTCAATTGTCAACGAAAGTCAAGTTTAAGCTTCGATTCAATTTATTTATATTACTTTTGATTGTATAAAAGTATATTTATATTTCATTGTCTCAAGACATTATATCAAAATAGATTTGCAGCATTGGGTCAGATCTGCACTTTTGCCCTCGAGACTTGCTCAACCGCAAACCCAAGCTCAACGAAAGCGAAACGAGGTGCGATTACATATAGCCAATATCTTTTGTTTATATAGATAAAGTCCGGGCATACATTTGTACCTGTATGGCTGTGGCTGTGGGTGTGACTGGGCCGATTTCATTCATAACTTGGGGCACTCCCTCGCTGCTGAGTCTTGACTAAGCCAGGCAAATAGCACATGCCACTCGGCTCGAGAGAGGTGACGGGTGACGGAGCTTGCCCAACTTATTGTAATTCTTGGATTTATCTGTGCCCATCGATGACGTAGGGAAACCATGACCTCTCAGACTCAGTTTCAGTTTCAGTTCCAGCAGCAGCAGCAGCAGCAGCAGCTGATTATGTACATTGATAGCGCCGGATAAGATATTGTCCGTATCGTTCGGCCGTAGTATCTTAACTTTTCGCGGTACACGGGCCCAGCGAAGCATGGCACGTGCATACCATACATACCCTTACCTATCGTACTACTATATACACACTCAAAGTCGGGTTTATCTGCAGTTGGACGGCCGATTGTCAGAGTGACGTTTGCACCACTTTATCTCGCACTCTTGCCATCCAGGGAATTCTCCGAACTTTGGCCAAAGAAGCCTACAACTCGTAATAGGTTCTCTGGACGTCATAACCTTACACGCAACCCCAACTTCTGGCTCTTTTTGTCTAAATATCCAAACTTTGGACTGTAATTAGTAAGCGGGTAATTTTTCACTTTAACGACCTGCTAACTCATCCACGAGTTCAATGAATCACGGTCGGCCTTAGCACACACAATATGTATCAATCATTTCGGGCAAGTCAGCTGAACTTTCCGCGTAAAATGAATCAATTATAATTTAAGGGAAGGTCAACAAGGGGGGGTTTTACTAAGAAAGAAAAGAATAATTTCAATTTCAATTTTAATTTAAATATACAAATTTAGCAAATGGAAATCGAAATGATTTTGTTATTTTGATGGCCTTATTAGACATTATTTTAGTTGAAAAACTTATTCTTAAGAATTAAATCAGCCACAAATTAATAACAAGCTAAAAAAGAAACAATATAATCAAATCAATTTAATTTATTCCCTCAAAAAACATTAAGCCAATCGTATATCTATTTGGCAACTAAAAAAGAAAACTAACTACAACAATATCTATAATTATATCAAGATTCATGATAGGTTTTTACCCATTGAATTGTCAGTAAGTTTTGTTACAAACATGCATAATATTATCAATAAGAAACGAGACATAAAAACAATACAAGTTAGGTAAATGGTAAATATTTCCGATAAATCCTAACCAAATTTTAATTAATATCATTCTTTAATTTAGATTAGGAACTCCTGGCAAATGTTGCACTATCGACAAGTAACAATATCTTGTAGCTTTTAAACATTAAATTGATATAAGTCTATCCAACACATTTCCTTTTCTAATAACGAATTGCTATAATTGTACGTACTCGGTATACCCTAACTTGCTGTCCCTGAATATTGCATTGGTTATTCCCGAATTCTAATGTACTTAGCATAAACTCAAACATATTTTATGATTCCCCATGTCATTGTTTTGCTGCAAACCCACACGAAAGCCCTTGCTTTATACGACTCTTGTCAAGACCAGGCTGTGAGTGAATCAGATGACAGTGACGATCGCAGGTGTTGACACAAGCTCTGGGATGGTGAAAGGGCCGCTGTGGAAGTGGCAGTGCTGGAGGAGGTGGAAGTGCCACCCCCAATGAAATGAGGTCATAAACCGAATGCGAGTGACGTGCGGCGGGAAAGGCAAAACGATTTTATGGCCAACTTTTATTTCCGCCAAAACCCAATACCAAATACTAAACAAGAGAAGGAAAAAAAAAACCCCGAATAGGTACACAAAAAATGAAAACGAAACCGAGGAGACCGGGCCGCAGCATTGCGTTTGGGGTTCTGTGAGCAAACATTTCTTCTTCTGGTGGAAATGAAGTGAAATAAAAGTGAAAAATGTGTTCGACAATGTTGACACTGAGCGGGAGAGGCGTTCGTCTCCGTTTCTGGTACTTTATGGTTGTAGGCGACAAATTGAGCTGTGACTCGAGAGCGGGCGGCGGTGCCGTTTGATGTCCAGGTCGGGCTCAGAGCGGTCTTGGCCAGGGCTTTGCCCCGGACCGCGGCTTGTTGACTTTTGTGGCGGAAACCGGGGCGGCCAGTTCGCACTGTGTGGCCGGAACTGATGCCACACTATTCAGCCATGTCGAGCGGGGCATTCAACACTTGTCACTTGCTCGTTGCAGATGGAAGCGCAGACAACGCAGCAGCAGCAGCAGCAGCAGCAACAATTGCAACAGCAACAGCAGCAGCAGCAACAGCAACAGCAGAACCTGACGAAGCAGCAGCTCCAGCTGCTGGACAAGATCAAGCTAGAGGCCAGCAACGGAGCGGAACAGCTCTCCCAGCAGACAGGCAGCGCTCTGGAGGATCAGCAGGAGCAGCAACAGCAGCAGCAACAGCAGCAAACTCCCACATCGGTGGGCGTGGGCGTGGTGGTCCAGACCAGCCAGGCGGGCGTCAGTGAGCCGGAGGAGCAGTACGTGGTGGTACCGCGCATCCAGAGGCGCATCCTCACCACAGCAGGAACACTGTAAGTAATGGAGACGGAGACACCTTTATGCTAAATCCCTTAATAGGGATACCTATCCAAGCTAGAGCACCCTTTATGACCTCACTATTTCGTTTCCATTTCCCTAGTGAATTGAACGAGGCGCGGGAAGGAGAGCCAAGTACCAACGCCAGCAACGCCAGCTCGGGATCCGCCCCCGACAGCCACATCGAGTTCCAGCGCAGTTCCCACCACTCGCCCGGGGCCACCCACTACGTTCAGATGGCGCCCCGCAATGCCGAGGTGCCGGAGCAGGTGACCACGGCGGCCGGAGCACCTTCGGGCACCCTGTACTCTTATTCCACCGGTTCGATCATCTGCAGCGGAGACGACGTGACGGCCATCAAAATCGAGACGATAGAGAAGGGCGAGGTGACTGGCTCGCCGCAGCAGCAGCAGCAGCAGCAACAGCAGCAACTCCAACACCAGCAGCAGCAACAGCAGCAGCAGCAGTGCCCCACGCCCAATGGAGCCAGCTACGGCGACACCTTGGTGATCAACAGCGAGGCGGAGGCACTGCAGCAGCATCACCACCACCAGCAGCAGCAGCAGCAGCAGCAGCATCAGCCACACCAGCATCAGGCGGCCGCCGTTCACATTGCCAGCAGTTCGCACGCCGGCGCCGTGCGTTTCGTCACGGAGGATGGACGCTTTGGCACCGCCGGACCGGAAACCTCCACCTCGGGCTTGTACTACGAAGCGCCTGTGGTGGAGGGCAGCGTCCATGCCAACGAGTCCAAGACATACGCGGACCTGGGCAACGCCTACACCCCCTTCCCGCCCAGCTCCAGCTTTAGCAGCAACACCTACGCGGCCGCCCTGCAGCAGACCAACACCATCTACACGGTGCCAGGAACCGGGCAGTTCCTGACCAAGTCCGAGTCCGGACTCAACACGCTGCGTCAGGCCGGACCGACCACCTTCCAGACGATCTCCTTTCCCGACGGCGGCAACGCCATCGAGACCCTGTGGACGTCGCCAGCCCCGCCGGAGTACCAGAACGTGTCCTTCGTAAGTACATTCCCGGGTATTCCAACTACGGCCATAAACAAAGTTCCATTCTATACAGGGCAACTTCCACCCACAGGTGATCGACGAGTACGCGGCCGGCAACATGCCCACCACCCACTGGTCACCTGCCGGCGGCATCGGTCAGTACGATGCCAGCTTGGTGACCGCCTCGGCCACGTCGTCGCCGAACCACGAGCTCAAGTGCGAGAACTGCCACTCGCCGTACATGCGCAAGGGCAACTCCGAGTACTTTTGCCCCAACTGCCCGCCCTTCATGCGGATGCCGCCGCGAATGCCGCAGCGGCAGGCGAAGCCCAAGGCCGCCGCCGCCCCCAACAACCGGCGCAATGGGGTCACCTGCGCCAACTGTCAGACCAACTCGACGACGCTCTGGCGGCGCAACAACGAGGGCAATCCCGTGTGCAATGCCTGCGGGCTGTACTTCAAGCTGCACAACATGAACCGGCCGCTCTCGATGAAGAAGGAGGGCATCCAGAAGCGGAAGCGCAAGCCGAAGAACAACGGAGGAGCGCCCATGCACCGGGCCCCGCTGCCAAGTAAGTGTCCCCAAAAGGATTGGTTTCCCAGTTTCCGCAATGGAACCGCAAGTGAATCATAGACTAATCCCTACTCTTGGCCTATTCCAATTCCCCTTTGCCGCAGGCATGCCTCAGGGAGTCAATCTGATGGCCAGCGGTCCGCTTTACCCGTCACAGGTGCCGGTGAGCATGCTAGGCAGTGGCCAGCAGAATGCCAGTCCGGAGCTGCATGACATGTCGGCGACAGGTCCGGCGGGTGGACCCCGAGTGGTGGCCATTCCCCTGAACTCGGCTGCACCGCCCACCTCGGAGGGATCCCTGAACATGTCCGCTCGCCACCATGTGACCGGTGAGAGCCACTCGCCGTACAGCCAGCAGTCGACGCCGCAGAGCCAGTCGCCGCATCTGCCCAGCACGGTGACCATTAATCGCCAGATAGTCCAGCCGTAAGTCCCAGCTCCCAGTCCTCACACACAAGATCCCAATCCCTAATGGAGCTCTCTCCGCCTTGTGATCCACAGAGTAACCAGCATCGAGAGCGGGCGCAGTTCCAACAGCGAGCTGACCCCCAGCGTGATCACGCGCACTGGACTGCCGGAGCGATCTTCGAATAACTAAGCTAATACCTAACGTCCGTACTTAACTAATTTAACGTAAACCTAACCAAAACTTCAAGATTGCCAAAATATTTATTTAAGCCCTAGCCTAGAACTTAGCAATGTAAAGACCAATGTCCCAGTTAAAGGAGGAGGAGATGTGGCCATGGGGAAGACTTGAAAAGATTCCTGATTCCCTAGCCCGGCCTCCGCCTGCTTAGTTAGTCAGCAAATAGATGGAAATGGAAATGATTTGTGCCAACCACTTAGGATCACGTCGAAGCGGAATGGGATCGAGTACTGTAGAGGTAGAGCCTAGCGAATGAAGCACGGAGCCCATAAAGAAGCCTACGATTTTGTATGTTTAAGACGCTCTTTTTATTCTACAAAATAAATAAGTTGTAAACGCAAGAGTCTGGACGCGGGACGTTGATGGCTCTACCAGGACGCAAAGTCCAACTTGGTTATATTTCATTGTCAACAATTTGGCAGCCAGCCAAATTGATCCAAATTAATTTTAATGACCCCCACGGACCACAGAGCGAGACCGTAAAGCCCCAACAAGCCTGGACCGAAGCCAAGATGCCAGTTGCGAGGCCCTGGAGCTGGAGCAGTGTCTAAATAGCGATTTGGTGTCATCGCTTAAAAGCCTGTCGACGCACAACGCCGCCGCCGCCGAGTAACGCCACCGCCTGCAGCCGCTGCCTTTGATCTGCTTTCGGTGGTATGGCAAAAATGCTCTGGCTCTGGCTCTGGCTCTGTCTCTGGCTCTGACTCTGCCACCCGAAGATGGAGTCCCAATCCAGTTCTCCTCTCGGAGCCCAAGCCCCCAAAAGGAGGCACAATATTAACGCCTTGGCCAGGGGTCTTCGCTCTGGCTCGCCGCTCTTTGTCCGAGCCTTCTTTTTGTTTTTGGCGTACGCTCGATCAATTAGGCAAACTTGTTTTACGACCGCTTTTATTAGCGTCCGCTCTGGCCGGCGCTCCAAGTTAACCGAAACAGAGAAGGAGACGAAGTCCGAGCTTAAGAGGAGACCTCCGTTGGACAGCGACTGGGTACTGGGTGCGAATGAGTAATGAGACGGCGGTCCCAGCACCCGGCAGCTATGGAATGTGTTGGCAAAAATTATGTGCGCAGCGTCAAGTTGTGCAAGTGGAATGGAATGGAAGAATGGCTACGAATGGCTTGGAATTAAATGGTGTTGCCTGATCTGGTCTGCTCTGGTGAAGTGCTATTTTTGGGCATTTCTAGTAAATGGATTTAGGAAATTTAAAAAGTTCTGAGTATTAAAGGAGAGCTTATTTTAAGTAGAGTTACTTGTTTGGGTTAAGCAAGCCTATCCAGAGGGAACCAAGTCAAGAGGGAGTATAGTAGTTAGAGCTTAGTAAAATCTATATGAAAAAAATAGCATTCAATTGGGGATTTTAGTGGGGATTTTAGGACATTAATTAAAAGAGTGAAGAGGAGCTCGTATAAATCTGAAATTCAAGAAATTATAAGACAAAACGGTATAATTCGAAAAAGTTTTATATTAATCTGAAGCCAACATAATTTCAACTAAATTTCAAAAATGTATATTTAAATTTCTTTAAAATTAATCACAGTACCTGATCATAAACACAAGTTCCTTGTCAAGTCTAAAAGCCACCATAATTAATAATCACTTGTTTTGTAGCTTGAATATTTAAGAACACACAACTAATCATGTTTTTATGAACTCAAATTTTTACAAAGTAAAAAAGCTAAAACCTTTTTGTTATAACAATCACCCTTTGAAAAAACTGCTACCGGAATACGTTTGCTAATTAGCCTCGTCGGCGCCATAAAGTATATCGGAATCGCAATTGCATTTATGCTTTAATAACTCGCTGTCCATAATAAGCGTACCACTAATTGCGCGCCGCACCTGTGGCCAGGCGGCACATCCTCGGCGGCGTCATCGGATTGAAACATTAGCAGCGGACCCAGGCCAGGCGAGGCCAGTGCAGTGCCAACCTGTTCCATTTTCCAATTGCCGGCGAGGCGGGGAGACCGTAAAATAATAATTCAATGTGACAGGCAACAAGATACGCAAGCGGGCGCCATTTTTCAGATGCCACTCCCCGCCAGGCACCGCTCCGCCGCCGAGCTCCCATCACCTGACACACTTGCAACAACGCTCCTCGGACATTATCGCTGGAATTATGACAGACGTGCGACGGCGACGGCGACGGCGGCGCGGAGGGAGCACGGGAATCCGCTAATCTCCGGAGCCTTGCATGCATTTGAATTTCTATTAAGTTAATTGCAATTGGCCAAGGCGAACGCGCATTTGCTCATGTCCAATAACAGTTAAGCCGCCGCGAATAACGATTGTTCCCAGATATGATCCGGATGGGTTTTCAGATGCACGGGTCAACCCATCGCGGCATAAAAGCCAACATAAAGTTGGAAACTGTCAACTCGACTCCCCCATTCCCTCGGTGCATTTAATTAGCCAGCGCTGACCACCTAGCACGGCGGCCTCTTGAACCCGGCTCGAACTCGGACTCAAACTCGTACCCGAAGCTGAAGCCGATCCCGATTCCGAGGCGCCACTTAGCCAACTTCAAAGGTTGAGCCGCAGCCAGGGCTTGGTTGGTGGCTTAGTGGTGGAAGGTGGGGCTGCAAGCTACCATCATCGCCAGCGTCATCTTCATGGCTGGCATTACAAATCGACAAACGACACGAAAATGCGCTTTAACAACGCGCAGTTAAAATAGATAAAAGTCGATAGTCAGACGCCGCCGCAAGCCAGCCCCAGCGATGGGTTGTCCAGGGAGCAAGGAGCGGGACGAGGGCCCCGAGATCGGGTGTATCCATTTTTTGTTTTTGGCCAAAAGCTCGGCTGATCTAATACCGGGAGATTAAAATAAAAAATGGTTTCTAAGTTACCTATATATTTAAACTTTCCAGACATTCCACTTGGTATACTTTATAAATTGAAGTCGGAGCTAAATTGATTAGATTTCAGATATATGAGTGGAGTCTTATTGTCTATCAAAGAGAGGATGAGATCTATTAGTGGTTTGAAGGGTTTAAGCTTATATTTAGAACTGTGAAGATAATCTTTGGAAATTAAACAAATTAATAAACAAATTAATGTTTCAAGAGAACTGTCCTAAAAGTAAAGTAATTAAATAAGAATTAAGAAGATGCAATGCTTTCTATGGTCAGGGCTTTTTTTATATTACGGAGTGGAAAATATTGTAAATATATAATGAGCATTACAAAATATATACACCCGAATTTCGTACATCCTACAACCCTCTTTTGTCCCAATGTTCTGAGCAGCCATCTTTTAGAAGCACTTACGGGGCTCTTTCCTCTTCACTCTATTAAGATTATTATTAATATAATTATTCTTAACCCTTCCCACGCAATAACCTGGCTCATAACCATAAGATCCTTGCTCATTTGCACCAATCCTCCAACCAAAGACATCATCGTACACAAAAGACACACACCCAGAGATCCCGTGACGTCACGAGAGTTGCAGCCACATGAGGCGAGTAAGTTTGAATTCTAGGAAAATATATCGAAATTCCAAGAATTCACACGAAAGACAAAATGCGATTGCCTTGGAAGAGGCCGTGAGCCGGGATGGGGGATATGGGTTAAGGTATTCCCTTGTCTCAACGCCCTTATCACAACTCACGCGCGTCTCGTTCCATTTCGGGTTTCGGTTCTCGGCTCTCGGACCCGAAATCACATTATCTTCTGCGTTCTCCGTTCTCCGTTCTCCATTCTCCGTTCCGAGATGGCTAATGGATATGCCGCATCCCAATCCACATCCACATTCACACAGGCAGTCGCTATATGGTATAACATATCACAGATGACGATGATGATGATGATGGGCCGCTCTCTTGTCGCTTTCCGCAGACGCCGCCGCTGGAGGAAGATTGAAGATGCGGCGCTTATCGAGGAGGAAGGCAGAGACCGAAAAGATGAGGCCCGAAAAGAGTTCAGGATAGGAGTCGCAGTCGCAGTCGCAGTGCAAGTCTCAGTCCCATCTCCTCCGCATATTTCTGTGCCCTTGCTTATCGGCCGGGCTGCAGACTTACCCATTCCCCGCCGCCGTCGCATTTGCATCACGGAATGCAACCTGGGCAAAATAAGAGCTGGAGGCGAGGCAAGAGGAAAGGGCGCTCGAGCCGCGAGCCCAGAACTGTGGCGCCAAAGGAAGCGTTGAAAATGGTACTTGATCTTGATCGCGATGACTCCCCGTTCTCGTCTCTCGCTCTCTTTCTCTTCGGTGGAACCAAGGGGCAGAATCTGGTGACTGTAATTTAGACGGCGCCTCGATCCTTGTTTGACACTAATGCACTTGCAGCTTTTTAAATGTCACCAGGGGCACTCCCTCGGATCCAAGCCCTGCCCTTCAGCTAGGCCACTTTGCGATCATGTAATCCCCTCGGTTTGGCCTTCACTCGGAGGCACTGGACAGTTGGCAGTTGCTCGTGTGTATTCAATTGGAATAATTAGTGGTATCAGTTCGGATTTGTTCAGGCTGCAGTAAAAATTTCAGGGATGGCAGAGAAATCAATACCAACTTCTGGTGGTTATGTACGCTTAGTAAGGTTTAAAGACAAATAAATATTGGGTAACAAATACGAAACAATAAACATACTTTTAATATTTGTATTTAAGTTATAAATGTTTATGTTTAGTGACCTTTTATATCTTTTTGTGAAGGGGTTTTAAATATTTATTCTTGAAGGTTTCATATAAAAAAATCTCTTTTTTAAGATATCTAGTATATGTCTTCTAAATTTGTTGTTATAATACATATATTTAGGAAGGTAAGAGGCCATATAGTAGTGCAACGCAAGAAGCAAACAATTCTGAGTTTAAGCGCCTTGTGTAACTTCCATTCTTTTTACTTTTAAGTACAGTATTTATGATATATATAATAAAATAGACAACAGAACCAATAGTTTTAAATATAAAGTAATAAACTATTGCAAGAATCTTATAATCTTTTCTACAATCTTGCATTTGTGTACGTAAGGTACACATTTTCTACTAATTATAATGATAATAATCTTCATCCTTTTTTTAAATACATTGATAACAAAACCAATAAAGCAGAAACCCCATTTATTGCTGTTCTTATTGGCTTACCATTACTTTATGGTCATTTTGCTAAGATCAGTCATCAGAACGACACTGTATTAAGACCATAAGCGATAAATTTTATGACCATCACGAATGCTTAACAACTTTGTTGGCAGGCGCCACCTTAGCCACAAAAACAAGCACAGAGCCCCAGATATTGGCCATAACAATTACAATGTATGGCTCCCACTTATGGACAGGATCGCTCATATCGGAGCCGAGGCCAAATCTATGACTGGCATCCTGCTCAATTAAGCGCCTGCTAAGATCACGCAGGGCTTTTCATTAGTTTATCGAAACGGTCGAGGCTGGGGAAATATTTCAAATGCTGCCCCCAAAAAGTGGTCCCAACCAGGTGCAATTAAAGGTATCCTCAGCCATCGAAAGGGGGCTCTTGGGCAAGTGGCGCCGCCGCTTTCGCGGACCCTTCAACGTGAGAAAATTCCGCTCGGAATTATATAGGCAAAATGTCTCGTTATCGAGCGCCAGCATACCTGAACAAAAATGTATGTGCGTATGCTTGAGATAGTGCCAGCAACGGCCCGAGAACCACTGCCACAGCCAACAAAAAGCGTAAATGTCAAAATGCCAAAATTAATTGCAATGGCAGTGCCGTGGATAAGGTGCCTCAGATGGAGGCGCAAGAGCCAGAGGCCGGGCCATGCTGCCACTTCAAGGAGCTCGAGCTGGAGCTGGAGCTGGGTGCTGGGCTGTATATGGAGATGGAGTCGCAGCAGGGTCCAGACCCGGACACAGGCCACAGCCCACTTTTTGCTTGCCACGAAGAGGAGCTTGTGATTGGGTGGTGATCAGGGGTGGAGTTAAAAAAGAGAGTTCTGGGGGAATCAGGGAATGTTTTCATCATGAGAAGTCCTTACTAATCATTCCAATTATTTCTACATTCTTTGAATTCCCTTTTTAAAGTAAGTTATGTTTTTTATTGTATAAAATATATCTTGTTAAGGTTTCATTTGTCTTGATAATATTTTTCTTAAGCTTGGTAAACTAATTATAAGATTTTTAGCTTAAAATAACTTCCTTTTTTAAGTGCCCCTTGAAAGGTTTATCCCTATTCCAGAAGCCACTGCAGCTCTTTCTTGGCCACCATTACAAATTCTTCCACTTCTGACCCGGCTGCGACGGAGTGGCGGCTTCTGCCCCAGCCAGCAACCTCTGCACGCCACACGCCACACCCCAGCAGAGCCAAACCAAAACCAAAACCAAAACCAGACCCGGACCTGGGCCCCGGTTTGGCAGCGGGTCTTCGGTTGTCATGGTTGTCGCGGTGGTTATCGCGCCTGGAAATCAGCAGGACGCCGATGCAGCCCGGCCGGGGCAGCCTGCAACGGAAACCAGTTTCATGTGCCACACAGTGCTGGGCCCCATTTTGAGGTGGAGTCGGCGCTGAGGCAGCCGCGCTGCGATTGGCCAGACATTGGCATGGGAGTGTGCCCCGTCCTCCAATCCCCTCTGGCCCAGCGTCTGGCGTTCGTTCATTAAAGCTTCGCATAAATTTTGTTGCATGTTTGCGGCGCTATATGTCCGTGCGGCGCGAGTCCGTCCGGGTATCGCACGGCTACACGCACTTCAGGTCCAATTCATTTGCAGCCCGATGTGGCTGGCTTTTAAAAAAAAACCCCTCCACGCCACTGGAATGAGCTTTTCCCCATACACTAGGAGACAATTTTCATTTGGTTATTGGGAGTTACCATGCTTTTTTTAAAGTTTAAAAGGTGCTGTTAGAAATTAAGGAATATCATACATATTTATATATTTTTTTATATTTCCTACTATGTGCTATAATATCTCAACTCAAAAGTAATTACAATAAAAAGGCTATTAATATTTAAGACAGGGGATATTTTATACAATTTAATCTAATTTTATGGCATTCAATTTCTTTTAGTGCATCGGAAAACTGGTAAAGGCAAACGCATTTCGTGTCTGTGTCTGCCTTTTTTCTTTATGATTTGGTCTGCTCGTATTTTGGCAGTTCCTATAAATAATTGAACTTTATCGTCCGCCGGCTCGCTCGCCATTTAATAAATTTAATTTGTGGTAATTGAACATTTGGCAGAGGCCAGCCTTGGACACGAAAAGAAGCGGAAAACTTATCAAGTTGTCGCCGCCTGAAATTCCAATTGAAATTGTCCATTTTTCAGGGATGACGAGTAATTAATAAAAGCAGGAAGTTTCTGGGCGCGTACGATACCGTACAGTACTGAAATCAGATCACATTATTTCGGGGTTTTCTGGGGAGAATGTGTCATGCCGTGACAATCTCAAGAACTGATTCTGCATAATTTATGACTATACATGTTGGCCGGGGTGGTATCTCTGCAGATTACTCAGTTATGGAAATCCGGCAAATGGCATGACATGGGGTGTTCATGAAACTTTCAATGATTACAAGTCACTTAAAGAGTATCAGTGGAATGGTTTATCACATATTAAATGTATATATAATTCAATAACGTGATTTTCATTGATGTATATAGTTCAATGGAAAGCTAACCCCTTATACTTAATGGAAATCTAAAAATACAAGAGCTTTACTTGTCGCCTGACTTTATTTAAATTGACTTTAATATATCTTAAATATTTAATGATAAATTATAGAATATATGAGAATTTAAAATGGTTTCGAGATAAAATAAAAGGGTAGACATATTTAAGAGTCTTTTCAGTGCTAAAATAAAAAAATAATTTTAAAAATTTGGTAATAATGTTTGCCATTAAGCTATTATTAAATGAAATAATTGGGCAGAAATAAACCTACTTATACGAAAAAACAATAAACATTAATCTATAGCAATATTAACAAAAAGTTATTTTCGCAAGTTAAAACCTCTGATGTATAGTATTTAATATCAGACTTTGGTATCACATGGAAAATTGGGTCTTTCATTTTTCTACCATATAATAAATATAATCCGATCATTTAGACGACTTGAATTTAACTCTGAGAAAAATAACGATCCAAGATTATTAAATAAAGGCAATTGATAAGATCATACTTTGAAAAAAAAAACACAGAAACTAACTAGAATTTATGAATCGGAGCCGACACTAACTGATTGCCTTATCTGCATTATGACAAATGAATGGCACAACTAATTTGTAAATCGAAAAGAATTTGTTTATTCTCACCTCCTGGGTTCATTCCGATCGAATGTATGTAAATGGAATCAACTTAATGAAGACATTATCAGATAAATAAATCACAAGTGGGCGTTAAACTTATAAATTGCAGGCGGCGGGCAAACTATCTATATAAGTGAGTATATTACATGGCCATTAAATGCGACGTGAGAAGAGTTATGAAAAGACCAATTAAAGTGCACATAAAACTCGGATTTCGCCTTTCGCTAAAATGGAGTATTAAAAGCAGAGGCCATGGTTTATGGCACTGATATTTAAGTTATTTATTTCCTTTATTAACGCTCATTATTGGCTTGGGGCGAAATTGCGCATACGCCGCGTGAGCCGCGGCAAAGTGGGCTGTCCCCCGAGAGGCTCTCACCCTCTCCCTGTCTCTCTCTGGCTCGCTCACACGGACGCACACCAATATCTTAACGGCAAATCAAGCAAACTTTAATATGGCCACATTTCGATTACGAAAGCCAGCGAGTGAGCGAGAGCGAGAGAGGCAGCGATACTGATAGCGAAGGAGTAAGAGAGAGAGAGAGAGCGACGTCAAGGCAACACCCACTTTTACAGCGATAGAGTGTGTGCGTGTGTGCGCGGAACCCGTTTGTTTGCCCGCGAGAGAGAACGCGAGCAGTCGCCTCGGCAGTCATTCAGTCGCTCTCTTAGCTCACGTCCAACCGGAAGCCCAAAAAGAACGCGCTCGCTCACTCCATCTTGTGTGCCTGCGTGCCTGTGTATGTGTGTGAGCGCTTCCCCATTCCAATCAGAACCAAACCGCAGGGACAAGGAGCCGCCGTCGAAATTCCTTGGCTCCAGTTGGACTTCGAACGTTTATGCGCGAAACGCGAAACGCAGCGAATGAAGCGAACGAAACGCGAATTGCCGTCGCAAAAAAAGAGCAAATTAAACAGTGAGATCCTCTATTCAGATCTATAAAAAATAATAATAAATATCAATCGAAACTGGAAAACTGGCAAGTCTAATGGCAGCATTTTGATTAATTAAACGGGTTGTCGTCTTCAATAGTGCGCGAGTGTGTCTGTCTCTGTATCTGCAGAAGTGAGTGAATTTTTGGCATCTTCATGCTAATATATATCCATCAAATATCAGTTGTTAATCGCGTGTGATTTGTGGTGCTTTTGTATGAAACACAACCATTCAAAATCAAATCAAAGCGCGCACAAGACACAAAAACTCACAAAACGATCGCCGCCGCTGTGGAAACAATAAATGCGATTTAAAAGCAGTTTACATTTCGGTTTAAGCGTCCAACAAAAAGGCCATTAGGTGCCATAACTGCCAATTGGCATACGAATCCTCATTAGCATACATCAAACAAAGCAATTGGAGATCCGGACGGAAAGATACATTAACTCTCTGTTTATCCCGAATCAAGTGAGTTGAATTTAATTTACAAGCCTTTGAATTGGAATCTAAGGGGTTTTGTGAGCTTATCTTGCAAATTAAATGGTTAGTATGTGTTAATTATAGGGTGAAAGAGATCATTAAGCTTAATTTATAACGTTTTAATACGTTCTGACCATTGTACATACTCGTTATTTAGTTAATTATGAATGTAAACTCAAGCATCTAGGGAATTACTATAGATATTAATATATTTTTTTTTCAGCAACTTGTATAGAATATAAGAAATGTATAGATTCAAGTGTTTACAACCCTTTTCATTAAGATAAAATACTTTAATTTAGTTTTTGATATACCAACTAATTGTATAGAAGTTACATACAAATTCGAGAATTTCCTTTTTAAAAATAACAAAATAACGTACTAGGTTTTTTTTATGATCTGAAACTTTTTTCCCTGCATTCCAATAATGTTCACATTCAAGATTCCAAACTCGTTCTGAACTTCCGTGGCAATACAGTCATTAGATAGCTGTAAGATGCCATTCTATGATCGATTCCGGTGATTGCAAAACTGCAACATTGTGTGAAAACAGTTGCAGCTTAAATTAGACATAAACCGTATGATCTGTGGTATCAATTAGCTAAGCTTAAGCTCAGCCACAGCGCAATCTTTATGGATCAACAATGAAATTAGCATCAAACTAATGTTAACATGTTCGCATGTTAGACACCGCGTTAAGATACAGATCTAACTAAATAAACTCGTTTGCGTTTGATCTCTGGCAGCGCCAGGCTATCTTTCAGATGCATTTGCCGATACACAGAAGCCAAGAGGGTGAAAGGGTCGTAAATGCGGTAAATTCGGCCAACAAAACATTTTGGCAACTAAATCATTTTTCGATTCTCGATTATACCATTAGCGGCTGAGCGTATATCGCGATTTTATGGCTTTTATTATTATTATTGTTGTATTCAATAATTTAATTGAATTGTAATTTATGCGCTTGAGTTTTATATTCAGGCATTAACTGCCGTAAAATATAGCAAGAAAAGCCATAAATTTGTGGTCAACTTTTGAGCTGTCACAGAATATAAAGGAAAGGCAGCGCATATCCATTTGACTTGATATGAACTTGGCGTCCATTGGCAGTTGACATGAGCGCAGTTTTGTTTTCAATTAGCTGCCGCCCGTTGAAAGACCAAGTGTCAAAAATCTCTCAGGCTTCCATTTCGCCGTCCATAATTGATGAAGGCAGCGGAAAACAGTTGAAAACTAAACTTGTTTCAGGCGCTCTTCAACACTCGCTCGCACTCGCAGTAGTCGGCATAATTACTCGCACAATTGCATTGCAGATACATAAATTGCCAACTCGAGCAACCCCCACCAACAAAAGACCGCGGAGCTGCACTCGCTAGCCATTAACATTCGAATTAACATTAACATTAGCTCGTATCACTATTCATTAGGGTCTCGTCTCAGCTCCTGACATGGCCAAAACTCCTTGGTAATGCACATAAATTACAGATACTTCACAACGATGGGGAAGTAGAACCGACTTGCTAGAAGCTAGGAGTATTCGACAACAATTAGGGATCGTAAAGTGCCTCAATCAGGAATTTTAACTGCTTTAATCGCTTTCTAACTAGCTTTGTTCTATATATATTTTGCAACGTTACAAAGTGGGAAAGTAAATTAAAACTTTACCTTGGGTTTGAACTACAAAAGTATTCCCACTCTAGATTGTACCTAGTTATCATAATAGATCCCCATAAAATTGGCCACCCTTTCCATAACCTTGATCTTTAGGCAATAAGCCAATTAGCATCGCTTTACCATGTCCTCGCAACCCTTTCGAAGCACTTTCACTCCCAAATCGCTCGATCTAGGTACCAGGAACAGGACAAGTGACAGTCCATATAGCAATTAACTGCTGGCGCCACCACTAAGAGGACAACAACAGCGGAACGGGCACGGCTCAATGGGCGAACCAGACGACGGAGTGGCCAGAGAATAGAATCCTGGGGCCGCAGGACACGGCCCATGACCGTGTTGACAATGACACAACATGACGGCAGATTCTTGTCGAGTGCAGGGAAATATTGCAAAAACGGTCTATAAAATCATTAGCTGGAAAACAGTAAAGGCCGGTCCGCAGGGCCCATAAAAGCAGGCCAAAGGTGAGCCAGAGGCCCAGCCTATGCTGTGCCCGCCCTCGGAGGAGGTCATGAGTCAAAAGCGCTGCGTGTGACCAGTGGCACAGGTTACATGATCCCGGCTTCGAGACGACGAGAGTGTGTGCGTGTTTAAGCGCCCTTTAATTTATGACACTTTTATGAGGCCAACAAATGCCATAAAACTGAAATTGGCTTCAAGCATTAGGGAGAAGGCAAAACAAAACTAGTTAAACGGCTCTGACTTTGTCTCCGACTTTCGAGACAAGAGAATCTTTCGGGCAATTGCATCATAAATCTTAACCCAAAATCGTAAGCGAGGCCAATGGAAAGGTCATCGAATAGCTAGGGTTTCCAGGTTGCTAATAAATTTTAATGTTTGAAACCTAAAGGAGTTTGAGGAAAAGTATTATTAAAATTACAGACTGTCTTTAATTTCAATGCAATATTATAAAATATTTATTAAGTCAAATTTTTATTCAAAATATAACACAATTGCTTAAAATCACTGGAAATATTTAATAAACAAGTTGTATTTAATTTTGAAGAATTATTCGCACATTCAACAAAATTATCTTATTAAATTTAAAATAAAACGGATATTATTTATATCTTAATGAAAACCTTTGACTTCTTGTGAGTCTTAAATACAATATATTTATCCCTTTAATTATGAGTCTCACATCTCAAATACTTAAAATGTCAGAAACACATTATACATACTTCTCTTTCTTGGAGAACATTTGTCATGGCAGCCTGGCAACTCTGCCCAAGCAACCCCCAGACACACTTGGCTGAAAATGCAAACTCCAACAAGCCAGCCTAATTATGCAATTTTAACACCGGCTCGCCAAGCTGACCACCAGCCTACACAGCAATAACCCAAACCCAGACCCAAGCCAAACTGAGCTGAGCCCGGCCCGTAGCCATGTCCATATCCATAACCATGTCCACATTCAGGTAGAGCTGGCACGCAAGTGGAAAGTGCTCCGGCGGCAGAAACAACTGGCAGGCCATGATAAATGTCCCTGGCTGCACTTTGCATCGAGCAGGTCAACAGGGCCAAAAGCGGGGCCCAATAGGAAGTGCTGGAGACCCATTGACCCAGCTAGGGGAAGTCCTGCAGTGCCTTGCGAGACAGCGGCTAATTGCGTGTTAGCCAGGGACCAGGATACAGCAGATAGTCAAGATCCTGGCGAGGTCCTATCACTTCTTGGTAGCCGTCGTCTTGGCGTCAGCAGTCTGAGCTGCTTGCTGTGTGGGTTATTCGTCCTTTTTTGGCTGCTTGAGAGTTGGGGAAGTGCTATTTTTTTGAGGCAATCATTTCAAACTAAAGGGAATCTTGTAAAAAAATAAATACAAAATGTTGTATTCATATTTTATCAAATAATGTTAGTGGAATTATACACATAATAACCCTACAGATTGTCGATTTCCCAAGAATTCACATTGTTTCTAAAAACAGATTTGATTTAATCAAATCAGCATTCCAACGCCAGATCCAGTACTTGGTTAGCCAGAGACGCAATCATATTTCCATACAATTAAATATAGTGTAATTTTTGGCCTGGATACAACGAGTCCAGAGCGATAAGTTTGCCTTATTCGCGGCGACATCAGTATCAGAACGGACTTATCGAAACGAGGCCATGTGGAACCTTCGCGGAGGAGGTATAATCTCCGAAATTATCGTTGAGTCTTAGAGGAAGCTGGCCTCCAACGATAGCTCGTTAACTGTACGGTTCTGTTGAAGGGAAAACTGATTTCGATTCCGGGTGCAGTTGAACCTTATCTCATTGTTTCTCAGGCTTAAAGTTCAGTCTCGAGCCTCGGCCGGCGCCAGAGACCAATAAAAAAAAAACTTTCGAAAAGTCCCCGTTGCCCATTTTCCAGCTCAGACATTTAGGTGGCCATAATTAATTAATTAAAGACTGGGGAAAATTAGGCGACATCTTTTCACAGTCAAGAGCGCCGATTAAATCTTGATTTTTCCACAGCAATTAATTCTACTGGCTCTCTATACATATTTCTCTCTCCCTCTTTTTCTCTTTGTTTCTCTCTGATTCTCTGATCTCACAAATGTAAATGTCACCAAGAGGGAACGGGGCGGGGAAGAGAAGACATAAGCCGCGCCGACGCCAAGACACTTAAGAGCTTTGGTCAGGGGCCGACATACGGATGGGGGCACCATTGAGACACATTCGCGGCGCATTCGAGGCACATTCCCCCGGAATATGTCTGCCCGCGTGCCGAAAACTTGTCATTGCCACTAGCAAAGCGGCGAGAAGAGAGGCAAGAACCGAGTCCACGATAATGGGAGTGTGCACAGAGAGAAAATATAGATTCAATGACGATTAGGATGGAAAGCAGAGTAATTCTACAAAGGGTTTGGAGATCATAAGAAATTATATGACATAAATGATCATGATAAATGCAAAATAAATAGGATTATATAAAAAATCTTATTTCTTTTGCATTTATCTTGTAATTTATGTATTAGATTCTTATTTATTTAATTTATTATAAACTAAAAGACCTTATGATCCGAATATGTGTGTGTCTTGACTTCAAAATAAGGTTTTACAGCAAACAAAAACAATTACACTAAAATAGTCCTTAAAAAAGCTTTAAAGGCATACTTTTTTTCAGTGTCCAGGTTGGGGGACACCTTTCTGGTATCGGCAGAGATCAAATAGCCCCAGGCAGAGCTTAATTTAGACGCCATCAATGCTCGGGCGTAAGGACACCCGAATCGAGTTCGTCGCTTGAGTCTTTCGTTATTCACACGCCCCGAAAAATGAAAAGCCAGCATAAAAGTGCGCTCGGCGAGCATAGATACGCATATCGGGCTAGTAATTAATTATAAAAACAAAATGCACACACAAATGGAATATTATCAGCTTAACAGCAACAAAAAAGTTGCAATAAGTCACCATTTCCGCCATCAGTTCCCCGCCGAAGGCGACCGATAAGCAACAGTGCCTTCAGTGCGCCTCTATGCGAGGCGATGTTTATAGACTGACACATACTCAAAATCAGCGATTGGAACAATCATCATCGGAGCGGGATACTTTGCCTTGCTCGCTTATCTATCCGCATTCAAATTGCGTTCTTCGCCAGTTCTCCGCATTTTCACTGAGGAATTTGTAAGTAGCCGTCGCACTTCAATTGCGTTTCGGTTGCCATGTCAAGTGCCTCCTTGAATTGAGTGCGGGCTGTAGCAAGTGGGTACTGGAAAGTGGAGCTCGGGGAGCAGCTTTGATGAGTAATTGCCGCGGTTGTCGCCGCTCGAAAGAGCCCCTAATGGCAGTGCGATAAGGCACGCAGATCGGTACATTTGTATAGCAGGGAAAAACCCAAAACATTCGAAGAGCCAATTGTTTTTTAGGGCATTTGAACTGATTACCATTTGCAATCATGTTTATTTCTTTAGAGTGCTAAGTAGTAATTAAAAACAATATTATTTAAAATCTGAAAAAAGGAGCAATATCTTTAAAACATTACGGAATTTAACGTTATAAATTATTCTCTAGATTTAAATGTAAAGAAACATTGCTCTCTTCACCAAAGATCTTCGTTTACCTTCTAATAAAAAAGCACACATTTCTTTTCCCAACCCCGGTTGTGGAAATGCCATCAAGGTACCCCTTTCCACTGCCGTTCCCCTTCCCCGGCTAGATGCGTTTGCGACATTAAAAATGAACCAAAGTCCATAATTACAAGCCCCAAACTGCCTAAAACACTCAAGGGCCGCCGTGGGCCAAGTATGTCTTCGTCTGGCGGACGACAGCTGGAAGATTCTCATAATTACGCATAAAGAAAGAAATAAACATACAAATTTGAATAAAAGCGATATAACCGCGGAGACATCGCAGCCACAAGAACCAAGAGAGACCGAAGAAGCGGAGGCCGGGTCTGAATCTGATTCTGGGGCTGGGCTGGCGCACTTGGGCATTAAGAATCGAACCACAAATCCACTTAAAATCACTACAAAAACCAATAAAGATCGCTTTCATCTTTGCCGAGCGGGAGAGCCACATAGCGGGGCAGAGGGGGACGGCCGATGACGATCAATGGAAACTGTGATCATCGCGATGCAATGTATCTCGAGTAAGACTTCATCGGGGTTCCCGCTCGGGGTAGGGGTTGGGGTTTGGGAGAAAGCCGGGGAAAGGGGTTGGGCCGCGGTGACGCCACTTTGAAAATTCGGGTGACATTTCCTCGGCCCAAGTCGAGAAGGGTTCCCTGGGCCCGGGACAGGATTAGAATGGAGCCAGGGCAATTATCATTTGTCTGCACGTTATCAGTGACTCAATGGCCCTGCACTTCACCACTATATATGTATATTCCACTCTGGCTGCACCATTTCTTCTTCCTTTCTCCTGGCCGCTTTTCCATTTCCAGGAAAGCGCGTGCCAGTTCCATTCCATTCCATAAGCTCCATAAAAAACTTTATCGCCAGCTCCGCCTTCAACGCCGGGTCGCCGGGAGATCGTGTGGATGATCACATTAACGGTCTGGCGCATGATATATAAAGCTGTTCACAAATTAAGGTCCATTAGCGCAGCAGGATGTGTCAGCGCGGATTGAAATATGCGCATGTCTGCCCCGTCGTCCCAGCTCCGCAGCTCGTCCTCCTTGCGGTTTCTGTTTTGACATCTTTCGTACCTCACCTTGGACTGGCTCTGTGACTGACTTTCGTCGCCGCCCTGCCTTTGTTCCCAGCTCCTCTGCCTTTTGCATTTTAATGGAGCGAATTGAGAACCTTTTTTCTTGTTTCGCCGGATTGCCAGAAACTAAGGCAAATTGCTTGATTAATGACCTCTCCCGGGGTCTCTCTGGTTGGTCGGTGAGTGATTTGTGGTCGAGCTAAGGTTCAAATTAGGTTTGTTTTGTTTTATTTACGGTAACTTATTTGGGATCAACAATTTAGTTTAATAAATGTATAATCTTTGTACTTGGATATTTAATAGGAAATAGATAAAGAATATTTATAATAGTTTCTTAATTTCAAAAACATATTTATAACAAAATTAAAGTCAATATTAGAATCCTTTAGTGAGTATACTCCTACTCCTACTCCTCATTCCCTATTAGAAGTATTAATCCTATAATTGAGGGGAATCCCGAAATTCCTTCGCTTGAAATATGGGTAATACTCCTAGACACGTAATTGCAATTTGAGTCATTTGAATTAATCGCCCGTCATTAGGAGCTATATAAACACAGACCCAGGCACACTCGGCATGAGCGATCAATTAATCCAGCCTGTCGAGATCCTGCGATCCTTGGTCAGGGACAGACACACGCCCGTCGCAGATTCGATTTAATGAGCTGCTGACAATGGGCAGGGCCCTCAGTGCCCACAATATCTCGCCTCGGACTCTGTTTGTCGTCAAGGGATCAGGGGATCGCAATCGGATTCGGGTACGGGTATGGGTTTTGGGTCTGGAAAAGCGGATTAAAGTGGATTGGAGTGGCAGAGTGCCTACCGTTCAAGTGCGGACCTGCCTTGATTTCCCGGCTCAAGTGTGTGCCGAGATCATTTCTCAAGACTTACATGAAATTGACTAATTTTTGACTCAGCGCCGCTGCCGACGTCGCTGCCGGCGTCGGGTCTTGAGATGCACCTACAAATTTTTTACCTGTCAGCTGTGAGTGCATCTCGCTTTCGCAGGCAAGCGACGCTCGAGGGGAAGCGAGAGGCGAGACGACGGGCTGCCCATTGATGAAATTGACTTTCTGTGTTGTTGTCGCCTCTGCTGCCGTCGCAGTTGCCGCCGCAGCCGCTGCCTCTGCCGGGAACTGGATCTGGATCTGGATATTTGGGATTAAGTTTTTGTTTACTTTGAGGCGTTTTTTAGTTTGTTTGTTCGCCTCAAGGAAGTCGGTTCGTTGGGCTCTCGCTCTCGAAATAATAAATACAAAGAAAAAAAAAACATAATACAAAATACAAAAACAGAAAAACAGAGGCATCGCGGAATCGCTTGAGTGCTCGTAAATGGATTAAAACGAAATTTATTGTTTTATAGGCCGCATTAATCAAACGTCTTACAACAAGGCCCATAAAATGCCATATAAATAATAAACAAACTTCGTGCCAACGTGCAATAAAACATTTCTGAATTTGTTGCAATTAATCTAAATGCATTTGTGATACGCTCGTTTATTTGTTTACACTTCCCACCGGCAACGACACCGCCAATATCAATTAACCATAGCCGCAGCGGCGAAATCGAGCTTCATAATATATCCAGATCGGATCCGAATCCGAAACGGAATCGGCTTCAACCTCAACTTGAACTGAGCTGCGTGCGTGGTCCATTAATCATTCTAAAACGAGCCGCAAATCGCGAAATTTTCGGCCATAAATCATGGGCATCCTACTAAGTGACGGCGATGTAAGTTTAACTCACGTTTTTATCTCGATTCATTGTTCTCGTTTCCTGTAAATATGTCGCCAAAACAAGTTTAGCTTCTTCTCTTTTCGGTGGAGTAACCAGCTTTAGAATTATAGATCTGAAGTCATATCAAAAATTTTATGATTTAGTTATGGAGCTCTTCTAGTCGTTAGAGAGGCAAATTCTTATGTATTTGAAAGAGAACAGAACTTACAAACTCTGTTGACATTTTAACGGAAAAATGATTAATTCTCTAGGTTTTGAATATATATTTTAATATAATATATATTATTTGATTATAATCACAAACCGTCAAAATTTTTTCATTACTATAACAATTTTCTAAACATTTCGCTATTTTTTTTTTCTATTTCAACTCTATTTACTATCTTTAAGTTGATTAGCAATTTTAAGTGCATAATCTTTAATCTCTATTTTCCCCCGATATCCTTAATCCAATTAACAACCACACATCTTAAGCTTTGATCTTTAATTCCTAATCTCAATGCATCTATTAGTTATATTAAAAGGATTTTTCTCCCCAACTGGAAGCTTATTAGATGAGCCTTGACAGGCGGCAAAACTTAAATGGTTCCGACTTAGGCTTAAGGAAAACTAAATCCAAGCGGAAAATCGTTACCACAGAGAAAGCGCATGGAGAGAGCCCGGCCTGGCCAGGCGGAGATCAATGAATGAATGAGTCAAGTGGCCTCGAGTGGAGAGGACGCTGATGCGACGGCGTCGGAGCAAAGGAAAACAGGATCCTCCACTTGACGGCGGTGGAGCGCCAGGCCAAGGGAAGGGGGGCGAAGGAATGAAGAGAGAAACACTCAAAGCGCCGCTCATCCTCATCGTCCACCACTTATCCCCTGCTCCGCCAGATCCCTGTTCTCCGACTCGAACCCGCTCAAGTGGTTTTCTCTGTTTGTTTTTGTTCCTTCATTTGCGGTGACAAATTATTAACGTATATGCAGGTATCGCTATCCTCTGCCCTCCACTTATGTGAAATTGATTTTTTATTGCTGTTTATTTCGATTCTTCGCCCTCTTCTTCTCGGCCGGCTTGTCCCTTTTTGGCTGATCGCTTTTTAATAAGCGCCAAAGCGCCCTCTCAACCAGACCCCATCCCTCTGCATCTCTCATCCTTTCCTGCAGCTCGTTGACAATTTTTCGTGTGGCCGCCGCCTCCTTTGATCTCGCTCTCTGCCTCCGACTCCAGCTCGGGGACTCCGCCGAGTCCAAATCCAGCAATGCGCTCTCTTTGATCGAGTGATCTTCTAAGGGGAGCGTCATCATTATGCACGCGTGGTCAGCTCAGCCCTTTGATTTCTTGGGTCTCGTCCGCCGGTCGGCTTTCTGTCCCTTTCGCTCGTATGACTGCCTGGAATTTGGGGAATTGCAGCCGAAATTGTTGCAATGATCTTCACTTACCCCATTCAGCCCTGCCCCTTGCACAATTAATTTGTTTTGACAGCTGCGTGTTGAGTCTTAAATATTATTGCTCTTACGTCACGTTGCACTCAATCAATCTGCTAAATATCTTTTAATTCAGAGCCATTTCGAATTAGCGCTGTTTAAATTTAATATAAATTAAGATTACTGTATTTTCTGAACTATAATTAGCTTTGCTATATTAAAAATTATTAAACATTTATTAAATGTAACTTTGTTTAACCAAAAATTATCTTCTTTTTTATTTATTATTATCTTCTTTATCATTCTTAAATGTTTGCTCTTTTTTTCCACAACCTTAAATATGTTTCTTTATTAAAAATTTAACACATTCTAAATATAAACAAATTAAACTTACTAATTACTTTCAATTACATTGAACTTAAAAGTATCATAACAATATTCAAGATAAATATTTACTATAACGTTAATTAATTAATGAATTGCAACAATCCTTATTTATTACTTTTATTGATTTAAATCAAGGTTATTTTATATTTATTAAACATGGTTTGAATTGCCGGCGGCTTTTTAATCCGTCGATCAATAAGTTTGCCTCGATTTCTTGTCCGACAACTTGGCTACATTCGATTACGCTGAACTGCATTTTAAAAACATTTTATTTCATAAATACTGGCGAAACATTTCCATTCCCCATTCCCCGCCCCTTAAGTGGCCATCTGGTTACAAATAAAATTTACTCGAGGCTCCTCTGGGGCAGTTCCAGAGGAGGGAAGGCAGAAAAATTAAAAATTTCATACATCATCGCATTAAATTTGTGGGATAAGATAAAGACGTCAAATGTTTTCCCTCGTTTTTTTTTTCTTTTCTTTCCTTACTTTGTGCTCAACTGTAAAGGCAATTTGAAAATATATTCGAAAAAATATCCGCATAAATAAAAATATGCAATTGGCGCCTTAATTGAAACCGATGTGAAGCACAGATTCCGTTGATCGCTGTCGGGTTTAGGTCTTTGTTATTGTTTTAGCCGCTTTGGCTGTTGAACTTATCGAAAAATACGAATAAAAAATGGAATCAGAATAAATCTGTGGAGTGTGTGTGTGGGGGGAAACGATCAAAGCCACTTGAAGACTTTTCCCTCATTTGGTGCAAAAATGTTGAATGAACAATGAAAACGTTTTATTGAAGACAAGCTGGGAGAGTATGGAAAATGGAAAAGTAGTAGAGATGCTAAATTAATTTTGTAAATTTTATAATTAGTGGGAGAGAATAACAGAAAGCAGTGCAGCTACCCTTTTAAGCCATAGAATTAATTAATAACTTTAAGTATCCATAACCAAATGTAGCTTTAAATAATGTAAGCTTTTAGATCCTAAATATGTCGCTAATTGAAAGGCTCCCATTAAATTCCACTCAATTATAACATCCTTTTGAACCGGCTCACTTTATCTCTTCTCCTTGCAAACGTATTCACGTACTTCCCCAATTTATAATGCCTGTATGAGTACCAAGTGCCCGCAAATGACACTTTATGGTCACGATTCCGCCTCCTCCTCCTTCTCCTGCTGCCTTCGTTCGCTTCCCCTCGCAAAGATCCAAGTGCCTACGCACCAGATAAGTGGGCTGTGGACCGAGAGATACAGATGCACAGACTCACGGATGCAAAGATACACGAGCAGCTCGAGATGCAGAGAGCGCCATTAAGTCGATCTGTTGACCGAAAGGGCGCAGCCTGGAAAAACTGGTTCTCATGCCGCAGAAACTGGGGTTGGGGAGAGGCCACGGTGCAGGAAAGACGCAGGAGCTGCAGTCAGAAGTGAAACGAAAATGGCTGCCAGATGAGGGGAGTTGCCCAACAACTGCCAGAGCATCCAATGGCAGCGACCGAGGGATTAATAGGGAAATGGGAATGGGGCAAGGGGATGCCAGCTGAGATGGAAGCTGGCTACAAGGAGAGTCTCTCAAGTTAATACTACTTTAAATGTAATATAAACCAAATTAATGGGTAACCTTCTTCTCACTCTTTCCAGTCCACCTCGGATCAGCTGTCGACGCGCGACTATCCCCAATTCAGCGGTGACCATCAGGTTGCCTCCGCTTCAGCCTCCGCTGCTACCGCCGCAAAGATGTACCACAGCAGCGCCGTAGCGGCGTACACGGATCTCGCCACCGCCGCCGGAAGTGCGGCCAGCGCCGGGGTCGGAGTCGGAGTGTCCGGCTACCACCATCAGCAGGCCGTAAACGCACCGGTTTATGTGCCCTCCAACCGTCAGTACAACCATGTCGCTGCCCACTTTGGGGGCGCAGCAGCGGCACCGAACGCCTGGACGACAGACACCTTTGGATCGGCGCACGCCCAGTTGCCGGCGCAGTTCTACACGCAGAACGTGATGATGGGCACCTGGCGGAGCGCCTATGACCCCACGGGCTTCCAACGCTCCTCGCCGTACGAGAGCGCCATGGATTTCCAGTTCGGCGAGGGACGGGAGTGCGTCAACTGCGGCGCCATCTCAACGCCCCTGTGGCGTCGAGATGGCACTGGACACTATCTGTGCAACGCCTGCGGACTGTACCACAAGATGAACGGGATGAACCGGCCGCTGATTAAACCCAGCAAGCGCCTGGTGAGTGCAGTGAGTACATCGCCCCGAATCGCTTCAGTTTCTTTTACTAATCTTTGACATTTTTCCTTCAGACTGCCACTAGGAGGCTGGGACTGTGTTGCACGAACTGCGGCACCCGCACCACCACCCTCTGGAGGCGGAACAACGACGGCGAACCGGTGTGCAATGCTTGCGGGCTGTACTACAAGCTGCACGGAGTCAACAGGCCACTGGCCATGCGCAAGGATGGCATCCAAACGCGGAAACGAAAGCCCAAGAAGACGGGCAGCGGCTCGACGTCAGGAGCTGGAACGGGCTCGGGCTCAAGCTCCGCCCTGGAGACCATCAAGGAGTGCAAGGAAGAGCACGGTAAGTTGTCCTGAACTCCCTGTTCTAGTGAACTAAGGCACTAATCAATACAATTCTTCCCTTTGCAGATCTCAAACCATCGCTAAGTTTGGAGCGACACAGCCTCGGCAAGCTGCACACGGATCTGAAGAGCAGTTCCGGAGCCTCCAGTCTGCTTGGTCAGCACCACGCCCAACAGCAGCAGGCGGCGCACCAGCAGCAGCAACAACAACAGGCGGTTCACCAGCAGCAGCAGCAGCACCAGCAGTGCTTTCCCCACTACGGACAGGCGGCAACACAGCAGCAGTCACAGCACCAGCAGCACGGACACGGCATGAACCCGTCCTCCAGCCAGTCGCAGCTGAGTGCTCGGCAGCTCCACGGAGCGACCGGGGCGCAGCTCTATACGCCCGGCAGCAGCTCGGGCGGAGGCAGTGCATCGGCTTACACCTCACACAGTGCCGAGACGCCGGCCTTGAGCAATGGCACTCCCTCGCCGCACTACCAGCACCACCATCATCTGGGCGGATCGCACGGACATCACGTAACGGCGGCGGCGCACCATCATCTGCATGCCGCCGCCGCTGCAGCCGCCTACGGGGTGAAGACGGAGGCGAGTGCCACCAACTATGACTACGTGAACAACTGCTACTTTGGCGGATCCTTTGGGGCACTGGGTGGAGCAGCCTCTTCGGCGGCCATGGCGGGCGGAGCGGCCAGCGAGTTGGCCGGCTATCATCATCAGCACAACGTCATTCAGGCGGCAAAGCTGATGGCCACCTCGTAAGTCCAGATTTGGACACAGGCTCCCTGATGTGATCTCCCTCCTCCGCACCCACTGCACCCTACCTTGAAGCCTTCATTGGAATCACCGCATTGAAAAGACTTTAGACCTTAGTCTCCCTTAGAACCTGGCCGCCCTTCCATTTCCATTCAAGTTAAATGGGAAAACTGCTTGTATTTCAAGATCCAAATTGGATTGAAGTGGAAAGGCTTAACAGGGGTGTTTCTAGGTTTAATTCCTGCCACTTAATTAGTATCTGGCACTTAGTTTTATTGTCCTGTAAATAACTATATAGCAATTCTCGTTGTACAAATCTACTATATGTATGTGCTTTCCGATGGAGATATTCGTGTGTGTGTGTGTAAAGATATTGTTTATCGCTTTGTTTATGCCCAAGTTGTGCGAAGTTCTTTATCATAACTCTTATTTAATTAGCTTAAATATTTTATGTGTTTGCGGCACTTCCCCATCCAACACCCTCATAGACCATTTTGCATTAGGACTTAGTGGTAGAATAGTATTAATATAACTCTTTAACTCTGTCTTTAAAGATCAATGCTACGAGTAAATAAAGATTATATATACAAAATATAGAAAATATTGCACTAATTATTGTGTTTAAATGATTGAAAAAAATTATAATTACTGGTGGAACTTAAACGTGAACTTTATCTGACATTATCTGAACATTAAGAAATGGGCCTTTAGCTTGTGTATTAAACAATTTATCTAATAGCTTAACAAAGGTCTCAAAAAAGTAAATATTTATTATTCCCTTCAACGGGATTATAATCTTAGCCAAAAGCTTGCAATGCATGAAAGAGTTTTTACAGATCTCATAAACTTGATGGAACTTTACCATGTCGGTTAGAAACAATTTATTCACTTTTTCAAAATTTTAAAAGAGGTTTCATCAAGTTATTAAGAATTCAAAACTAATCATTTTTATAGAATTCCAAATATAATTAAAACGACAGCAGAAATAAAATGGAATTTTATGAAGTGCATGAAAAAAATAAATAAAATAGGATGTACAAATATGGATTTAAAGTCAGTAGAGATCGCATATCTTAACATAGGTTTCCTGGTGGCATCTGAAGGCCAAAACTTGATTAATTGCATACAAATTTTAAAAAATTAATTAGTTAAAATCAATTAGTTTAAAATGTTAAAAGCTGCTTCCTTGTTAAAATTGTAAGAGAGCAATTTTTAAAATTTTAAACTCAATCTACCGGTTGGTTAACCCAATAAAAACTAACACTGAATTGCATAAGCTCGATTTCCCATTCGAAAGAGTATACATTAATTTCTTTATGCCTTTTTTAGTTCATTTAAAATGAGCGTTGGCATAACAAATACTCTAGATAAGCTATTAAGCTACTAAGCTAAGGTTAATTAAACCAAAATAATCAACACATTATTTTAAGATTACATTTCTACATTATATTTTAGGTGTTTGAATTCAGAGTTTCTACATTAAATATACATACTATAATACAAATATTTTACCAAGATCCGAAACGGCCGCTAGAGTCCCAATTATTTACCTTACACCAATTTTACCTGACATGTATAATAACTTTTAGCGCCACTGTGTAAAGTCGTCAAAGATGAATTTAAAACCAGACTTCATAATTTCAAAACAACATTATAATGGCATAAACAAACAACTTACACGGTGAGAATCAATTACGAGACAATAAAGGGATATTTATTGGCCATAAAAATTGGCTCAACTATTAATGTGCCCTTTTCACAACACTCGACGACATCGAGACGTCAGGTTATTCGGTCAATGCCAGAGCTGGAGCTGGTGCTGGCACCTGAAACCAAAATAGAGGTGTGATCTGCATGTTAAGATCCAAATTGAAAAAGGCCCATCGAAGCTATTGAACTCTTGGCTTCAATTGCACGTGACCAGGCCCGGATTGCGGTTGAGCCTGCTCCAACAGAGCGCACTATGGGAAGGGCCCTTCCATTATCTGTATTTTATACTTTTATGACCATTGCAAAAAGAGATGAAGTTTCGGGGTGATTGCATCACTTGAGAGTGCAGCAATAAAAAAAAAAGAAAATAAAAAAAAAGGACTGGACTCGAGGAATGCAATGGCAAGTGTGAAAATAAACGCCAATAAAACATGAGCCGCGACGAAAGCAAACCAAATCAAAATAGCGAACATTAAACTCGTTTGTTTAGCGGCCAAAGAAAATAAAATGCTTGTAAGTGAATCGAGCCAAAAGTTGCGCAATTCCAGGCGGTGGCGGCGACGACGGCGACGGCTGTTCGACAGCTGTTCACCCTCCTCCGCCGGACTCCAGCTCTCATCTTGGGGCCAGTCGGGGCGAGGAGGCAGCTATTAAAGATAACGCAATCCCCATCCCGTCGTTCGGCGTATTTTTGGTAGTTTCCGCACGCGACTTTTTGGCCAAAACAAAAAAAAATGAGAAAAATGAGATGAACATGAAGATTGCTGGCTGAGTCTTCGCTGGCTGGGATGGCATTGTCGCAACATGCAACATTGAAATGCGCCGACCCCCGCGGGTGAAAGATAATAATTATTGTAAAAAAGAAAAAATTATAAGTCACATAACCGTCGAAGCTCCGATTTGCATATTCATGTTTCCATAAACTGCGGTAATTAAGTGACAGCCAAACGAGATAAAAGCGAGTGTTAGCGATGAAAGCGTGACAAGAACTGTAGGGGGGAACTCCCCTTAAAAGTTTGATATTACTTTAAACTAAAGTAAATCTTAAAATATAACTCAAAGTCTTAAAGGTAGTACATATATGTAAAATACAAAATCAACAAGAACTTAAATCTTAACAGTAAGTTTTCAGTAAAGTATCCTAAAGATACATTTAAATTCGACCATATATGAACGAGTTCTGAGTAAATAATTAACATATTATTATTATCTCTAAAATAGTAGGATTATCGGAGTGTGTACCCGCTCACTCACGGATCACCCGGCCACCACTAGGCCCCCATATTAATTGCGGCGACTGCGTAACAGCGACTTGCAACCCAACAGCACGAGACACCCGCCAGAGGGGAATACTACATACTGGCATATGTAAGTCTCTGTGGCCCGAGGCATTGGAGCACGAAGAGCGAGCAAACCGGACAACACCCGTGACAATGAAGTGGCAAGGCAGCAACCGCCGCCCCACCCCACACCACCCGAACTCCAACTCCAGGTCCCGCTGCGGTCGGGCCGCGTCTGCGTAATACCAGAAGTAGTCAACAGGTGAACAGCTTCGGAGGGAACTTCGGTGGAACTGGAAGCAGGCCAGGCGGACTTCGGGAGCGGACCCGTCCCTCCCTTCGCCGTGGCACACATGCTGGCGTATGTGGTGCGGTGTGGTGTGTGTGGCGCAACGTCCATAAACGTAAACAAGCTGGAAGCGGTGGCGTCTGTGACTCGAACGAAAGTAAAATTTAAAAAGCGGCATAAAAGTCCAAATATCAATACAACAAATAAGACATTACAAATATTCAGACAAGTGGAGCAGCTTCATGCGCTACAGCTAGAAAAGTGGGGCTGGTACCTGTGGAAATAATTGAAATATTAAAGTTAATTTAACTGTTCACTTTTGTTAGTTTCAGCTGTTAATTTGCTTGCTTAATTTTCATTTTATTTCTTTTATTTTATTACTAGTTGTAAAGATACAAATTGATTAATTTTTAAAGAATTAAACAGAAATAACGTTCAGGCAAATTATAAACAACGATATTGATAAGCAAGGAGTTGAAATACTTCAAAAAAGAAACCATGTCTGATTGTTAAATTTAGTTTTAAGAACCAATCCCAATTTTAAGCTTTCTGTAATCAAATTATAGTTGGTGAAATCGAATAATTTTAACTAATCAAATTTACGTACCCATTAAGAGATAATTAATATAAATTAAACATAAACATTACGTAGATGGCTACTTAAACTCCTCTGTGTAAGTGCAGCGCATCTTAAAACACATTTTTCAACATTTTTCCCGTGGTCAGATGACAAGCCGGTGAGCGGGTAAGCGGGTGTAAGCGGGCCAGAGGCACCGTCAGTTAAAAAATTGCGGAATTTGTAGCCTCAGTTCGGGCAAAAGAGTACGAAAAAAAACTGGACGCAAAAGAGGCGCAGACGTAAAAGCCAACTATTGTCATTGCCTTTGACGGTTTCGTCCGACATTTCACTCATCGGTCCCGGCAGTTGGTTTCCAACCATCGTCGCCAACGGTCACGCGCAACAGATACTGGGACTTAAAGTCGCGACTTTAGTGCCTTCTCAAGGATTTCGATTTTTTATAAACATGTTTGCCACAACATACTGGAAATTAGCCATTAGGCTGGGCGTTATCAGCGCGCTTTTAGTGAAACCAGGCTCCGGGGCCTACACGCGGGAGATCATCAACGACAAACTTCCGTTGCAGGAGAGACGTAAGTAAAGTTGCATCCACAAGAATATTTCAAACTACAAGTATATTCAAAGCTCGAATCATAAAAATCAACTTCCATGCGTATAAAGGTATTGTTATATAAGATATATATAGATATAAAATGTTTTCGGTCCAAATTTAATTTTTAAAAATTTTGCATGGTAAGGATAAAAAATAACTTAACTTTCCAAAGAACTCTAAAATCCTGTTCGTATTGAAAATTTTAATGTAAACAATTGTTTAAATAAAATAAAAAATGCCGAATTAAATATCCCCTATCTCTCGTATCCCAGCTCCATGGCTGCAAACGTGCAAGCGATCCAATCCAAATGAAAACAAATGCTTCCGGCAGCTCTTTGAGGGATGCTTTCCGGCTCTGGCCGCTGGTATTCCCGAGATCGGCGTGAAAAGCTTCGAGCCCCTGAACATTGATCAGGTATCCGTGTCGAAGGGCAGTGGCAATCTAGTCCTGTCGGGCGGATTTCAAAATCTGATCATCAGAGGACCCTCCAACGCGACTGTGCGTCGGGCCAGGTTAGTGAAAAGGAGACTTAAGATACTTTTGTTCGGACCATTAATATTCCTTTTACTAATCGGAATTTATACGACTCAGCTTGGATCTGGAACGGCGGCTGCTAAACTTTGAGCTGGAGCTGCCGAGGCTTCGCATCCGCGCCAAATACAACCTGAAGGGAAATATCCTGCTGCTGCCGCTGGTCGGTAATGGAGATGTGGCCATGGCGCTGAAGAACGTGCATACCACCGTCTACACAAGAATCTCCCTTCGGAACGAAACCCGTACGGGCGATGAGATTATCCACATCGATGAAATGAAGGTCGGCTTCGACGTTGGCGCCATGCGAATCCATTTGAAGAATCTCTTTAACGGCAATGACATCCTGGCGGCCTCAATCAACTCATTCCTCAATCAGAACGGCAACGAGGTCATAGCCGAGCTGCGGCCGGACTTGGAACTGGGACTGGCCGACATTTTCCACGGGCTGTGGAACAACGTCTTCTCTAAGATGCCCACCAAGCTGTGGCTGGTCTAAAGATCACCCGGATTTCGTCCGCCGTTTGTGTATTATATTCATAATTTATTTCGCCTTTAATTGTGTGCTTATGTCTAGACTAATGTTTGAACTACGATTAAATAATTAAGATGGAATGGGTGCTTCTCGCTTATTTACCCTTGCCCTTGGGCAACAGATCATCGTAGCTGAAGGATGAGAACAGCTTATCCACGGAGGCTCTCAGGATGTCCACGAGGGCCTTGGTCATCAGCGGACGTACTTCCTCGGCAAGAGCCTTCCAGTTTTCGTTCAGGAACTCGTTCATGCGATCACCCAGTGCCTTGTCGCCGTTGAACAGGTTGTCCAGGTGGATTTTCACGGTGGACAGATCGTACTTGACATTAACATCTGTGATCTTCAAATAGTTGACACCGTCCTTATTATACTCTTGTCCTACCAGCTCAGTGCGCAGTGTGATGTTGACTGTAAAAATGCGATGGTTACAAGCGTCAAGTGGATTAATCTTAGCTTATTCCAATATTATGAAGATATCTTACACAAATCCGCCTGGCAGTGGCCATCACCCAGCAGCGGCATCATCATGATTTTACCCTGAAAGAATTACTTAAATTAAAGCTTTGCTTCTATGGAGTGCTATCTGCCTCCCTACTTCCCTACTGACCTTAATGCTGTACGCCGATTCCATATGCAGTTTGGGGAAGGACATAGACACTATGAACTTAAGCTTTGACGGCTCCAATCGTAGCTCGTTCACCGTGTGCTTGGAAATGCCCGTCACCTTGACGTTGCGGTACACGGAGTGCAGGTAAATGGCGCCCGAGTCCTGGTCCATTTTCACCTGTGGCACCACCAGCGGCTCCATGGACGGTATAAACAGCTCAGGAATGCCCTCCATCAGTTTCGGTCGCAGCGCCTCAAAGGATTGTCGGGCGCAAGTGTTCAAATTGGGGGAGTCGCGATAGCAGACCTTCAGGAATGATGCTATAAGGATATTAAAAAAGTAAAGTTTTCAAATCCGTATTCTCAATTTACTCACGTAGCTTAGCCGACTCCACCTGTAGGGCAACTCCTATCAGGAGAATCAGTCTTATTATGCAGTTTTGATCCATTCCACTATTCTTCTCCTGGGCTTCTGATTGCGGGCAATACCAAGCAAATTGTGTTGGCTGCCAAGCTGCACCGGTAGCTTTTATAGCTAAGTCTGGAGTGCCAGCCAGAAGCTGACGCATTCTCGGTTCTGCCGCTTGAGCACTTTCACGTGACATTGCAATCCTCAGCAGTTTTACTTCAATTGGCCAAGCCAAGCTGTTACCCACTCCACTTGACTGCTATATACAGTCGGTTGTTTGTATAGTTTGTTTATATACCTCGAATTTGTTCTCTTCCCCGAACAAAGCCTGTTGCAAATTATGGAACACAATAAATTATATATTAGCTGAAATACAGAGGCAGGGCTATAGACCAGTGATGGTCAATTTATTATTTTTTAGTTATATTTTTCATCTTTTATTCTTTTATCCTAATTTTAAAGTTAACCAAATTCAATAAAGTCTGTTTCCTTATTTATGTAAATAACATTTCTATGAACTATAAATTTGTCACATTGAAAGGCACAATACATTATATACTTGGTCGATGGATACATAAATTAATTAGACGGCCATCTGGACAGCAGGCAATATCAATTTAACAGGTGCTTTAATTGGTCAAGCTGAACAGAAAACAATTTGCCTTGCACACGGGCGAATCTTCATTTGCTTGCTCTATGCGAAGTTAAACGAAAAGAAAATCATACTCAAACAAATTTTTATTTTAATCCACTGAGTATAAAACAACAGGCACAAATTAAAACAAAATAAAAACTATTCTGCGAGCAGAAGAGAAGTTAAGTTTTTGTGAAACCCTTAAAGAGATACAAACATCATTCGTCAAATAAAAGATAACAAACTAAAATAATGTAAATAATAATTAAAAATATTGTATTGCGTATTTCAATTAAATGAAGGCACAAATTCTTAAGCGAGCAGATGGGCACTAGGCAATATCGACTTCCATCTCAGTCTGCAGTCTGAAATAGTCAAAGATAATTCCTCGTTTCAAGAGTTAAGGTACGACATAACTTACATTTGGTTAATCCGTTCAGCCTCGGCGATAAGGCTGTTTGTGGTACGGGAATCAAAAAGATCCGAACTGGGATGCCCCGAGCTCATAGTCAGTCGGCTCATTTCGTCGCTCAGCTGGAGCATCCCAGGCGCAGCGGCCGGTTGGGTTGCTGCGGATTTGAGCATCTTGATGAACAGCTTAGAAATATCGCTTTTAATGCGTTTAAAATTCTCGATTGCTGTCGGGACTGCCAACCTGCCTTGTGCAAAATGCAGGTGCACGGTGTCGATCATCTGAGCCTCCTTCACCATAGGGCCGTCGTATTGAAGCTTTTGATATGTTTTACCGAACTCATTGACAGCTTCCCTGAATTCTCTGAGGGAAATACTCCCGCCATTGCGCAAGTACCGCCGCTGGAATCCATTTCTGGGGAAAACAAGTCCGATGAAAAATGATTAGATGCTTTTCTGCTGACCCATTTGGACTTACACATGAAATATATCTTTTTCGACATAGTCCTGCAGTAGCTGCTTGGTGGCTTTCACCTTATCGCGGACCGCCCGCAAGCAGGAGTCGAAATGGGTCAGGAGTCTGTTGGCCTGATCTGTAATGACTTTATAGTTGGCCCCAAGCTTCTCCCAATCCTCGGAGTTTTTAACCTAAAAGGAATTAAGTTTAAGTAGCATTAAAAAAAAATGATAGGGCTCAATAGCTACCTCAATGGATGGAATCTCCGCTTTGGCTTCTTTTATAAGACTCGCCAATTGATCGTAAACGCAGGCAGTGGTCAGCAACTCTTTGTTTATCACGTCCTTACACGGGCTAGCCATTATCTCGTCTTCCAGTGTTAGCGCATGCTCGTTGATTCCAGAAAGAAACATCTCCACATTCGCCTGCTCCTTGCTAATTACGTAATGCATGTCCAGAGCCAGGCGCTTAAGCAGCCACCGTTCCTCCGACTTGAACTTGGATCCATTACAATTTAACATCAGTCTCGAGAAAACAGGCTCAGGGACGCTGTATTCAGTGTTTTTACCCTGAAATACGTACACCATCACTGGGGGAGTGCTGCGCTTGGTCCATTTACGCGTATCCTGGCTTGTATCCCGCCACTCCTCCACATAAAGATCGATGGGCTTGGTGCTTGGCGTGATCTTCTTGTGCGGGTGGAAAGTGGGCAGGACCAGGTAAATATCCTCGGCCGCCATTTTCGTGTCCCGAGCTATCTCTTCCATCAGGCGCTCCTTCGTCATGTCGATAGTAACGGCGTACTCCAGCCGCTTGCTGGAGTTCACCGAAAAAATTGTGAGCACCTTCATCTGGAGCAGCTGGTCAAGTGAAGAGAATACGACTGGAACTGATTGTACTTCATCAGATGCCAGTTGCCCACGCCTCTTTGGATCGCTGTCCAGTGACTGGCGGAGCCACTCAGTGAACTTCTCCGCCCAGGGACGCGACAGATGATGCTCGTTGGGCAACTGTTTCTGGTTTAGGAAGCGACTGGGGTCCGCTGGGTCCTCTGTGATGGCAATGATGTCTTCGGGCTTATTTCGAAGACTCATAATAATATTTTTGGGGATCTGATGCGGAATAAAGGGCAGCTCGCCTATGGCCACCTCGTAGGCGATAATGCCCAGCGACCAGTAGTCCACTGTCTTGTTATAAATGCCCGACACCACCACCTCGGGCGCAAAGTAGTTCCGCGTTCCCACCACGCTCTGCAACATTGTCATTTCGGGGGTGGGTCTTGCCAAGCCGAAGTCGGTAAGCTTGTACACCTTCTTACCGTCCGCTCCGCGCTGAATCACAATGTTATCTGGCTTTAAGTCACGGTGGCAGACTCCACATTTTGAGTGCAGAAAGTAAATGGCCAGGCGCAAAGCCGCCAAGATCTCGCGCACCTCGAACTCTACCAGTCCGTTGGCATTCTCCGGACTCAGCAGCCGCTTGCGCACGTCGCCCCCGTTGCAGTACTCCAGCACGATGACCGGAAGCTTGGCAATGTGCCTGCCATTGAGGAAGTCCCTGAAAGCCGGATCCACTTCGTCAAGAATCACCCCAGCCACGATGTGAGGCAGGTTCTGGAACTCGCGCGTCCAGTTGTACTCCTTATTCCATCGCTCGCTCAGCTTTATCTGCTGATCGGCGCCCAGGGAATTCAAATCCTTGATATGTTTGGTCGCTGTCATTTTTGCGATAGAAAAGATCAATAAACAAAAAGAGGTTTAGTATCTGCGACGCAGTCTGCCTTTCGGCTGAGTCAGCTGCAAGCTGTAGCTACGGTTATCGCATCCGGAGAGACCACACAACGCCAAATGAAGGTCTACCTCACTATCAGTGCAGAAGCGGAAAAGCGCTTGCATCAGCCCTATTTCTTGGAACTGCACACGAGATCCCCAATACAGGGAAAAGCATTTCATTATATATATACAAATGCGTCTGTGTGCTCACCGCCAATTTGTTTATAGCTCACCAATTTCCTGGCCCCCGCTCCGGTGCCGCCAATGGTACACCTTGCCGAATCCGCCCTGGCCCAGTTCGCCGCACAGCAGCCAGTTTCCCCAGGACTCCATTTTTCCGACCATTTTAATTTACGCAGCAGCCGCAGCAACAAAACAATTTCATCCCGGGCTATTATTATTATTAAATAGAGGTGCACAAACATCGAATTTTCTAAAACATCGATGTTTTTTTTACCATCGATGTTCTGTGCCACGATTAACAACTAATTTCCAATCGGTATGTAGAAAAGGCGTATGATTCCCAGTCGGTATGTAGAAAAGGTACTTTTGCGGTCGAGTTCCCAATCGGTTAGTAGAACATGTACCTTTTGGGAGTGCCGAATCGGTATGTAGAACATGTACCTTTTGGGGTCGAGTTCCCAATCGATAAGTAAAATGTGACCCAATCGGTAATTGAGGGGCTCTCCCAACTTGAATTGCTCTCTCTCTTCCTGTATTAGAGGTGCAAAAACATTTTTAAGTTAATTTATTTGTTTTTTAAGTTCACGAAGTTTCCTTTTTGAGTTCATTTAAGTTCATGAAAGAATAAATATTTCATCTTTAATTTTTAATTCAACAATGAAAGTAAATTTTACATATCTAAAAATAAAAAAAAAAATTTTAGAACATCGATGTTTTGGGAAGAAACATCGAAAACATCGATGTCTCCATACATTGATGTTTTAGCTTTGCGTTTCGTGATGAATAGCTAGGGACCAATCAAAACATCAATTTATCGACATTCTTCCCATTTCGATTTATTCCAATTTATTTAAAGATTCAGTGTGGCCGTGTTTCGAACGGGAAAATTAAAATATTTTATAAAGACCCATCTCTAATCAAACAGGTTGTAAACAAAAACTGAAAACAGGAAAAAGAGTAATAATTAGGTGAAAAAACCCATTCCTGCATGCCCGAGATACAATGCGTTTCCACATGAAGAGCGGCAGCGAGGACAACGACATTGTGGCCACAGCCACGGCCGAGCACATCCGCAAGTTTGTCTTCAGCAGCGGATCACCTGCCGAACGCCTGGAGATCAAAATACCAGAGGTAAGCATGTGATGTCCTCTCCCGCAGCATCTAATCAGTGATCCAACGTAACACAGCTGCTTCAGGGAGCATACTCCTTCTACACGTGGCCCTGTGCCCCGGTGCTGGCCCACTTTCTGTGGGAGCGCCGCCAAACTCTGACCGGAAAGCGCATCCTTGAGCTGGGTAGCGGTACCGCTCTTCCCGGAATCCTCGCCGCCAAGTGCCAAGCTCAGGTGGTACTGACTGATAACTGCATCCTGCCCAAATCTCTGGCTCACATCCGGAAGTCGTGCCTGGCCAACCAGCTGCAGCCGGGCGTGGACATCGATGTGGTGGGCTTGAGCTGGGGGCTCTTGCTAAACAGCGTGTTCCGGCTGCCGCCTCTGGACCTAATAATCGCTGCCGACTGCTTTTACGATCCAAGTGTGTTCGAGGACATCGTGGTCACAGTGGCCTTTCTGCTGGAGAGGAATGCCGGTGCCAAGTTTATATTCACGTATCAGGAGCGGAGCGCCGACTGGTCAATTGAGGCTCTGCTTAAGAAGTGGAAGCTGCAGGCGCTACCCATCAGTATGGACGACATTGGAAAGGAGTCGGGCGTGGACCTGCTGGAGTTTATGGGCGGACATACCATTCACCTTCTAGAGATAACGCGCGCCGAGAACGGCGGCACAATAGATTCTATATAAAATTATATACAGATATTTATTTTAAGTACGTTATAGGCGGATTATTTCTTTATGGAACATTAATTTTTTTCATGACATTTACTTTAAAGAAAAAACGTGATCTACCGGGAGTCCAAAATTAAATCTTTTGTCTCCAAAATCCGTGAGGTTCTTTTAGTTTTCGCGCTTCTTGCTGCTTTCTCCATTTGGTTTGGGTCATCGCTAAACTCTTATACTGTTATATATTCACATTCTTTAAATTAATTTATGCCGATATTTTTATTGAAATCTTTTTACGAATAAAATTTTTTTAATTGAAATTGAAATTTAAATTGTTTTTTTTACAATTTAACTAATTTGAACTAGTTTGGTAAAATTACAACAAATGTTTTCGATACTTGCGATATTAATTGTCTAATGTATATGGGTATCGATAATAATGTGATCGCACTGGTCACACTGCGCGACGACGCTCGAGGAACTGCGAAACTTTTATTTATTTACCTCGCGCAATACAAGTAAATTTCAGAGCACCCAAGTGCCACACAAAGCGAAAAACGTAGTTTATATATTTATTTAGCATTGCTGCTACCGGCGTCCAGCAATTAAAATTATTCGTTGTGTTGTAGGCGTGTTTGTGTGCGTGCCTCAGTACTGTGCCGTGTGAGTGTGTTGTGTGTCGCCTGCGAAAAATCGAAGTTATTGCATTGCGCAGCCTTTTTGGCCAGCTGTCCGTCGCCCCACAGCCCCCCGGCGGTTCAGAGGCCCTCTGATCTACATGTTGACGGTGAGTGCCTTTGCTGTGTGCGGTGTGTGTGGCGGAATGCACTTGAGTGCATCGAAATGCAGGGATTCCGTTCCGGCGGTGGGCGTCGCTTGGCGTTGTCGCAGATCTTTGAGCTTCTGGGCTTAAAACTTCGCCATTTTGCGGTTCTCGAATGAACAGCCCTTGAAATTAATAGCAACAACTACAATTGGGAGCCTAAACAAACGGTAATCGACGGCATTTTGTTGACGCACATCCCCGCAGGAGAAACATTTGTTGTTGCGATCGATCCGTTAATTTGAACGAGCAAGCGAGAGAGCGCCGCTACGGTGAGCGAGATAGAAAGAGCGTAAGCTTGTTGGAGCGCGCGTGAGAGCGGCTGAGTCGGCGGTGGTTGACAAAGAGGGGCGGGTCTATGCGACTGCTGAAATGCTCTACCTGGAGAATATTCATTTAAATCACTCACAGGCTTGCGTGTGTGTCACCCTCTTATGACAGGGAGCAGGGGCATCTGCCCGATTTATTGTCTCCAGCTCAGAAACAAATAACTCGCGTGCTTACGCACTAACAGTGCGTACTCAATACAGTAAACAAATCAAAACGATATAAAAACAAGCTTTTATACTTGCAATTTATAAATTTATTTTAATTTAACCCGAGTTTAATAATCTTACAAAAATGTATACAAGGATTGAAAAAGATGATAGGTGACTTTTAAGCTAAACAAAATAAAAAAACATTAACAAAATAATTCATTCAAAATTTCTGTTAGGGTGGTTCCGGCACTTTAACTTTAAGTTTTTCTTAAAGTGGAAAACAAAAATCATTTCACAAATAAGAAGTCTGGCTCATGATATGGTTTTAAAAAGTAAACATTTCCCATGAACTTCTACCTTACGTTCTATATGTTCGCTGTCTTGGAGATCTTGCATTATTCCTTAAAAAGAAAATTTCCACGCCATTACGCAGCCAATTAAATAGATAATATATAAATAAAACGAACTGTCTCAAGAGTCTGAGTTCATTTTAGACGGCGAGCTCTGTACTTCTTTCGCATGATATCACCCAGGATGGTGACAAGCCCGCAACGAACCTTTCCCGAATGACCAAAATTTGCACGCTTCTATTTCGTTTCTATTTCTGCCCAAGTAACTACACTTAAGCGACGGTATTCTAAATATGGACCGACCCATTTACTTTTTGTCGCCTCTCCCCAGCCGGCGACTGCAGTTGCTCAGCCGGAACGGATGATTCCTTCTTGGCCTCCGAGATATCATTGACGATTAAGCTCAATTTTGAAACATTAGGTCGATAGTTCCTGACAACCAGAATAGTTCTGCTTCGTTGGCGTTCAGTTTATTTTTTGTACAAAATTACGTGTTATTCAGTTTTTAATATATTCCTTGTTTTTCGTTCTATAGAATGTTCATTGAGACAACTTTTTGCACCAACCCGCTTCTCAGACTGTATTGAATAGCATTCAGAACACAACATGGCCGAGGATACCGAGTACAAGAAGCTGCCGGTAGAAGAGAGATGTGTACACAAGCTGTGGAAAGCTCGCGTCGATGGATATGAGGAGGCGGCCAAGATTTTTCGGGAGCTAGACGATGAGAAGTCGCCGGAATGGTCAAAGTTTGCCGGGCTAATCAAGAAAATGGTGGTGGACTCGAATGCACTTGCCCAGGAGAAGGGTCTTGAGGCGGCGCTAATATTTGTAGAGAATAGCGGTCTCGCTGGGCGCACTGTGGGCGATGTGATGGCCGGCATTGTCCAGAAGTGCATTGCCGCACCGAAAACGAAGACGAAGGAGCTCTCCGTCCAGGTGACCCTTATGTACGTGGAGATCGAGAAGCAGGAGTCTGTTGTCGAAGAGCTGGTCAAGGGCATGGAAGCCAAGAATCCAAAGATCGTCTCCGCCTGTGTGGCAGCCACTACGTTGGCCCTCCGGGAATTTGGACATAAAGTGGTCGGCGTAAAGCCTTTAATTAAGAAACTGGCACCGCTGATGTCAGACCGAGATAAGGCAGTTCGAGATGAGGGCAAACAGCTGGCCGTGGAGATCTACCGCTGGATCGGAGCCGCGATGAAGGCACAGATCACTACATTGCCGCAGGTTACACTCAAAGAGCTGGAGGATGAGTTCGATAAGCTCAAGGGTGAACGTGTAGAGCCCTCCAGGTTTGTATTTCTTTCCTCCCTCGCTAGTTTGCACTCATGCTGAATTAATGTTTTAATTTCAGATATCTTAAGTCGCAGCAGGAAAAGCAAGCGAAGATCGCTGATGCCGCTGCCACCGAAGAAGCCTACCACGGTATTGACAATATATAAATATTCCCCCTCTCCCCGCATATCCAATATACCCAACCTATTCTTCCCAAAGGTCCTATCCAAAAGGATATATTACAAGAATATATTATCTTTCTTATAAATACAGAAGAGGATGGGGATGCTGGGGCAGAGGAAATCGATCCCATGGATCTCCTCGATCCCGTTGACATACTCTCCAAGATGCCTAAGGATTTCTATGACAAACTCGAGGAGAAAAAGTGGACATTGCGCAAGGAATCGCTGGAGGCTCTGGAGAAGCTACTCACCGACCACCCCAAGCTGGAAAGCGGCGAGTACGGCGCACTGGTTAACGCCCTGAAGAAAGTGATAACCAAGGACTCCAACGTAGTCCTAGTGGCCATGGCTGGTAAGTGTCTGGCTATGCTGGCTAAAGGATTGGCCAAGCGTTTCTCCAACTATGCCTCGGTAAGATATTTCTTCCTATCAGACAATTGGACCAGGGTCTAACCCAAAAGCCCTCAATTATTTCAGGCTTGTGTGCCGTCACTGTTGGAGAAATTCAAGGAGAAGAAACCGAATGTGGTGACCGCTCTGCGGGAGGCCATCGATGCTATCTACGCCTCCACCACACTTGAGGCCCAGCAAGAGTCTATCGTGGAGTCACTGGCCAACAAAAATCCAAGTGTAAAATCCGAAACGGCTCTGTTCCTGGCCCGTGCTTTCACCCGCACCCAGCCTACGGCGCTGAACAAGAAGCTACTTAAGCTACTGACCACAAGTCTGGTGAAGACGCTCAACGAGCCGGATCCCACAGTTCGGGACAGCAGCGCCGAGGCCCTAGGAACTCTAATGAAACTGGTAGGTGAAAAGGCGCTAAATCCACTGTTGACCGACGTCGATCCGCTCAAAATGGGCAAGATTAAAGAGTGTCACGACAAGGCGGAAATTAAGATTAAGGTGGCGGGTCCGAAAAAGGAGTCGCGACCAGCGTCAGCACCTCAGGCGAAGCCCACTGCTTCGGGCAAGACCACGGGTGGCAGTGCGGATCCCAAGCCAGTAACACGGCCGGCCACTACAGGCGCACGAAAGGTTCTCAAGAAACCATCTGCCGGAGCTGTGGGAGGAGGTGCATCTGCTCCAGCTGCCGCCAGCAAGGCGCCTGGAAAAGCCCTAGTTACCGAAAGGGAAATGACCCCGGAAGAGGTACAAGAAAAGGCCGAGGAAATCCTACCAGTCGAAATACTCAATGGATTAGTGGACTCCAACTGGAAGAACCGCCTTTCCGCCGTTGAGCAGCTGCTTAGTGATATCACTGACTTGGATGCCAAGCAGCCAGGCATTTCACAGACCCTGATCCGAACCATCAGCGGACGCAAGCCAGGCCTAAAGGAGATGAACTTCCAGGTACTCAAGTACAAACTCGACATCATCCGCAGTGTGGCTGAGAACTTCCCGCTGACCACAATTACCGTGGATCAGGTTATTAACGAAATAACCGAGAAGCTGGCTGACGCAAAGAACGGATCAGCCGCGTCCGATGTTCTATCGGCCTTCGCTGAAGCCACCAAATTGGAGTATATCGTGGTTAAAGTGCTCAGCTTTGCCTTCGAACAAAAGTCGCCAAAGGTGCAATCGGAGGCATTCAACTGGGTGAACAAATCGATAATAGAGTTCGGATTTCAGTTGCAGCCCAAGACTCTCATCGAAGATGTGCGCAAAGGCGTGCAGAGCACAAATCCAACAGTCCGAGGCGCTGCTATCCAACTCGTTGGCACAATGTCCATGTACGTGGGCAATGCTCTTATGATGTTCTTCGACAGTGAGAAGCCGGCTCTAAGGTCTCAGATCCAAGTGGAATTCGATAAGTACGTCGGCCAGAAGCCGTCAAGACCTGTGAGAGGCGTTCAACGGGGCAGCGGAGGAGGAGGAGGAGTTGGTAATTCCGCAGAAAACGAGGAGGATGATGGAGCAGCCGGGGAGGATGAACCCATTAACATGGCTGATCTACTTCCTCGTGTTGACATTTCGCCGCAAATCACAGAGGCACTACTGAAGGAGATGTCCGACAAAGACTGGAAGACCCGCAATGAAGGTCTGAACAAGTTGCAGGTCATCATTGCAGATGCGAAGCTAATCAAGCCCACCATTGGGGACTTGGCTCCAGCGCTGGCTCTACGCCTAGTGGATTCAAATGCAAAGATTGCCCAGACTACGCTCTCCATTTGTGAGCAGCTGGCAACGGCTATGGGCCCTGGGTGTCGCAACCATGTGCGCACTCTCTTTCCCGGATTTCTACACGCCATGGGCGACAGCAAAATATTCGTGCGGACGGCTGCTCTCAACTGCATCAATAGTTTCGGCGAGAAGGGCGGCTACAAGGAGTTCTTTGAGAGCGAAATGATCGCCGACGCCCTCAAGAGTGGTTCGCCGGCCCTGAAGGTTGATCTGTGGGCCTGGTTGGCAAAGAAGCTTCCCGTTTTGCCGCCCAAGTCTGTGTCCAAGGAAGACCTCAATTCGATGGTGCCGCACCTCTATGCACACATTTGCGATCGCAACGCGGACGTGCGCAGGAACGCAAACGAGGCGGTTTTGGGAATCATGATCCATCTGGGATTTGATGCCCTAAACCGCGCGCTCGACAAGCAGAAGCCCGCGTCCAAGAAAGACATTCAGGCAGCCCTGGAGAAGGCGCGGCCCAACTTGCCAGTGAAGCCTCTGCCCAAGGGTAAGCAGCAAGCCCCCCTACCCGAGGAGCCTAAGGCGAAAGCAGTGCGCGGCGGAGGTGCTGGCGGAGCAACTGGCGGTGCGGCCGGCGTTCAAAAGAGTGCATCCGCACGGGCAGCCGGAGGTCAGGACAAACTACCGGCACCGGCACGCAAGAAGGATGAGGATATCGACACTTCGCCGCTTTTGGCCGTGAACAACTCCAAGAATCAGCGGCTGCTGGACGAGCAAAAGATGCGAGTCCTCAAGTGGACGTTCACAACACCGCGAGAGGAATTTACAGAACTTCTGCGCGAACAGATGATGGCGGCCAATGTGAACAAAGCGCTGATCGCCAACATGTTCCACGACGATTTTCGGTGAGTACTACATCGCTACTAAATTCTTCAAATAACCCTAATTTCAATTTCATATTCAGCTATCACTTAAAAGTCATTGAGCAATTGAGCGAAGATCTGGCTGGGAACAGCAAGGCGTTGCTATGCAATCTGGACCTGATACTCAAGTGGTTGACGCTGCGCTTCTATGATACGAACCCTTCTGTGCTAATTAAGGGCCTCGAATATCTGGTGCAGGTCTTTCAGATGCTAATCGACCTGGAGTACATTCTGGCCGAGAACGAGGGCAGTTGCTTCATTCCTCACCTCCTTCTGAAGGCAAGTTATTCATTGATTTAAAAAATATTGGAAATTGCTCAACTGCACGCTTTCAGATCGGAGATCCAAAGGATGCTGTTCGAAATGGTGTTCGACGAGTGCTGCGCCAAGTTATCCTGGTCTTCCCATACGCGAAGGTCTTCGCTTATGTGATGGAGGGTCTTAAGTCAAAGAACGCCCGTCAGCGCACCGAGTGCCTGGACGAACTATCCTTCCTGATCGAGTCCTACGGTATGAATATCTGTCCCCAAGCAGCAGTACGTGAGATTGCTCGTCAGATCTCCGACAGAGATAACTCCGTGCGCAGTGCGGCACTCAACTGCATCGTTCAGGTATTCTTCCTGTCCGGTGAAAAGACCTACAAAATGATTGGACAGCTCAATGAGAAGGATCTGTCGATGCTCGACGAGCGCATCAAGCGGGCCAAAAAGACTAAGAAGCCAACGCCACCGCCCACAGCTGTAGAGATGCCCAGTAGCGGCAGGTCGGCGGCACCTCAGCGGCAGGACAGCATCGAGATCGAGGACGCTGTGGTGGGCAACGGTTCCGACGAGCTACCGCCACCGGATGAGGAGGGGTAAGTGAGCGGGGCCGGACCGGAGGGTGCCTCCTATACATCAGTGCATTTACCTGTGTACCTACAGCCGAGGGTTGGAAACTGCTGCTGCTGCCGGCAATGTTAGTCAGGTGCCAAGAATTCCCCCATTCCGACTAAAATCATCCAAAATACCGATACCAAGGAAGAGGGATTTGTGAAATGCGCCTTTTTAACATATCTGTATATTTTGTTATGGAACTAACTCAAAATTAGAATTCGCCATCTAGAGCTGTAGAGGTTCAGATACAGCGGACTTTTATATATTATAAACAATGAGCAATTGCTGTAATATATCATTAAATTGGCTGGTATCCTTATGGTCCTGACAATGTAATCTAGAAGATGCATAACGGACTTGCATCTCATTTGCCATATGCAAGAATTGTTTCTAATAGCAACGGAATTTGTGACACAAACGCTTAAGAAGACGTAAGAGGGGCTGGCTCTAGAACCCTTTATGCATCTATATATATAAATAAACCTATATATATAGATTAATAAATATATATATATATATAGGTTTACAGCGGCAATACAGATACTTGGTTGCTAAGACATAACCGCCCAAAGGTAGTGGTTTTCAGCCTCGAGGTTTCTCAGTATAATATTATTTTTCTTCTATATTATTCTTCGATTTTTTTTTGTTGATTTCGTTTCATTTTTATTGACTCAGTTTGCAGTTTAATGTGCGTGGGCAGAACAATCACCTGACGGAGCGGAGTGCCACGAATGTGGTTGCCTACTTGAACTCCCTGACTCGACAGGCGTAATTGGATTTCTTTTATAATTTATATGTGTTGTTTCGTTTTAGTTTTTGTGTTGTCCGTTGCCTTTTTTCTTGTTTGTTGTCACGTCGCCTCTGTCTTTGTTGTTACTGCTTATGCTATTGTTTAGCGTCAATTAATGCTTAATCATAGGTTAGCTCATATTTCTAATTTTTCTCCCGAAAATCCTTAGAACCTTCGACCAGGCCCCCTCGTCGCAGCTACTTCTCCTTCAACAGCAGCTGCAACATCTGCAGCAACAACAGAAGGAATTCGGCTTCGACTCGCAGGTGATAAACGAGGTTGAAAAGGACTGGGTGCGTGTGGACCAAATAGAGCAGAGGCCGTTACTTAACGTAGACATCTCCGCGCTGGAGGAGCCCATCAGGGTTAAGCCCACACGTTACGGTGTCCACTATCCGCAGGATAAGTTTGATCGCTTGATTTCGCTCCAGCACTACATCAACACATCTCCGTCGTCAACGGGCGCAGCATTGTCCAGTGGCATCTCGCCGTATCGCAGTCCCATGCGAATGCAGCTCCAACAGTGCGCGCCCCAGCAAATGGAGAACAACATGCCGAAGTACGCTCTACATAAACATTGCTCCCTGGAAAATACTCTATTTTGTATTTTATCTAACCTTTCAGTTTGGCCGATATGCTGCCCAAGCATGATCCGCAACTAATAAAACTTATCAAGGGAGTGGGCAGCACGGATACCGTGAGGGCACGCTCTGCCATTACCGAGCTGGCAATCATTGTGGAGTCACCGGAAAAACAGGCAGTACTCCGCGATTATGAAGAAATATTCGTACAGAACGTACTGGCACAATTAAAGGTAAATTTAATAAAAAGTACTCAGCATTTATATATATATATTTATAAAGCGTATGTTCAGATTAAGATATTTTGACAAAGTGAGATTCGTAAGTTAAATGTTTTTTGATTTGATTGATCTACCTGCAGAATCTCTCACAGATGCCCTCAGCTCAATCTGTGGTCGTGTACCAGCCGCTGTTGTCCATTCTTTACCAGTTTTTCCATGCCAACATTCTGGGCAAAACGCTGAGCGTGGCCTGCGTTAAAAATCTCATGTCAGCCCTGCTGAATCTAATGGCCGATCCCAAGTTGGCCGTGGGCGATGACAGTCAGTATAACAAGGTTATCAATGGAATCTGCCTTAAAGTATTGGACAAGGTGGATTTTACGAATTTAAACTGGTAAGTTTAGGAATCAATATAGGTATAATTATATTATATATACATTATATATATTATATTTCAGCGCTTTGATTCGTTTGCTCCGAGAAACGTGTCCGGAGGCAAAGTTGCCCAAGTTTACGGATCTGCTCATGAAGTGTATCTGGCGCAACGTAAAGATGTTGGCCGAGCGCAGCAACGAACTGAATTACGATGCTGTAATTCTTGAGGTGCACGAGTTCATGCTAGCCCTGCCTAGCACCTGGTGGCAGAACCGACCGTCGGACACTCCGATGCGCACGATCAAGACAATACTACACAACATGGCCAAGGTGAAAGGCAATGCCATTCTTCTGCACCTCAACCAGATACCCACTCACTCTGAGCTGCATACGTATTTGATACGTATTCTCAAGGTAATATTTTAAGCGGCTTTCGACTGAGGGTTTCATTTGAATAATATTAAAAATATTAAACTCGTAGAACTTTCAGAAGGATGGTGCTTTGACTGGAGCCTCGCCGCAGAAAGCCAAAGAGCTCGCCGCCAAGCGTATCTCGCACCAGACCCACGACACAGTATCACAGATCTTCAAGCTAATCTCGGACAAAGATACCAAACAGCAAGGTCTGCAGAAGCTTTACGACTTTAAGGTTTGTTTGTCTTGCAATGAAATCCCCCTTGTGGTGCATAAGAAATATCCCATTTTTCAATTGCAGCAACAAAATCCCGATATCGACCTAAGCACCTTCTTACAGGGCTCCAGCGCCACTTTTCACAAGTACATTGAAGAAGGCCTAGCCGAGATTGAGCGAAATCAGAATGCGGGCTCTACTCAGGCGCCGGATAATCGCACGGGTGAGTACTGCGATTAACCCCCTATTTGATATACTAACCCCACGCACTTGCATTGTATTTGTGTTTGAAATCGACGTACTGCAGCAGCCACACGTTCTTGTCTCACAGATGTCAACTATCAGAGCAGCGCCGACGATGCGGACTACTGGATGGCTCGCTTACAGCGTCAAATGACTGGAGGAGCCGCTAAACTGTCCTCTGACCATTCAGGAGGCGATGGATCCAACATCCTGGACAACAAGGTGGCCGATGAGAATCTTTGCCTGAACGGTATAAATTCCCAGAAGACGTCGCTTATAAAGCGAGAAGTAAGTATAAAATAGGGATATGAAAAAATTATATATGTAGATATATCGCTACTTTAATTGGCGCAAAAGTGCGTATAGAAATATATATTTTAAAGTTGCAATAATATCGCTGGTATATATAACTTATCGAACCAATATAATCAAGTATGTATGTTTTTTTACAGAAATGTGACATGTCGCCCAATCGGTTGCAGCATCTCCAAGCCAAACTGGCCCAGATCAAGGAGAAGAACCATGCCCAATAAGATCCCCTTAGCTCGGAAGTGTTTAGCTAAAGCCACACACACAAACACACTCTGAACACGAGCCAGGCCTCGTAAACTACATACATAAATCATTTATTATTTAACATAGTTATATGCTTACGGAATCGGCACATATATATATTCACTGTAATAGTGCTTAGAGTAACAGAAGCAGCAGAAGTGCGTGTCGAACAACAGTAACAATAATTAACAGATCACACTATCATTATCTCCAACTACTTGTACTAATTAACAATTGGATCGGTCTATATGTATTAGCACTGAGTTGTGTTTCGTATGCGATTCAATTCGATTCGATTGGCTAAATTGAGATTGCGATGTAGACTTGGATTAAAAGGACAGCTTGTTATTTTATGCCTACGCGAATTCGGTTAAAATTATCATTGAAAGCAGTTAGCATGTTAAGGGATGGATTTCCTGTTACATTAAGTCTGGTTATGTTTTCCACACACACACACTCTCTCTCTCGCCTCACATTGTTTCAAATTGTTTCAAGCCAAGCGTTGGGCTCAGTGCGCGCTAAAAAACTAATTTATACTCGTATATTAGCTAACCGTAGGTTTTACAAAAATAGTCGTTACCAGTTACTTTAACCATTGTTTAATTGTTAATTTAAGCCAAATTCAGTTTTAACCGTTTAGACCCACTGTTTTCTATGCCTCAAGCACGCAGTAAACGCAGGCTAACAACACACTGTAGACACACGCAAGCGTATTTTTGTAACATCTCATGAAGTAAATATATATGCGAAAATAAATGTTATATTTATAAACTATCCGAGCCACTTAGTCGGCCACTGGCACCACCACGTCCTCGGTTATCTCCGTCAGCAGCTCCTCCTCGTCACCTTCCTCACCGCCCTTGCTGGTCTTGGCATAGCGCGAGGAGATGGTTGCCACACGAATGGCCGCCTTGAAGCCAACACGGGCCTTCATCTTGGCCAGCTTGGCCTTCCAGTTCTCGTCGCGAGACGGCAGATCATTGAGGTACTCTATCATCTCCTCCTTCTTGGGATCAACAATGGCCAGCACGGACATGCACCCATCCACGGTGCCCAGCACAATGGCTCGCCCATCCTTGCTGCTCTTAATAGCCGTCAACTCGGCCTGAAGCCGATAATTGGCTATCATCTCAGTGTCCGCGGTGCGGAATACTCGAATTGTCTTACGTCCGCTGTGGTAGTACGCCACGTATTCGTCATTCTCTGTAAAGATGCAGATCACGGAGAAGACGCCCTCGGCAACCTTGGGAATGAAGGTCTTCACTGTGGTGCCCTTGCGTAGCTCCAGCATTTCGAGTCCTCCACGGGTGGGGGCATACAACCCGCACTTGCCATCACGTGTGATACTACCGCCCCACTTGGCGATGGACCGGACGTGCTTCTTTGTCTTGATGTCCATGACACTGCCCTTCTCGCTGCTTATAACCGCCACTTGGTTGGCCTTGTGCGGCATGGGGACCAGTGATATGACCTCCTTGATCGAGCAGCCCTTCAGCAGGACCTTTGACACGAACGCCCCGTTTGTGGCACTGTATACGCCCAGGCAATCCTTGTTGGACTTGTCCACTGTAACCACCACGATGTAGGCGTTGTCAGCCGTGATAACCGATTGCCGAAAGGGCATTCCCGTAATCATCCTTATGGGGAAGTCGAAGCGGAAAAGGATCGTACCCTCTGCAACGAGATATTGGGGGTTTGGTTTTAGAAGATATGAGAGAAAACATAAACTGAGTATTCCCAAATCTCACCTGGTACTGATCGCATTGTTGTTATGGCCGTCAGCCGATTTGCCTCATCCGATAGTCCGCCAGCAGCAGCCGCCAAGATGTCCCGCTGATTGATGTTCGGCACGGAGACTGTGAGCACTTTGTAGCCATAGTCCATGAGAGTAATCTGCTGGATGCCGGGCTGATCATCCCGAAAGACCACCTGCTCGGAGACCCGGTTCCAGACGAGGAACTTGCCCGTTTCCGAAGATATAATGTAGCGGCCGTCGGGCGTGATCTCGGCGTGGGTGACGATGGCGCCAAGGGGACTGTCGGCCAGCTTGGCCAGTAGTCGACCGGATCGCGTCTCCCAGACACCCACACAACTTCGAGTGACGGTCACCGCCATGTCCACCTCAGACAGACTGATGTCATCGATTTGCAGCTCGTGACGATCAATGACGTGCACTTTCTCGAATATATTATTGATGTTCCAGACCTTGACCGATCGATCGATGGAGGAGGTGACCAGATTGTTCCAGTTGCCGATGGTCAGCGGCTCCAGCTGGATGATGCGTCCAAAGTGGGCGTCCAGTACCTTGGCCAACTGGCCAGAGTTGAGGCACCAAACGTAGAGATTCTTGCGCACGCCGGCCACTGCGTAATCCAGTTTGGAGCTCACCATGATCGAGTTGGACTGCATGATGCGAGTGGTGATGTTGCGCACACCATGCGGCAGCGGCAGGTAGAGGGCGCCCTCTGTTAGTCGGGACTCTACGTCGGTTTCCTTATCCCGGCCTCCAAAGTCCCAGATCACAAAGCCCTTGCCAGCCGTGCCCAGGAGCATCCGATCATGCTGATCCAGGCGTAACTGCAGCAGCATCTCCTTTTCGTCGTTCTCGAATCGCGGCAAACTCTCCACCAGAGTCCAGCATATTTCACCTGTTGCCTCATCCACAATGAAGTCAAAGACGGACACCTCAAAGTTTTCTTCGTGGGCACAGCCATAGGCCCTGGTCCTATCCTTGTTCATTACCATGGCGCTGAAAAGTCGCTGGGAGTTGGAGGAGTTGCCCCCCCGGCACGAGTCCAGCCTCAAGCGCATGTCGTTGATGGAGCCGGACCAAAATACCACATTGTAATCCGTTGGGTTGAAGAACTCCATTGCTACGTCAAGGATGGGAAAATTAGCTTAGTATTGTTTTTATCTTTTCCTTACAACCAGCACCACTGATCAAAGCTATGCTCTTTTAATCCGATTTCCAGATCATACTCACTTAAAATTTCCCAATCAGCGTTGTCTCCTGGCACCTCAAAGGTATCTACTAGATTGCCGCGCATATCAAACTGCGCCCAACGGAGCTTGCAGGTGATGAACAAGCTGCGAAGGAAATTCAGTGAGAAACCTGTTACACCCCGCAGATAAAACTCACTGCTGATTAAGCAGGAAGAGTCCACTGACAGGTCCGTGGCTCTCCTCGAAGGGGCTGTTGATCACGACAAACTCGCTGGAAAGCATGTTGAGCAGCACTGTCTGGTTATTGTTTGAGTAGGCGGCCGCCCACTTGTTGTCCGGACTCAGGACCAGCTGCTGCATAATGCCCTCGATGCCGGGATTGACGTCGCGGGTGAGATCGGAAGTGGACAGATCGAAGGTGATAAAGTGGGTGGATATTGAGACCATGTAGCGCCTGTCGCTGGTCAAGCAGAAGGCAAACACCGCGAACTGATGACCCTCCAGGGAATACTGCAAACCGAAGATAAATCAATGAAAATCAATCATATTGATCCTATGGCTCGGACTTACCTTGAGCGGTCCTCCTGGGGTGTGCAGGCAATGATTGACCGGAATGAGGGCGCAGTCCTTGGGACCACTGTGATCGCATGCGCGCAGCAGCATCTTGATATTGGGATTACCCCCGATCTCGGGCAGCAGTCGCCCGATAAGCTGCGGGGCCAGCATATTGGGGTAGATGGCCAGAATGGCTCCACCCAGGCGCAAGGCATCCGCCACCAGCATCAGCTCGCGCTTGGCCTCCTTGTCTTCCGTGTTGCAGGAGGCGTCCTCGAAGTCAGCCAAGACCGCCTGGAGCGGACAGCTGGAGAGCTTGGCGTGTAGCCAGTCGTAGTTGAAGAGCACGTGCTCGAAAAGGTCCTTGAAGCGACGCGAGCGCACAAAGTGGAAGGGTAGCTCACCAAACTGTCAGGGATCAAAGGATAATATAGTTTTTACAACTATACATAGAAGCATTTTCCAACAAATACCTTGCGCAGATTATAGCGCTTAGAGAGTCCGTCCTTGCTGCTAAAGACCAGCGGCTGAATGGGCACCTTGCGGTCCGCCGAGCCCTCCTTGTCCGCCAATCCAAACCGATGCCGCTGGATCTCTGTAAACTTGAATGGCTTCGGCACCCCGCCGCCCCAGATGCCCAGATAGTAATCTGCAATCATGGAGTGGAAATAAATGGCCATGTTCATGTTCTTGAAGTAGCGTTCCTTGGCGGTGTCCCGGAACTGCCGGTGATACCAGTTCATTACGTTGACCCCGTCCGCCTCCCGTTCACTAAGATAGTTCGGCAAATCGTTGCGGATACGAGTCCAGAGCAGAGGGGGAATACGCCGCACCGGCGGCATATGGTATTGGTAGACATCATCCAGAACCTTGTCGTCCAGCGATATTAGATCCTCCAGCTCACTCTCGGATAGGCCAGACTTCGAGGCGGTTATATAGGCCAGGGCATGGAAGACGAGAATGCGGCCGTGTTGCTTCTCCACTCGCTCGAACAGCAGCATAATCGAGTCCATTACCGTGTTGGCCAGGTGCGTCTCCTGGGGACGCGTGTAGCTCCGCCAGCGACAGATCTCGGCGAAGACAAGCTTCACGAAAATCGGCAGAGAGCATTTGCTGATGGCATTGGCCACCAGACGCCACTGGTAGTTGTTCAGGTCCCGGCATGCCGTCCTCATCCACATCTTGATCACGTTCATGGCCAGCTCTTCGCCCAGGGCCGTCACCTCGATGAAGTTCTCCTCCACGTCGATCATCTTGCACAGGACATGGTACTCGTGGGACACTGTCGGGTTCGCCGGCTCATTCGCGCACGAGATTATGATCTGAAAGCAGTCGGAAACGCATCTGGTACACAAGTTCATGGGGGTTTATTAGTGATACCAAGCGAGGATCGCCTCATGCAGAACGGCCTCCTTGCGGTGTCGTTTTGGGTGAGGTGCCAACAGTTGCCAACAGTCTGGTGGCGGTGGCGAGTGATTTTGCTTAGCACGCACAGGTCAAGCAATTGGAAAAACTTGCACATTTTCCCCCATTTGGGTTTTTGGAGCATGCACCCGTGTATTTACAGGATAAATGAGAAATGATGATGGTGAGATTGGATTGAAGCAGTGGATCGAGTTGGGATACAAAATGGGCTGTCCCATTAATAGGCAAGAACCTTTGTACTATAATAATATTACAATAAAAACCTATTCAATTGGATGGAAATGACATTTTTCAAACATCATGGAAAAAGATTCATTTTACAGGCTGCTATTTTTTAATGGTTTAAGTCGAACCACTCAAAGGTAAGTCTGGGGAATATACAAAGTCTTTCTTTATTTAGAAAAAATATAAAAGTCAGGTTTCAACTGAAAAGAGCTTATTTTGTTTCTTATAATATATACTAATAACTATTCTGTGAAGTTGAAAGGATGTTCGAAAAAATGTATATTCAAGTTTTGTTAAAGTGCAGCATAATATTTTATATAGAAAGTAAACATGCCATGCAGGAATTTATATATAGTGTTAGAGAGAAGATATATATTAGGGCATTCTTTGTATTTACATATAAAATATTAAATATCATGCAATAAAGGCTTCAGTAAAGAAATACCATGCAACGGGAGGAAAAAAGGATAAAGCAGAACGAGGTCTTAAGGGATTGGTTGTATTTACATAAAAGAGCTAAGTTTCATGCACTTAAGCGCCTAGGGAAATATCATGCAGAAAGAGTTAAGTAAATCTGGTCAGGGATGCACATGCAGGACTCGGAGTGGAGTCCACAGCCTGACCGGCATGGAGCGCTCACCTTACAGTGCGGCGGCAGACGCGTGGGTATCCAGGATACCTTATTCGAGTCTTGGGTGCCCGTCAGCTGGTCGACTGAGTCGAGGTAGAGCGTGAGCGGCTGGGCGGGGCTGGCGTAAGTTAGTAATTGCTTAAAGTGTGCTGTTAAGGGGACAAGATCATCGGGGATGTTCTCGAAGGGTAGCATGTAGTTGTAAGAGATCTGCAGATCGGATTAGGGTGTTGTTATGGGTGTGCGTGTGTGTGTGAGGGAGGAGTAAGAGGAAGAGGGTTAGTTCGGGGATTCTCGGCTGGTGTCTGCTTCTGGATGGACTTCACCTGCTGACAGATGGAAATCAGGGTGGCCGTCAAGGCACTGGAGTCCGGCGTGGTGCCCAGGAAACGGATGACATTAATGGGCCGCGCGTGGGCGAACCATTCGCAGGCCACGAGGGAAGCGCTCTTGGAGAGCAGCGAGGTCTTGCCGCAGCCTCCGTCGCCGAAAAGGACAAGTGGCTTATCTGAATCCCCCAGCATGTAGCGCTTGATACGTTCGCAACTTTCCTCGCGCCCGTAGAATATCTTGACCGAATTGTTGCAAGCGTGCAGATGCTGAAGGATCTCAGTTACTATCTGCCCCTGTGCACTGGAGTCTTCTTTGCGCATCGCCCTATCCACCAGCTTCACCACGTTCTTATAGAAGTGCGAGATGAAATGATTCAGGTACTCCTCGTGCGTCTCAATGTCCAGTCCCTCCCGTCCGATCCACTCCACGGTGTATCTGCAAAGTCCCGCCCCATCAGATTGGATTAGCATCCGGCTTCACCAGTCTCTATCACTCCGTAACATCTCGGCTCACGTGCTCCGCCTCCCTTACTTCTGTGAATTGACCGCCTCAATCTTGGCCGGCAGTCGGGTGTCTCTCAGGTCGCCCATCAGCTTGGCTGCTTCCGTGTCCAGGCTGCGATTGATAATGTCCACGAACAGCGATGCCTTCTTCAGGTTCTGCAGATTGATGTTGTTGATGTACCGCACGTAGGCCAGGCAATGGTTCTTTGTGTTCTTCACGCTCAGGATTCCGTTGATCACCTCCCGCTCCGTCACTACACGCGGATCAGGGATGTTCAGCTACCACTACGATCGCTACCAGCTACGGCTACGCACTCACCCGACATGAAGTAGTTGTGCACCTCGTCCTTGGTCATCTTGTTGCTGGCCCCCAGGGAGGCGGCCGCCTTGCGCAGCAGCTTCTGCATCTTGTTCAGGGTGTCCCACCAGACCGCCTGATCCTCAGCCTGCAGCTTGGGAACGCGCTGTGGGAAGGAAGGATAAACGAAGTTATAGTATTTAAGAATGGGATATCAAATGGATCTTTTCGATCGAAAACATTAATCAAGTCTCCCTAAAGAGGTTTGAAAACTATTTAATACATTTATAATTTTTTAGTTATTACACTTTAAAAGATGGAAGTCTCTGCAAAACTCACCTTATTGTTAAAGTTTATCAAAATGGACGATATGGGCTGCAGCACTGAAATGGGTGGCACTGCATTGCTGTCCTTTTTGTACCACAAATCGAGGAGGGCTCGATCCACGCCCATAGAGGTCAGCTCCTCGCAGATCAGGGCCAGCTCAGAGGAGACAATGTACGTGGGTATGGGTCGGTAGCCGTACTTCTGGCCCAGAAACACAATGAAGTTCGGACCCATCGAGAGGCGCTGACAGTTCTTGATCTCGCGCATGCACAGCTCCGTGGTCATGTGATCGTCCGTGGCCTCGTCTCGCACTCCCCAACGCATGTCCACTACCTGGAACTCCAGGCCGTGCTTCTCGCGACAGTAGTCCTTGATGCGCGGATAGCACTTGGCCATCAGCGTGTTACGCTCCATGGTGGTGTCTGCAAAAATCCGAATTACATAACCAGGCATTGCTCACACTTTTCACACATTGACGCCACCCGGCAGCACATGGGCAAGGGGATTGAATGTCAGTGTTTACTCACCCGTGAATGTGGAACTGGTGAAGATGCGCACGATTTTCGAGCTAACCGGCGGCAGGGACTCCAGGGAGCCCAGGAATATGGAGTCAATGGTACGGTCATCCATGGCTGTCCACTGTTGGTATCTCTGTCTGCTTCAAGTGCCGCAAGTGCAGCTCCGCGATTATGTTCCGCAGCCTTTGAAATCCAATATGTGTCTGCGCCAAAACGAAGACCCAGAAAGTGGTGTAAAGTCAGCGGCTGTTTGATCGATAATCCGGATACGTGGCGCATTTGACAGTCGCCTAGTTGACGGTTGTTTTTGAGTTCAGCTCCGCTGACAGCGCACAGCAGTGCGCGGCCTCAAAACGGGGACTTCCCAGGGAAGGAAGGATGAGCCGGTAGCAGAGTTTCCCCCAACAACGGGCAACACCTGTTGATCCCCTCCTTGATTGGAAAGCCATTTCGGCTGGCTTTATGGATGTCAGACGCCTGATTGATGTCTGGGCCTCCGGCTTTGACATACAACAAGTGTTTTCAAGTGCTCGGAGCCTTCCCCCGAAAAGCGGGCAACTTGCGTGCCTGACTTACATTCGTGACCGATCCGGGACTCCGGGCGTGGGCGTGGGCGTGGGACCAGCGCTGGCTGCAACTTTCAAAGTCACCCAGGATGGCGACTACGAAACGGTGCCACTTAATGGCTTTTTCGAGGCTCCGGTCTGGGCCAGAGGCCGCCCGGTAAGTGGGTGCCAGATTTGTAGCCCCTGATCGGGTCTGGATATGGGCCCGACTGTGTCTTACACATTTGACCTCGACCTAGCCGCGTGCGTGTTTACCCAAATAAATCACCGTGGCTGGTGAGCTTAAGAGAGGTGGCTTGGCTTACTGACTTCTTACCCGGAAGTTCTGTTTTGGGCCAAGTGCTGCTCGTGTGCCATTTTTAGGCACCGACTTTTGATGGTTGCTCATTGATTTCAAACTTGGGGCAATGTAATTGAGCGAAAAAACGTTGAAGATTATCAATTCTGACATTTGTAAAAAAAGAAATTGATGTAGAGTGCATTTTCTTGGCTTGTTCTCGTGACCTTTTAAATTGTGGGTGTAATTTAAAGTTGCTTGGAATCGAACTTGAAGGTCGGCCTGCCTTGGACTTATATATACTATGGATATATTTTACATTTCACATTCATTTTACATTGCTAAAATGTAATGCCTTGAGCCAAAGAGTATGCCATAATATTTTTAAAATTAATTAACTATTGATATATCTTCCAACTGATAAAGCTGATAAAGCTAAAATATATTTATAGCACCCCAAAGAAAAACACACACACTTTTTAAGTTTTATAACAATATATTTATTTGTTTATGTTCGGTTTGTTAGTTTTCAATAGGACTGTATGAATTTTTTTTTGTTATTTTTGATGATTTCTGCAAAATTTCGTATTCCAATATATATATTACTGTATCTTTGCTTATATATGTTTAATTTCTTTGCCGTACATGATGAATGAAGCTAAATGACCTTTAATTACTGATGTTACGATGCGAATGATGCGGATGATGATGATGATTCGTATAAGAATAGGGAGTTATTTGTAAAATACTCGTTTATATGGGATTCAACTGCCATTGCATTACACTTTCCTATGATTTTGAAACGCGTTTAACTAATTTCATTTAAGTTGGCTATAGGATAATGGAGACTATATACTATATAGGCTATAGGTGTTAGTTCCGTTTCGTTTTTGTTTGTTGTGAGAGAGAGATAAAAACTTGTTGTTAATCACTTTTCTTTAGGGACTGTCGCGCAAATTAAATTAACTACGATTCAGCAGCATTGCTTGCGAATGCCATTTGGGTTTAAATATATATATCATATATTCATATCATGTAGCTATATTTCGATAATAAATAGTTAAACATATTGAACTAAACAGTAATCAAATAAAAATGGTAAACAACTAATAAAAAAATAAGAATTACAAGTTACAAACTGCAGCCGCGGTGGCCGCGAACAGACAAGGATGCGTCGACTGCTACGGCTGGCCATTCTGGTGGACCACTGGCACCGTTAATCCCATCCTGGTCGGTGCGGCCGCCGTTTGTTTGGCTGCCGAGGCTGCAGGCTTTGTGTCCGGTTTGGAGGCCGGTATGGCTTTGGCCGCCACTGCCAGCTTATGAATGTGTGGCGACGATGGCGACGTCACTGTTATTCTACAATAAGAAAAAGCTAATGGTTTACACGCACACACACGCGGAGGAGGAAGGAGCGGAGCAGGGCGTGGCGGAGCGGAGCGGATGAGAGCGGAGTGGAACGAGGAGTTGTTGTGTTTTGTCACATACGCATTAACATATTTACACGCATCGTTTTTTTTTTTTGGGTGTTTGGTTTTTATGAGTTTGTTTTGGGCGGCAGGAGGCGTTCATTCGTTGGTTGGTTGTTTGGAGCATTGCAGCATTGACGGCGGTTGTCGCGTTCGTTTTTTTTTTGGGTCATTTGTGGATGTGGAGGCGGGTGGCGGATGGTGGATTGTGGCGGATGGTTTGCATGTATGATTTAATTATTTAAATTAGATAAGCCGGCAATAGCAACAGACCTTACAGACTATAGCTAACTAGCGATAGGCGATATTAAGAGGCGGACAACTAGAGGGTGAGAGAGTCTACGCTGTGCTTGGGCCTTAATGCTTGTGCTGCTGTCTGCTGTTGTTCGAGTTGACTTCGTTATCAGCGTACCTAGGGCTGTTGTCTTCCTTTTCAAAGACCACGGTGCGCGTGGTGCTGACAACGGCACCGTTTCCGCCTCCTCCACCGCCGATGCTGCCGTTCAGCGACTGCTGTGAGCTGCGCTTGACGTGCACGGGCCGCAGTCGCTCCTCCAGATCACTGATGGAGCCCACAGAACTAAGGCTCTCGTCGCTGCAATGATGTGGAATCAAGCAATCATTAGTTTGGTACCCGATAAAGGGGTAGCTTCATTTGTAATTACCTCTCGCTCAGCTCCTCCTCGCCCTCCTCCTCCATGGCCTGCTGTAGATCCGCTATCCGTTGCAGAGCCAGGCGCAAGTCGTTCTTAAGGGCCGCCCCCTCCGATTCCATTTGCTCCATTTTCTTCTCGAGGTCCTTGCGGCGAGTCAGCGACTCCTGTTCGCGGCTAGAGACCGTGTGGAACTCCTCGCGCATATCGCGCAGACCCTTTTGCGACTTTTTCAGCGCATCCTGGGCCTGCATCTCGCGCATCTTTGACTGCGTCACCTCGTTCTGAAGCTTCTCCAGGGCCTCCTTGTGACGGTTAACCTGCACCTCCAGCCTAGCCCGGGTGGCCTGTTCCAGTTCGAGACGGGATTCCAGCTCCTTGGTGCGTAGCTCCAATCTGTTGATTTGATTGATTAAATTATTTAATAGAAATAGAAGAAGATTAATCAGAAACTTACCGCTTGGACATCATGGCCATAGAGGGATCACCCAGGTTCTCGACATTGTCCAGACGGTGCTGCAGATCGGTGACCTGCTCCTTAAGATTGTTACGCTCGGCCTCCATCTCGTTAAGCTTAAACTCTGCCTCGGAGACGTTGATCTGTTCAGCATTTAGCTGCTTGACGGTGGCGCTGTACTTCTTCATCAGCTCGCTCATCTCCTCCTCGTTCTCATCGATCTGAGCCTGCAGCTCGACCGCCTCCCTATTCGCCGCATTGGCCCGCTCTTCGGCATCGTTTCTGCCCCGATGTGACTCCTCGAACATGGCCTGCACTTCGGTTAGTTCCGCTTCAGCTGCTTGCCGCGCCTTGAGGGCCAGTGTTCGAGCGGACTCGGCATCTTCCAGCTGATTGCGCAGCTGACGGATGAGCGTCTTACCAGGCGTGTCCGCCTTGAGCCTCTCCAGTTGCGTCTGGGCATCCTTGAGCAGGGCCTTATACTTGCGCAAGTCGCGGCGCAGCTTCTGGTTGAGTGCCTCCTCCGCGTCGCGATCAACACGGTCGCGATCCTCCATCGAGGAAAGACGTCGCTCTAACTCGTGCTTCTCGCGCAGCAGCAGGGTCCTCTCCTCGTGCTCCGTCTCCAGCTGGCACTCGAGAGCCTTGATCTTCTTATAGCCATTGCCGCGCACCTCTTCCAGCTCCTCGTCGCGCTGCTGTGACTCGCGACGTGCCTCCTTGCGCATCGTTTCCAGGGACATCTCGAGACGCAGCTTGGCCTGCTCGAGTAGCTGTATCTGTCCAGCCATCTCGTCCAGCTCCTCCTCCTGCTCCTTGGCCCGACGCTCTGTCTCGTTCTTCGAGCGTCGCAGCTGGGCAAACTCCTCCTCGGTGCCGCCGCCAAAGGTCATCTCATCCAATTCGCGCTGCAGCGAGGCGAGTTTCTCCTCTTTGAGCTCAAGGTCTAGGCGGGTATCCTGGAAAGTAAATTAATATTTTAGATACAGTTTCCAATTACATATTAATGAGGCTATATTTATAAATGTTTGACTGTTAATCAGTGATAGATTAGGTATATTATATTCACTACAATACAATAGCCTGCAGCTGTTGTCCATTTAGTCAGCTCAATGGACTCCGTTTTCTGGGGTTTGGATCTCTGGGCTTTGTGCCCATTCGGACTCACTTGAATCATCAGCCGCGTTGAATAGCGGAAACTCATGGCTGTACTTCGTGCTTGGCTGGGAAATTGTCTCTATGTGTCGCTTCTGTGTGCCTCTGTCTCCGGAGGTTTATGATATCTAAATCGCAGCAGTGGCCAGTTCAGTTATCGCCTCCCTCCATGGAGGCTCTTCCTCTGCCAGCTAATTATGAGTATCGAAAGCGTAATGAGAACGCCGCCGCCAACGTTTTAATTTCTTTTTTTGCCAGGCCGAGCAGCAATCAAGAACACTGTGCAACAGACGAAACGGAGGGGCCAGAGACAGCTCTATGTACTCCAGTTATCGCACGTTGACGTTCGTCGAGCTACTGTCGAGCGGAACAATGAAGAAAGCGGCAAAGCGGAGATCCACAAATGTGTGACCGAATCGCCCGACACTGAGATACAGAGCGACGAACCGCGCGAGAGAGAGAGCAGAAGGAGGGAACGGCTCCCGAGTACAGGCCGATAAAAACATAAGAACCGAGAACCGACCACTGGAAGATCTCGGTATGGAACTAGGCGAGAGAGCGAGTCGCACATGCCGCACATGCGTGCATGTGTCGAAATGCTCGGTGTGGGCAGGTAGCCAGCAGGCGGCCTAGGCGGAACGCAGGCGCAGGCGCAGGCCATGGCCAAACAAGCCGAACGAGTTTCCGAGTCCGAGATATGCAGTATCTGTATCTGTATCTCGGCTGCAATGTGCGCAACGTGCGGCTGGCACACACTGGCCAGCAAATTTGGGTATCTCGTTGCTACCTGACCTACACAAATAAATTGAAAAATTGAAGTGTAATCGATATTTAATTAAACTCTTTCTCGGAAGACCCATTTCCAAGGCTTTCATATAACATTATTTTTCACTAAAATGTATCAAAATACTAATGTTTAACTTCTAATTACAGATTTATTTATGCATCCCAAAAAGTCCTTATAGAAATATCCAGTCCTAGCATCGATACTTGAGTTATAACTATGTATTAAGAATATTGATTTGGTTCAAAAACCATTCAGAATCTATAAAATAAGTTTGATAAAAACTGAAAAATGAACAAAAAAACATTGCTCAAATTCTATTCTTAAGTTTTTCTGCCTTATTTTAATTAAAATAAAAATCAGTAACCCGCTAAAACCCAAATATTTGGCAGACCAGTGTTATATCGGAACTTATGTTGCTTGCGACCGCCGTCAACATGTTTCGCGTCAACATGTTGCCTCGACATGTTGCCTACGATAATGTTGCTGGAAACCAACTCCACTGAAAGAGACTGTGAACTTACCGCCAGCGACTGCTCCAGTGTGAACTTCTCGGCCTGCAGAACGTCCTTCTCGCGACCGTAACGCTCCTTGGCCTGGCGCTCCTGGCGCGCCGCATCCTGCAGGGACTGGCACTCGGCATCGAACTTGCGCTGCTTCTTCTCGAGCAAATTGTTGCGGGCATTTTGCTCCTCGAGCAGCATGCGCAGATCGTTCATCTCGTTGGTCATCTTCTGTGCCTTGCGCTTCCATTGGCCCACAACCTGACGTTGCTCCTCAACTTCTTCGTAGGCATCGGAAAGCTGTGGAAGGATAGGATTAGCGCATCTACTAGGAGACTCTTTGAGGGGTGTAGCAAACCTTCTTCTCCAATTGCTTCTTGAGCCCGACCAGCTGTTCCAGATCGTGCTCATGCTGTGTGTGCAGCCGCCGCTTGGTGAACTCCAGTTCGCGGGCCACCCGCTCGTACTTGAGCTTGTAGACTCCGCCGCCACCGTCCTCGTTCTCGGCATCCTCGTCCTCGGAAATGCCATTCAGATCGGACTTGGCGCATATCAGCTCCATCTCCAGCTTCTCCGTCGTCTCCTGCAGATTCTTCACCTTGTTCGACTGATCGCCGAGCTCCTTCTCCAGCTTCAGGCGCTCGGCGGTCTCCGCCTCCAGTCGCTCGGTGGCTATGTGGGCAGTGGATCGCTCTTCGGCCAGGTCCACAGTCAGCTCGGATAGCTGCAAAGAGTGGAGGAAAATGTAGAGCATTAATTTTTAATTGTGTGCCAGTTTTCCCAGCGGATTTATTATCGTATTATTTGGCTGTTTGTTTGTCTTTAATTTCTGCGATCTCTACTTCTGTCTGCCATGTGTCTAAACAAGTGAAATCATTATTTATAAAACCAGCATTTGTCGGTAGTGGCACTATATATATGTTGCTATATAGTGTGGCATGAACTTGTAACCTTGAACTGCTAAAGTACTAAGAGAAAGTAACAATAATATTTAATTTCGATGTACTACTACCACTTTAAATATCATTAAAATCCTCTATAAAGAACTTATATTTTATTTAATAACGAAAAGCATTTTGTATAATTTCTCATCCTTCTGACGTCGTTTATACTAGAAATCTAGGAAATGCGTTGGCAAGAAAAATTGACTAAAAATCGCATAATACACGAGGAAATTACTCATTCGTAGGATCATTTACTTTGGCATAGATCAAAGCGTCACTGCCAGGAAAAAAAGTGCTTCTATTCAATCTTATTCCCATGACACAAATTCAAAACGAACGGAATGATTGAGAGATGGACAAGGTCGGTTCAACGCCCTTCTAGGATTTCCAGAATACTTTTTGGAGAACACTTTTCCATAGACTTTTGATACATCTTTCTTTGTATTTTGCACAAAATGCCGCAGATGAGAAACAACAAATATTATGATTATGAATAAGGAATATTTCCCTCCTCCGCACTCAAAGAATTCCGCCGTGTGATTCACGAAATGCCCGACCCCAAAAATAGATGCTCCTCCTCCGGCTCAGGTGTGGGGTAAGCAGACAGAGATTCTTTGCCGCTGTCAATGTCAGCGCAGCATGGAAGCCCCATATCCCCATCCCGTTGAGGCGTTGGTGTTTGTTTAGGAATTTATGAGGATTTATGGGGTGGAGACATCATCGCCCGCACTCAAGAGCACTCAGTGTGGAACCGAGGCGGGAAATTGTGTCAACGACAAGCTCAAGGTTAGCCCAACAAAGACAACATCAGCAGCAACAGCAACACGATACCTCATCATCCTCCTCTCGAATGGTGCGATCATCCTCGTCGTCGTCGTGATCCCCCCCGTTGGTCAGGCTAATGGTGGCCACCGACGACTCCCGATCCCTGGCCACCGAGTTACCACGCGATGTCGGTGTGTGTGGCAGCTGCTTGGCCAGCTGAAAGGCCTTGGTCAGGATGTTCTGGGAGGAGCGAGTGCGTCCCACCGAACCGCACCGCTCCATGCTGTTCCTTTCGCGCTGTCGCTCGATCAGCGATATGGTGTCGTAGTCATCGAACCCAGAGCAGGTGCTACCCGGCGTGGTGCAACGACTGTCCGGGGCTCCAGTGGCTCGGCCACTGCCGCTGGTTGTCCTACGCGTTCGCCTGCCCATGGCCGTCCACTCCTCCTGCACATGGTCGGTGCGCTTCAAAAAGTTCTGGATCTTCTCGCTGAGATAGGCGGACGATGTGCGCGGATCCTCGAAGGATGGCGAGGCACGCATCGACTGGTGCACGGGCTGGCGCTGGCAACCGAGGACGAACGACAGGTTGCCGTCGAAGACCACGGGCGAACTCTCCAGCTGGCGCATCTCGTACGGATCCACTCCGCCCGATCCCCGCGTGTAGGTCTGCGGGAATATCCTTCGCGGCGGCGTTTGCAGGCGCGAGCTGGACTGATAGTTGGATATCGAGGACTGGGTGGAGCAGCGCGAGGACACTGAGTAGGCGGGACTGGGCGAACGGTTGACCAGACGCAGGCGATCGCTGTCCGCACCTGTGGGCGAGTTGAGTGGCAGTTTCAGCGAGATCTCGTACGGGCTTTCAGAGTCCTCCGGGGGAGCATTCTTATTACCCAGCAGGGAGGACGATGAAAGCGACGAGCTGCCTCCACTGCCACCCGTGGTCCGTGAGGTGTATTTGTGGAGGATGCTGCTACTGCTAGTGTTTGTAGTGTTGGTGGTGCTTGTTTTGATGTGATGGTTCGGTGTGGGTCGGTTGGTGTGGCCATTGCTCAGCACGGGACTCTGCTCCCGCTGCTTGGGCAGCAGGCGGATCTGCTTCCTTGCTTGGCTGGTCGGCGGCTTGGGTGGTCGGGCCAATGAGGCGGAACCACTTTGGGTGGAGTTTAGCGAGGAGCCGCTGCTATTGTTGTTGGAGCCAAGGGCTCCCAGCCGGGGGCCACCGTTCATGGCTGCCAGCACGCGGGCCAGGAACTTCTCCTTCTCCAATCGATCCGTTGCTACAGGCCCAGCATCGGCGTCTGCATCTCCTGAAGCTGCAATGTCAGCAGTGGCCTCATTAGCAGGCGACAGGGGAGGCATGGGGTTCGGATTAGTGGCAAGCGGGGAGGTGGAATGGGTTAGAATGGGTGTCGGGGACTGAGGATTGGTAGTGGTGGCTCGGGTATTTGTTTCTGTGCAAGTTTCCTTGGCCAATTTGTGTCGAATTCTTCGTTTTCGGTTTGCAAAATTTCAAAATTTCTGTGTCGTTTTGTCGTGGTTCGTTATATCAATCGAGTTGGGTTTTTGGTGTCGTTGTTTTTGGTTCTTTTGTATTTCTTTGTGGTTTGCTGGGTATTATATATGGGGGACTATGCTAGGGGCTGTCAAAAACTTGAGACCGTTGATGCAATTTAAATTTATCTCGGACTGAATTTTGTTGTGACTTGAGCACGCGCCAGCAGATATTCCTTTGTTTTCGCCGGGCTTTTATTGCTTTTGGCAGCGATTCGCACATACACGCACGGCAAACGAGATGGGATCGGATCAGAACGGATCGGATCGCATCGAATCTCCCGGACACGGCGCCACGGGCCTCAGGCGTACGCGACGTTTTCTCGGCAACTAAGCGATGCGTACGGACGGATTTTGCTTCGATGCTGGCCAGAAAGCGGAAAAAGCTTCTCGCTTTTTTTTGGCAAAAACCAACGAGAGGCAAAGCGAAAGAGAGCGAAATTGCAAAGAGCCGGAGAGGCGCCAGCGAGCCAAGTCAATTGCAACATCGTCAGCAGTTCCGCCTATCACATAATCTATGGTGGTCCCATGGTCGCCCGGCCGTTTTCGGCCAACTGTTGATCCAATAATTTGGCAATCATCGGTGGGAGATCTAGGGGAATTATGTAAATCGAAGTCGCAGGCGCTGATTCTATCGCATATCCCGTCCCAGCTGCAACCCAACTGTAGCGCGACAAAGTATTATTAATGATCTTTTCGAGCATTTAAAAATACATCTGGCTCTATTCTGGCGAGCGATATGTGCGAAACACTGCCGTACGCAGCATCCACATCGCAATCCCATCCATCTCCACCAGAACGTACATTTATATATATATGTATACACACTCTCAGAGTCAGAGTCAGTTGGTGTTCAATGCCCAAAGTGCTATTTTTGGCCCACTTCAAAAAACCAAATAATACAAATGAAGGGAGAATGGGAATCCGCCAGCGAATTGTGCATCTCTCGTACAGCTTGCCAAGGGAAGTGTAAACGATCTTTAAAACTATTGAGAGTTTATTTGGATATCTTTTATAAATCAAAGATATGTAAGGAATATATTCTTATGAGAAACTCTAAATCTAACTAATGAATGAAACTATGGTATCGAAAACCTTAAAGCTCTCACTGTTATAAACTTGTATTTACTTTGCCACATTTAAATACATTTCTCCTTTTCCTTAACTTCCAGAACAGACAATAAATTCTGTAGCTAATTGAACTAATGCTTCTTTAAATAAATATGAAGTTATAATACCTATTTTTGCTTGCCATTGCATCTATGCTAATTCGTTAATATCAAGCAAAAATAATTTCTCTAGATGTTGCAATCACCACTGCAATATAATCTAAATATATGAGGCATTTTGTTTCTGTGAAAATCTTTTGGCGCCCCAGATATCTGAGCGCTGGCAACGCCAAACAACAAGATCACGCAGATGACATTTCGTGTCAAGTGGCGCAATTTTAATTGCAGACCAAAAGCCAGAGCGTGGACAGTGGACAGTCCATCCAGATGAAAAGTTGACTCACCTTGGCTTCCAGCTTCTGGTTCTCCGCCTTGACCTCACTGCGATCGCACTCGATCTTCTCCAGCTTGGCGCGCAGCATTAGCAGCTCCTCGTTGGCCGTCTTCAGCTGCTCTTCAGTGCGATGGACGTTCAGCAGGGGCGTTACCCTGACCAGGAGACGCCACCAGGGCCAGTCGCGAACGGCGAGGAAAGCTTTTACATTGCGTTGAATGCAGCGCACAGCCAATTCCTAAGGATTTTCATATGAATTAGTAAAGTTTATGGATTTAGGATTATAGGACTTGGGATTAGTTACCTGAACGCGTCGCTGGGACATCTTTTTGCGGGCCAAATAGCCGCGACAGAAGGCTTGCAGCTGAATGATGCGATCGGAAAGCAGGACATCGCGCTTGGCTTCCAGTTCACTAAGAACGCCCGAGCGGAAGAGGATCTGAAAGGAGTGGGCGAGATTAAAAGATTAGAATGTATAAGTATATAGTATAAGTAAGTTACTTTATTATATAACATCTATGTATATATTTTATATTAATTTTTCCCTGAATCATGTACATCTTTATTCAGGTGTCAGGTGTACAAGCAAAGGCAAACTCAAACCTAGCAGGGAAGCAAAATGTCAGAAATCAACAAAAACGAAGACGAAATCAAATCAATTCCAGGAAGTGAAGGTCAAGGTGGGTCTGACTTGCAAATCGGTGGAAACATCCAGAGCACGAGCTCTGGCGAATTTCGAACACCTGTGCGCAAAAAAAAATGATGCCAAAGCTCTTACAGGTGTGAAAGTGGAAAGAGGGCAATGAAAACGAAATTGTAAACAAGATATTGCCATAGAGGCAGACCGCAGCGGGATTCGAGTGCCCTCCTAATGGCGGTTCATGCAGGTGGAAATGCACACAGTCGAGTGGCAAAGGTGTTTAGCATACTTAGGGCCACCGGGTTTCCCATACAAATTAGCTGCTGGCCCGACGCACCTTTCAGGTGTGGCCCCCATCTCTCTCTCCCTCTACCGCTGGCTCGCTCTTTCTCTCTGTCAACGCCGAATTCGCAACTAAGTCGAGAAACTATTTTCTCAAAATTTTAATTATGCCCGGCACGTAGACAAAAATGAAAGTAAACCAATGTGAAATGGCAAGCCGAAGCGTCGCGCAGAGTGTGTGTTGTGTGTGTGTTTGTCTCAGTCATCGCAAACGGGCGGCTGGATGCACGGTGCCGCGGATGTGGTGCCACTGGGATGATACAGGGTGTGGCAGGTATGAAGCAATCCAAACTAAAGTGCGTCTCAAGAGCAAATGAATCTGTGTGCCAAAGCCACCTACTAAAACAAATAAAAACTAAATGTTGACGAGCTCCAAACTTGGAGAAAGCGCGGGTAAATAATGGACTTTGTCAGCAGGCATTATTTAGATTAATACGTTTTCTAAACAGATTCCAATTATAAATTATTAATGTAATATACACTATAAGTTGTAAATATAAAATAATTGCCTGGAGAAATAAGATCGTAGTTCGCTTTAAGAATCCTATTACACTCTTCATTAGCATAGCTTATTAAATAGATAATAAATATAACAAATTAGTATTACTTTATTATAAAGAAACCGGGATTTAATTAGTTAAACATTTTAAAGATTTTAATTAATAAAGACAACACGTGGAGGTATCAATCATTGACCATTGGACTACGCTAACTTGGGGATATTGCAAAACAATCGTCAAATGAAATTATTTACATTTAATATTGACAAAAAACGTAACAATTATCGTGCTGAATAACGTAATTATGAAAGAGAATAATTAAGTAATTATTCACAGAGTTTATACTCCATATAATTAAGAAAACAATTTAATGATTCAGGGTTAATCAACCTAAAAGCTAATACAATAAGAAAGACTCCCCATTAGGGAAAAACAATGCTCCAGAAAACCAGATGTTAGGGCTTCAGATATAGGTCAGATCGGGGAAAATACAACTAAAGCGGTAGAGAGGTAGAGGAGCGGGATAGTGCCAGCCGGAGGAGAGGTGGAAAGATAAACCCATAGCAAGTGGTTTTTTTGTACAATAAATATTTATTCCATTTACAGCAAAGATAAGTTGGATAAGTTAGATATAGATGCAGCTGAGAGTTAAGTTTGGAGTGGCTGGAGTGGGAGGATCGGAAGCGGGCCCGGCTCTGCCGCTGCCTGGTCAGTGCAGCTGCATAGTTACCTCTTTCGTGTAGGTGGGGTAGATCTCTACCTGGGTCTGGATGCAGCGCACCGCTTGCACTTGGGCCACCACCTTGCTGGCCACCACCAGCGTTGGGCACTGGGCACTGTGCGGTGCGGCGGTGGCTCCACTTTGTTTTCCGGCCGCCGCAGCAGCAGCTTCGAATTTCTGCAGCAGCTCGGCGATCTTGTTGGACTTGGAGCAGCTCTTGGCTTCCGGCGGCACCTGCTCCTCCGCCTCATCGCCCTCGGATTCGCAGAGGCTTCCGGTGGAGTTGCTGGTGGAGGAGGTGGACGTGGAGAGCTGTGTGTTGCTTATGTGTCCCGAGTCATCCGAGTCTTCTTCCTGCTCGGCCCTGATTTCCTTGGTCGGCTTCTTGAGCGGTGCCTGGGCGGGGGCCTTCACCTCCTGCACCACCTTGACAAGCAGCTCCTGGTTCTTGTCCGAGGTCTCGCCCAGCTTGGGGGGTATGATCTTGCAGGACTCCAGCTTGGGTCTGCCCACCTTCTCCTCGTTGGCGTATTGGAGCTTCTGCAGCTTCTTCTTGTTCCTCACCAGCTGCGAGTGCTCCTTGGTGACGCCCCGACTGCCTGGCCTCTTGGGCTTTGTGCTCATACTCTCTACCTGCCGCAGGATCTCCTGACCCTTGGCCAGGCACTTGACCAGCAGCTCATCGCTGTTGGCATTGGGAGACTTTGATTTCATGGCTCCTGACTTGAGGGTGGAGTTGGCTCTCCTGGCAGCTGGTCTGGCGGTTACTTGGCGCTGCTCCAGACTGGAGTTGGCCCGCTTCGGCATGCTAACATGGGCTGCAGCTGGAGCTGGTGCTCTTGGAGGCGGTCGAGCTGCTGTATTCAGGGTCAGCATGGAGCGGGTGCGCTGCTTACTGGTTGGTCTCAGGACCACAGGTTGCTCCAGGCAGAAGCTCTCGCTGCGCTTGCGGAGACTCGATTGCTTTCGCACCGGAATCCTGCTGCCACTTAGGTCACTCAAGGAATTGTAACGTGAGTCGCCTCCCGCGCCACGCAGCAAGAGGATTGAGCCTGCCAGTTCTGGCGACTGATAGAGCTGCATCCTCGTCCTCCCTATGCTCAGGGTGCTGTGTGACTTGGCCAACATCATTGGCTGGCGATCGCAGAACTCCGCCGGCGGAGCGGGCAGCTCTTCTGGCGGCGGATACTCGTTGAGTATGTGATCGAAGCTCTGGAGCACCTCGTTCAGCTTGCTCTCGTCGTGGGCCACCTTCTCCAGCTCCGCGAATATCTCGTCCTCTAGCGACTGCTGGGCCAGACTCAGGCTCAGGCTCATGTGGCTCTCCTCGTCGCTGTCCACGTAGCTGCACACGCTGCCGGTCATCGGCTGGTTGGGCATCTGGAGGGGCGCAACGGGCAGAATCACTGGCACTCCCTTGGGCGTATACTTGCCGCCCACACAGCCTCCGTCCGCCGTGCAGAGGGCACTCATGGATCTGGTGTGCTTGCTGCCCTTGTAATACAGCTTTCCACTTAACTTGGGCGTCAGATTGTCCTCAATCTTGTGGCGAATATGCGAAAAGAACTTCTTGCCCGCCCCCAAACCATGCTTGCTTGGGACCTGGATGGGCGTGGCGGCGGCAGCAGGCGAAGGACTGCTGCGCACCTGGGCCAATTTGGACTTGACCGTGTGCTTGTACATTGCCCTGGGATTATGTAAAGCAATTGACCAGCGACTAGCGGCGGTATGGCGAGTAAAAGTGCATATAATTTCGCAATAAATTGCAGTTTCCTTTTGCAATGTCCACTGTCCAATGTCCACTGTCCACTGTCTACTGTCCAGCACTTTCACGGCTCGTGTCGGGCGGCGGCGGCGGCAAGTCTCTTGTGTGGCTGTGGTATGGTGTTTTCTCTTCGGGCTCGGCAACGCAACTGAACTGAACTCGCTAGCTGGCCAAAGCGACGGAGTCCAAGTCCGAGTCCGAGCCAAATGCTGGCTCTGCATTCGAAAGTGGCTTATCGAGAAACGGCTGGCACATGAGCACATCATAACCCAACACAGCGCAGCTCAACACAACACAAAACAGACTTGACTGAGGTCGCGGTCGCTGGTAATTGGCCGAGGGAAAGGGGCAACGAGTGAATGCGCCAGCCGCCGATCCGACGATGCTAATTACCAGCCACCAACCATTGCTCGACCTGCAGTTACCCAGCATCATCATCATCATGGCAGTCAAGGCAATCATCACAAGCGAAACAAGAGTGAGGCAATAGGCTAGACGCTGCCCTGGCTATTTGTGTTTCCATTTTGCCTTTTCATTGCCAGCAATTGGACTCGCCCTGGCTGCCGCACAATAGGCTCAAAGAGATCCAGCCACGGATGGGCATGACAAAAGTGCCATGTTCCATTGGGGGACAAACAAATATTGATATAGGCCGTCAGTGGTCTAGACTTTAGAGGTTGCAACACGGTTGAAAGGTCATTAACCAGAGCGTATTCTATGCAATGATCAGTAAATTACTAAATACATGTATAAATACATAGCCTAAACTGAATAGAAACATATTAAACAGTCACTTAATTTGCACGTAACTTGTAAACACAGTTATCTGCAATAAATTAGGCCATCGCCCCGCAACCTTAATAAAATCTATAACAACTGTGCAATTTTCCAAGACAATTATACGTTATGGCGTATTTTTAGATCAGGAAATCCTTGTAGATTAACCATCATTACCAAGCTCGTGACAGAGAATCCGCTGTAACGATGTCATTGGGGCTTCCCGGTTGCTCTACCCTTCGTGGCCACAAATTGAGGCAATTACAAGAAAACCGAAAACAAGTCCGGCCAAGAGCCCAGCGAAATGCATCTCACGCAGCTTCCTGGTTATTGTTTCATAATTAAAAACTAGTTTACATATGCAGGGCTCGTCCCGTGGGCCTGGAGATTAAAGCTGCTAAAGACACCAGCCGCGCCCCCCTTCCAAGGGGAGGCGTTAATGAAGTTTTCGTGTCTCGATAGCGGCAGCCTTTGTTTCCACACACTCGACCCGATCTCGAACCGAGCTAATTTGGAGTTGATTTGGGAGGTAGCCATCAGCCTCTGCCCCTCCGCTGGCGTTGACAGAACCCGCCTCGGAGGGGGTTATGTAATCACACACACACACTGGGAAAACCAGACAACCATCAGCCAGCGAGGCGTGTGTGCCACTCCCCCTGGCATTTCTAATGAAAGCGAACGCTGGAAGTTTCACTTTGGTCGGAGGAAAGAAAAAAAAAACAGACTTTAATGTGCACTGGTCAAATGTGGTTTCTGTGCGAGGCGAATGCAGGTTGCAACGTCATTTTGGTTTTTTGTTTTGCTCGCTGTTTTTTAGTTTTTTTTTTTGTTTTTTGGTGAAAGTCGACAGCTTTGGCTGTGCGTGTGTTCGTAATCAAAATCGGGGAGGGGGGGAATCGGTATTGGTTTCGAATTCGGATTTGGACACTTTCCCGTACGTACAAGCCAGAGGCCGGCAATGGCACAGCCAGCACTAGCGACGGCCAGCAGGCCCAGGAGTGGAAGCTCCTCCGGCCCCGCGCCACCGCCACAGAGCTGCCTAAATAGACTCAGGAGCTGCTGATCACTGTCGCGGGATGATCGGATAGCGCTGGCACTGGCGTTCCCGCAGACGGAGCTTTTATCCGACGACCACATCTCGGCGAGAGCTCGCGAAATCCAACTGAGCTGCGCCGAGAAGACGTCCGTCTTCCTCGCCGGGAGATTACATCGGGGGAATTCTATACCCGAGCCAGGCAGCCAGCAACAATGGCGAGATGAACTTGACCGTGAAAGCAGCCAGCGTCATCGCAGATACAGAGCGGAGGAGGAAGAAGACAAGCAAACTGGACTGGCTGCCAGTGACGTCAAGTGGAGTGGCTTTATTACGATCACTTCACCGTCCACCGACCACTGAGCCCATCGAGCCCCTCTCTCTCTCTCTCTCTGGGCAAGCCAGTGGCCAGAAGCACAGTTCGATTCACAGTTGCAGTTGCGCAGCGCTGAGAACAGGAAATAAGAAGCCCAGGCGACCAGCCAAGCGGAGAAGCCAGGGAAGCTGCATGTAACCGATATCTTCCCATGGGTCCCGGCCACACACGCGTCCAATGCTTTAGAGCCTGAATTACAGAAATCTGAATGATTTTACAACACTACAATTGTGACTGTAACTATTTTGTATATAAATAAACCGTTAAGGATTTTATAAGAAAAAGATGTGAATGGAAGTGGTCAAATTGTTGGTGCTTTACAACTTATTTAAAAATATTTAAAAAATTTTTTTTTTCATTTTTGTTTTGTTATTTTCTGACTTTTAATACATTTACGGGTTCAACACCCTTTAATTGATATATATTTATGTATTTATTACTATTTGCATATCAAATCAATAAAGTCATGAATTAATTTAAACCAGTTTGAAATGAATTTCAGTTCAAAAAGTATTGCATACTTTTGGAAATCTTGAAAAGAAATACAATATCTGTCGTGAATATGAAAATTTGATAAGCAATAGAATAGGTAAATTCTTTACCTTAATTATAGAAAGCAGAATGAATTTACTGCTTTAAAAAAAGGAAGCAAGAAAATCCACACGATTCACGACTCAAACGTCAGAAGATAAAATTAGCAGAAATAAAGATAATTAAGTTTCCCACAAGATTCATTAGGTTTTTCTTTTATCACATACCCACGAAAAATTCTTTTAAGTTTTCGCTAAAAAATGTCTCACTTACGAAATCGTTCTATAAAAAAAACAACATACAAAATACGTGAATTTCCCGTTCCGAACTTTACGATTTTGCAGGGAACTAAAGTCTCAGCAGCATCGTGAATTGGTCTTAATTTCCAGCATAAATTAAGCCAGAGATTTAATATATTCTAATTCGATGAGAGGCTGAAGAAAGAATTATTGAGCTTCTTCGGTGAAAGACTCGGAAGACAAATGAAATCGTGCGATCAATTCGTTAAGTCATGCTTAGGCCTAAAAAAAAAACAGGCAGTGAGTAACCAGTTTGAGGCTTCCTCCTAAGGTGAGCGCTGCTGTGGACTCATCTAGAAAGGGATCTCGCGATGATGGAGAGGTGGCCATATAAAATAAAAATTGCAGGGTGTAAGCCCCAGCCAATGAATGAAAGTATCCTGACGAGCCGGTGATTGTTCGTCGCATGCCAAAGGCAATTACGAAAAAAAACAAAAAACATTTCAATACTTGGCCAACGATGCCGAATGACACAGCCGACGAATTCCAAGGTAATTTCTCGATTAGATTGAAAGTAACAGCAAATTGTTTGGACAAATACACGGAACAATGGCAACGACAGCGGGTTTCGTTTCGTTGCGTTTGAGATAATCATAATAACAATAAGTACGTATTATGTATTTGCTTTAAAACGTAAATCCTGTCAATAAACTTTTTGTAACAAGTCGTCGCGAGGCACTCGCCCGGGTTTAATGATCTCGAAAAAAATATCTACATATATCTACATGTTAACATGAGCATGAATGGGGCTCAAGCAAAAAAACTAAAACCCCGAGAGGAGGAACAGCTATTTAAGCCACAAAACTCAACCAAATACCTGCTAAATGCTTTTGAAAACAGCCGAAATCTCTGAACTGAACCCTAACCCAGTTGGGGATCTTTTAACCCAGTCAGTGTGCCTCATGGGTCTCAGGCGGTAAGTGGACAAGTGCCGAATTCTAAGCGGAGATTAACGACTCGAAACTTTCTGTTTACAGACCTAGTTTATCAAACCAACTAATTGGAATTTGGAATTGGAACTTTAACTAGGTGCCACAACTATAAGTGCTTGATCAAACAAGCAAACACTCATTGCGAATTCCGATTCACATATAATTACCGATAATTTCGAAAATACTTGCCACTATTCCGTGCAATCTAATACAAAAGGTCGTGGCGGCAGCAATCCCTTCTGAATGACAGCTCACTTGATTGACTTAACGATAATCTTCCAATTAATATTAATGATACCGCGGGCTAACTTATATAAGAAAGCAGCTAACTCAAGCGTCGACCAGATGATGAACCGAAACTGTAAATCAGCCAAAAATATGCGTGTCCATTATTATTTATATAAAAGTTGACTTTATATAAAAGATCAACGCATAAATGAATAACTTAAGGCATTCCAGTGAAAGCCTATCGATCGACGATCGGCTGATATCAGCAGAGATTCTAGAGGCAGCTTGCTTCCCTTTTTGTTGACAACCCCGTCGAGTGTTTGCCGACACTTAGTTCGGCTTTCTGCCACTGCAGTTGCCGCAAGTTGTTGACTGCAGTGGCCACTTGGTGGCTGTGCTGGCCGCTCTAACCAGTTAATGGTCATTCATCATGACAGTGACCGCTCTGCTGGCGCTGCGGCTATAGCTTTTGCTGCCCTTGCCGCTCGCCGGCGGCAGAGACAGAACGCACAGCGCACAGCTTTATTTAAACAAGCCTCCGTCTAGAATCTTGCAATACTTCGGCGTGGAGCTTGTAACGATTCGGAGGTGTCCCCGGCCCAGCTCTGCTCTGCTCCGGTCAGAAATTTCGCGTTCGCAAAACGTGCAAACGCGCGCCAGTGATAAAATTTGGATCGTGAATTGAGACAGAGAATCGAAAAACAACAGAACACCTTAAATCGCACTTAAGTGGATTTAAATTGACGCCTTGTCGCGAATTGTCAACAGCTCCACCGTTTTATGGGATCGTTAGCAGGAATGCAGGAACGCGGTTGGCTCTGCCAGATGCTGCTGCTCGGCGCAGCGGGAAGTGAGTTGTGATCCTGATGCGATATTAATGTTCAATCCGGCAAATGTGTAACTCCTTCTGCTGCCGCTCTTACAGTGCTCGTCTCCGGCCAGTATTTTGCCTACGCGCCCGGCAAGTGCGAACTTACCACATCGAATGTGATTGAGAGCATGTTCACAACGGAGCTGGGCATCATCCTGCAGACACGACCCAACCTACCACAATCCAAGCTGCTGCACTACGACCTCTACACGCCTCTCAATCCGGACGAGCGCCAGTTCCTACGACCAGGAGATGTCGGCATGCTGAAGAACTCGCACTTTAATCCCAAATGGCCAGTGAGGTAAGGATATTAGTGTCTATTAGTCCATAAGCCTTTTGTTAGTTGTGATTTATAGTTTGTGTAAAAAGAAATTAATGAATGGTTTGTTCTGAATTCAAGAAATACAGAAATAAAACACTAAAACTAAATTAATAAACCAACTTTTCTTGATCCCATTGACTACATTTTTCTTGAATTAATTAGAAACAATAAATCAAGAATATTTATAAGTCAAATTTATATATGGACCATGAAAACTGAGTGATTACTCGATCATTATGTATTTACAATTGCATCTCAAATGATCCTTCTATATAGCTATGATAAATAATGCATTCACAACCTTCAACAAATATACGTCTCTTAATAAAATCCTAATTTATTATACATTCCCTACTCTCGCAGGGTCCTCATTCATGGCTGGGCTGGCACAAGCACAACCTGCTCGAATGCCGTCCTTAAGGATGCCTACTTATCCCGCGGTAATTACAATATCATCATCCTGGACTGGAGTCGCCAGGCGATGGACATTAACTATGGACGCGTGTCCAAGCAACTGGCTTCAATAGCCGGCAACGTGGCCAAGCTCCTGCGGTTTCTGCATGACAACACAGGAGTTCCCTACGAGCAAATCTATTTGGTGGGCCACAGCGCCGGCAGTCACATCTCTGGACTGACGGGAAAGATGATGAAGCCGTACCGTTTGGGCGCCATCTTCGCCCTAGATCCCGCTGGCCTCACCCAACTAAGTCTCGGGCCCGAGGACCGATTAACCAACGACGATGCCCTGTATGTGGAGTCCATTCATACGGATCTGACGCTCCTGGGCAATCCCAGCACCAAACTCAGTCAGGCCTCGTTCTTTGTCAACTGGGGCCTGGGACAGCCGCACTGTCCGAACGCCACGGCCACGGAATTTGACTTTGTGTGCGACCACTATGCAGCCGTGTTCTACTTTGCGGAGTCAGTGCGTCGGCCCAAGTCGTTTGCCGCCGTGCGCTGCAGCTCGACACAGGCGCTGCGCACGGCCACCTGCAGCTGCAACAACGGCGGTGCCACCCAGATATGCACCGGCGACGAGTTCATGGGCGGTGAGCCGGCGGTGCCAAAGCGTGGTATCTTCTATCTGAGCACACGGCAACGATCGCCGTACGGCACCGGCGATGGCCTGGTCTACATTCGCCGGCCGATACCGTCCACCATTCGGGAGACGGCGAAGCGACGCCGACGGCTGGGGTAGACGCGGCACGAGCAAGTAAGTTGCGAGTTGCGACCGACCAAAAAGTGATTTATCTACAATTAAACGCATAGCCATTAAGTCCTAGCCATTTAGCCCAAAGAATGCGAATAAAGCAAAGTGATTTCGTAGAAAGAATATACTGTTTTTCTAATGAAAATCGAATTTCTTCAAAGTACCTAAAGTAAAATAATTAACTTATCATGACTCTACCACTCTGTTAATGCGTGTTACCATTACAAAAAACACTTATTTAGCCTCGAAATAAAACTAGAGCATTCCCCAATGCGAATCCGTTCCTTGATCAATTTCAGCCTTTGATGAGGTTGCCCTTCTTGACACTGTAACTATTGAACGTGCTAATGTCAATGTCAACTCATCGGTTAATTACGCGTGAGTAAAAACAATTAGTTGGGAGTTGCCTTCAAAAAATGGCGATTAATCTTATAGGAACGTGAGAGAGAAAAAAATACCAGCTTTATGGTGGCACAAAAAACAGAGGCTCTGCCAATCAAACTGGTTCAACGACTGTGGTAATTGCAAAATTAAATATTAACAAATATTTGGCTGAAAACCTGTAGCCGCATATTCCATTAGAATGCATAAAAAAGAGGTAACAGCAATTGGAATCTTTGTCACTTGCATGTTATTAAATAAATTACGTATTTTGCAGCCAATGCTCCTCAAGTTAGTTGATTGTCTTAACAAGCTGCTAGCATTATATAAATAAATAAATAAATTACGTATTTTTATTAAAATAAATTAGTTAACAAGGTTTAGATTAAAGCAGTGAATAAGTCGAGTCTTTGAATGACAAAGGAAAATATAAACTTCTTATTATATTATACTATATTCTAACAATATTTTCTATATTACATTGCGCGGTTTCTTTCTTTTCTCAATATATATACTCATAGGTAACTACTTAGCTGTATTCTTAGTGATAAGAACATCAAATTTTAAATTTTTGAACTCACCTGACTAGGCCCAATGCGATAGGTGGCCACATCCAGCTCATTAACAGCCAATATCTGTTCCACGCTTACATCCTTGTTGCTGGCCAAATCGCCAGCCAACAGGCCAAAGCGGCGCACAAACTCCAATAATGGCACAGATTCTGGAAAACCAAGACGATGCAGTCGAGCCGCCTCCAGGACTTGCGAGCCACGTAGCTAATAAATAGAGAAATTATGAAATGTATTTATTATTTAAAATTTTAAGCAATCGTTTCTCTAAGAGCTCTCACCTGACTCCTTAATAGTGGCACATTGACCATTTCTTCCTCACTGGTCGCCTGACCGACAGCAGAACTTGGCGATCCATTCGCCGTGAACTTGGTGTGCTTGCCGGCGTTGTGTTGCAGCAGATAGCAGTGGACAAAGTGAATGCCGGTGCGGCGTAGCGTATCAATGATGCCGTCCACAGTGAACTTCACCTGCAACATAATGGAGTTGCGCTTCACACCAGCCGTGGTGAAGGATCGTCGTATACTGGACACACGACGCAGAGACTGAGTGCCCTCCAAGCCGGCAAAGGAGCCGCAAAATACCATTGCCCCTGATCCTCGGGTAAGTGAGCCAATGTACAAACGATTGATCTCCTCCCGACTGCTGTCCTGCAGCAGTGACACAGCATTTCGAATGCCGGGATGCTCGCGACTATTGCGCACCCAACCATCGACAGCATACAGGACGGGATTGGTGCCCTGCAAGTGGTGGAGTACGAACTGGCGAGGACCGGCGCATTTGCGCAGCAGCGTGTGATGCTCTCTGTCACCGTAATGCGAGAACAATCGCTCGAGGAATGTGTCATCGTTTGAGTGCGGGTAGATAGCTTCCTCGTCAAGCAGCCTGAAAAAAAACAGGAGAATCACTAATACTTTCTTTACGAGGATGAGTTTGAACACACCATAGCATCCCGCGACGATCGTGTTCACGCAAATCTCTTTGCGAAGAACGGACAACGTGATTTTGGGGCGCCTTGTCGATCAGCGAGATCAGCGGTCCCGGATGGCACTCCGAGGCCTGGTCCATCTCAATCTCCACCAGCTCCTGGGCGTAACGGTCGCGCGGAGCCACAAGTGTGGTGTGATGGAAGAGCATTTGCAAGCGCTCCTGCAGGTAATTGTGACGCAAATCTGCCAGCGTGGCACCAACCTGCTGGCCACAGCTGGCCGGGTTCTGGAAGCCGGGTGTGTCGATTAGCATAATCGAGGCTATGGTGTGAGCCGAGGTGCAGATCTGTCGATTGATCAGAGCCACTACGGCAGCCAAGGCCTCCGAGTAGAGGCCAATGACCAACGCCTCCAAGCATTCCCAGGCCCACTCTTGGCCAGTGTCCGAAGTGGGCGACTTGGACGGGCTCAGGCCGCCGTTCGGGGCATTCGGCTGTGTCAATCCAAAGGCAGCCGATGACAGATCCTCCAGGTTGACGCCCAACAGACCCGCAGCCTTGCGAGCGGCCGTGGGATTGGCAAATTGCGTGCGGGCCGTGGATCCAGTTCCTAGCTTGGTCACACCTGCAATTCCCAGATGGTAAATGGCCGCCAGAATGCTCCAGATTCCACGGACAGCCTTCGCATCAATGTTGAGCGTTTCGAAGGCCTGAACAGTGCGCATAAAGTCGTTGGCCGCTCGGTGGCGATCTTCCAACTTCTGGGACAGCGATATGAACGGATGGCTGTCCTCCGAGGATATGTTCTCCAGGTGCAGCTCTTTCTGCAGCAATCCAGCGGCGCCAGCAAGCAGCCGTGTCATGATGTGGAAGCTGTGCTCGTGGGCCAAACGTCGACCGGCTCGCTGTCGCTCTGGGAGCAGAACCTGAAAGGATCCCAAAGTATGAGCAGCAGTCTTAGCCTGGTATTGACTTCGGACTCACCTGCAGCGAGGCGGATGCAATCTGTCCAGTCTGGTCAAAGTCAAGACTCAACAGCTGCGTCATTCGGGTAGCGTTCGAATTGAGGCAAGTTCTCGTATTTCCAAAGGCCTCCAGAATCGTGCACAGGGCATTGACCTTCTCCGCGTTTATAAAGTTATTATACGCACCTAAAAACAGAGAATATAAATTGAGTAAGAGAGTTTTTTTTGAATTCTTTTTAGTTTAAATGTCGATTAAGAAATGTCTCTTTTGAATTTAAAGAAAGGAAATTCTTGCGTTGGAGTGTCACATTGAATATCTTTTGTAAAACCCTGAAAGAAGTTTTTAATTGTATTTATCTTTATGTATGACAAACAATGATTTGCCAAAAAAAAAAGTTTTTATATAAAAGTATCGATTAAAGTCCCTAAAATTCTTTTCAAAAGTCAAGAATATTTCGATTCGATGCTTTTTTAATATATTAAAAAAAAAAATATATAGGAAAATATAGAAAAGAGAAGTGAAATTAAACATTTGTTGTATAAATTAAAATTGTATTTAAATGCGGTCTCCTAATCCAATTGGAAACAAACTGGTCTATCCATAATCAGTCTTCTTTCTTGTTTTCAAAACATAAAAAAATATAAAACATTAAATGCAATATTCTTCAAAATCAAAGATTCGATATTCGGAATTTTCTTAGATATATCATCTATGTCTCTCAATTTAAAACCCTACTTCTAACATGTTATAAATATGGTTTACATTAGAGTTTACATAATTTAAATATTTTTTGGCTGATAAACTGCTCTTAAAACTCTTAATGGGCTTTTACCAACAGCTTAAAACATATATTTTCCGTTGAATTAATAATTTCATGGCTTAGATACTCGTAGCCTCATATTATGCGACAATACGTGTTGGGTAATAAAGTTGAATATCAATAATATTTATCTGGGCAATTTACATTTTCTCTGATACCGTCAGTTCCCCTTTCTGGGTCATAAATCTAACAATGAAATCGAATTGGAGGCTTGACTAATTGCAGCTGCATTTCTTGGCCAACAATGCAAATGAGACAATCGAACGCAGATTGCATTTTGGTGTGGCACCGCACAAACTGGGCCAGCAGCCAGCAGCCCGCAGCCTACGGCCAAAAGGAAAACAGAAAATGTAAACAGAAAATGCAACTGCAGCAGCGTCAGCTCCAGTGCTCCTACGAGCACTACGTTGAAATGGGGGGCTAGACATACCAGCTGCCAACGCTAGGTAGTTGAGCGCATGCTTGAAGCTGGTGGATTTGCCAGAACCAGATCGGCCCATGAATATCAAGCTCTGGTCGCGCCGCGTCTCAACCAAGCTCCTGTAGGCGGTCTGGGCCAGCGAGTAGACGTGGGGCGGCATGTCCTCCGTCTTGCAGCCGCGGAACATGGAGACAACCTACGAACGGGAGACAGCAGCCGATAAATAACGCGCTCAGATGCAGATCTGGTTGCCAGACCAGTTACCTTCTCAGAGTAGAGGGACAGCGGTGCCATGGGATTGACCACGAGCAGCGTGGGCCCCGCCTTGGTGTGGATTAGATTGCTGGCGTAACGCTGGCGCAGGCAGTGCAGCACCGACGCCTCGTTCAAATACTTTAGCTCGCAAATGTCCTCGGCCAGGTCCAGGGCGGGGCTATTCTGCTTCTCCACATCGTCCTCGTCGACGGTCAACAGCTCCCCGTTGTGCAGGAGGCGCAGATTTAGCTTGTGCTCCTCATCTCGCCCAGCAGACGAGGGCGTTGGCAGACGGATGGCGGCAGTGAAGCCACCGCGATGCACCAGCCACACACGCTCCGGCTGACTGGCATCCGCCACATCCGCCTCCAGCTCTTGGGACACTCCTTCTCCCGGTTCGCCTCCTGCCACACCATTGCCATTCTCGTGGCGGCTCTGCAAAAAGATGGAAGACAAATAAACAAAACACGAAAATTGAGTTAAATTGGGGTCAACATTTTGTTGGCGCAACTTCAACTGAAGCAGCAGCAGCAGCAGCAGCAAAGGCGGTGTGGGGTGCACATCGAGTTTATTTACGGATCTCGGCGTGGATCGGGAAACATTTTCACGCATTTATTCCATTTATTATCCCTACTCCACCGCCGCAGGCAGAAGCCAGCAGGCCGAAGGCAGAGTTTCGGTTTATTTCGGGTGCATTTCTAAATTTGACGATGTTTCTAAATCCTAATTAGCCGCCTAGACGCGCCAAATGCTATTGGGCTAGACAGCCAAACCGACGACGACGACGACGCGGATGCGCCATTATGCAACCCACTAACGTCGCGTCGTCGCCAGTTCACATTTGTGGCTATAAATGGCATTTATCCGTAGCGTCAGCCACCCAAGTTCCCTAAAATCTTCTCCGGTCCTCTTGTAGCCTGTCTTGGTTGCTCGCTAAGATCTCCCTCGTCCTCGCTGGTTCTTCTGCCGAATTATGAAAATATTGTGCAAGGTTCAATAGCCCTCAGAGTGCGATTCGGGGAAAGTGTGCACGGGAAACTAATTAATTTCGTAGACATTGCGAGAGCCAGCGGATCGGCTAGAAGGAAATCGAATGTTGCCTTTCATTAGGCGCTCTTAGTCACTTTATTTTTATGGGTCGTTTCGAAACGGTTGTTTACAGATTTGTAATTAAATGGCCGAAAAGGGGAATATTGAGTTCTAGCGTTAGTTTAACCCAAATGATTTATGATGAAGGAGCTTGAAGGGTAATTCCCTAAACGGTTCTTACTATATATTTAATATTATATATTATGTAAAGAAATATCTTTTGAGTCGGGACCGGGGAAATTCTTCCTCATTACCGATTCATTAATTGAATATAGTTGCCGCCGTTCTTTGCAGTCTGGTAAACACTCGTAAAATAAATATAGTTTAAACGACGGACACCCTTGAAACCCATTGTTTAAACGAAGTCGTTACTCCACTTTAACTGAAACCAACTGAGTTATGTCTAGTTATTCGAGATTCATTAAACCCGCTTAAAAAGTTTCCAACTGGGGCACCGAGTCGTCCATTCACAGCCAGCGAACACACACTCATCAATCGAGTGGAACTTGTTTGGAGGAATATTAAGATAAACAAAGTAGTTCCCCGGGCGCATGTCCACTGTCAATCAATGCTTGCACTCCACTGTACGGGGAAGTCAACGAACCCGCAGCCGTAGACGTAGCCGCAGCTGTTGATGATGATGAGCACACAAATTAGACGCCGAAGAGGTGGAGGCACATCAGGCAGAGGCAGAGACATCAGAAGACCAAACTAATTAAGTTGGATAGCGGATAGGATAGGATAAGATTTGGAAGCCTTACCAAAAGCTACTTCTACTACCGTCTAGATTTCATATCCAGCTATCTTTTATTGCATTATGCAACCCGACTCCTCCAGAACTCTAAAGAGGCGGAGAACTCGAAGCTAAATGAACACTTCCGCTCGGCGGCTTTGCAGGCGTATTGAGCCATAAAGCCATACCGCCATAAAGGCAGCTACAAGACGACGCAGACCGTAGAGGAACCATGCCGTAAATTATGAGCTTCGTCGGCCCACGCACCGTCGTCCGAGCATAATAATAATAAAAGGTCTAAACAACTAAATCGTACATTGGGTCATGGTCTGGCGATCTATCGATCGAGCGGTTCGTTTCCATCTTTCTTCTTCCGAGGCCCCTGCTTGGGTTTGTCCATTCATTTGTTTCTTTATTGCACCCATCGAAGTACTAGAAAGTTTTCGTTGACTATCAACGCGCCTCGAGCACTGGTCAACCCGGTTAGGATTTATTCTTATTTATAAATTGTTTGTTTTTTAGAATAGTATAAAAACTACTCAGAAAACTAGCTACTAAGCTAGGTTTGATCTATGCATTATACATACAACAGGATTTATTTATGGTCTAAAGACCCTCCTAATCCCTAATTCCAATTTCTATCAAACACAAAACCTCTTCCTGCTGCTTAGTGTAGTTCTTTATGCGCACCTTTTGCTTGACGATGGCATCGTAGTTTTTGTAGTTGGCGTTTAGGGAAGTGGCCCAAACGGCCGGCCATTGTAGGCCAATGTTCTGGGCATCGCGTCGTCGGCGAAACGAACTCCGTGCACTTGGATTCGGCGATTGGGGGGCACTGGCGGCAGCGGCGGCGGCATACTTGGACGCAGCTACAGCGGAACTATTCCACGGCGGACGTATCGAAGAGGATGCAACCGGGGAGACCTTTGGCTCCGCTTGCTTGCTGGCCCGGAAGCTGAGCGATCGTTTCGTGGAACGCTCAAAGATTGGGGTAACCAGAGCTTGTGGCGGAGTAGTTGCAAGTGCGGCGGCAGCTTCTTTTGCTTTAGTGGCCGCCAGTCGTGGCGGTTTCGGCGGTGGAGCGGATGAGGGGACGGCTGCTGAGGAGCATGAGGGCCAGCTGGTGGAGTTCTCTGAGCCACTCTCGCTGATCGTCTCCGAGCTGATGCTATTCTTACGCTGAGCCTTGGGCGTCTGCCGGTCGACCGCCTTGGTGCCTGTTCCTTGGGCACCACCCGTTCCGGATCCTCCTGCTGCTGATGCCGCAACCCTTTGCGACTTGCTGGTGCCGCAGGCGTGAGCCTTGCCCGTGCAACCCTTGTGGAAGGAGGGATTCAAGCCCGATCCCGGGGCAGCAGGCACAGCCGGAACGATGCCGCCGCGCAACGTCTGCTCGAAGCTTTTGGGCTTAAGGAACATGGCTGTTATGCGATCACTGGGCACACGCAATTCTCATGGCCAGCCCGCGGAGCATGACCAGAGCAAACAGAAATACAGATACAGATGCCGACACACGAGATACACCGATGCGGATACAGGTACAGGCACAGCGATGCGAAGACACACAATAGCCAGAGTCTGAAAGCGGAGCGGGAAGTAGCCGACGACGATTGGGTAACTGGAGCGCCCGCGGAACCTTGGAGCTGGCTGGCTTTATGTGGCCGGAGCACTTAGCGCTTTGACATTAGACAATTGCGCGACTAAAAAAACGGCCAATCATCGAGCAATCGATCGATCGATCGATCGATGGACCACCGAACCGACTTGGCTGACTGACTGATTGATTGCACTGCAAGACTCAAGTCACGAACGCGACGAAGTCGACGGCGCCAGCGAGTTATGAATTAAAGCCGTCCAGACCCACTGACAGCCAGAATCGTCATGGCACACAAAACACTGAAATCCACTAGCACTACAACTGGTGGTAACAACATCGAATTTCACCGTGGGCGTCGCGCAGTCTTTCCTCGACTTCGATTTCCGTACCGAACCTGGGCAAAGTTTTCAGCGTACTGACGGCCCTGCTCCAAGCGCAGCGACTGCGGACCGTTCGACAACAACACACACCGCGAGCTGAGACGAAACCAAAAACAAATCCAAAGACAACGAAAACAACAACAACAACAGCAGCAGCAACGGCAGAAAAAGAAGCACAGACGAAAACACACTCGCAGTCAGCAGCAGCAGCAGCAGCAGCAAAAGCAGGCTGCGTCGCTGCTTCAGCCGCTGTCTCTGCCCATGATTGTACACGGTAGCAGCAAGAGAACCTGGGCATGACAGACCTGGCAACTCCCTTGCTAGTATAACTATCTATATGTTTCAGTTTTCATACGCTATCTGGAATTGTAGAGTTGATTTCTCAAAAATTTCCTTATTATATATTACTTTAATTTTAATACTTTTTAGTTTTAATGAAACCATTTTTAAGGCTATCATTTCCTGAAGATAAATATATTTAAATCTACCAAATATTTCTATTTTTTAGATTTGAGCAATCAATTTGAAAGTCTTTTGGCTGTTATAGATATTTATGTATAGACTTTATTTCAATAAGATTCTATTCTATTTATTTATTAGACTTTAATTTGATAAGATTCTAAGGAGGTATGTTATAAATATGTATATACGAAGATATGTATTTCTCTTATAAATTTCAGTAATATTTATTCGGACCCTTCAAATAATATTTTTAAAGCAAACGACCAAATTGTATACAATAACCCAAGGAATAAAGTATATAAATTTTCTCACATAAAAAGGTCAAATGTATATTGCAAAGCGTAGTATCAGGCAGTCGGTACCTTAGCCCCCTGAAGTTCCTACATGTTTTGTTGTGGCTTTGCCTTCTGTTTGTGTAGGCAGCTCCAAGTGGGTGTAGAAGTGCACACACAGCTGCAGTCGCAGTCGCCGTTGAAGCTGCAGTCGGCGCTGGCTGCTCAGCTGCTTCGTGCTTTGGCCAAAGGCGATCTCATGGATCGTGGAAATCCATGGATCGTCGCCGTCTTTTGGCTGCCGCTGCTGCCGCTGCCGCCTCTGCTGGCATAAAATGCATAAAGTGCATATCAAATGCAGTTCGAGTTTTTCCACAGTGTTGCCAAATCGGTTTTTGGTTTTATTTTCATCTTCTTTCTTCAATGGAAGCAAAAATATGTCAACGTCCTGACACCACCCCCTAAACGTGCAACAACAAGCACTAAATATTTATAGAAGGGCCGGGCCGGGCTGGATAGGTAACATAGATAGATGGATACACACACACACAGTTAGATCAACAGCGACAATATTTCACAATATTTGTGCAAGTTAAACACGGCGAGAAAATGTCAAACACGTTTCCAGCATAGACAACAAGTCAATAAGAATTGCACTCGATGATTGGCTGAATGGGGAAATAGACGATTATCAAATGCTCTTTAGCTACTTGCTGAAACACCGCCAATTACTTAAATAGATCAAATGAAAAAGGTTTCTTTCTTTTTCACAACACAAATCAATTGTCTTTAGATCTTATTAACCAGAAATAAAGGTATGATTCAATAGTAGTATAATCATAAGTCGCATAAGAAAACCTTTTAATTTCTAAATAGCAATACTAATTGGAGAATTCTATTTACTACGAGACATTCCCCACTTAAAATACCTTTAGTCCGCACCACAGACAATGAATCATGTTTGAAGAGCTTTACAAATAAACAAATATTTGCGATCATCAACAGGAAACGCCCTAAGCTCCATTAAGATAACTAATTCTTGAGCCGTTTGTGCCAATTGGGAACACTTCTTCAATACAATTTTAACTCTAAGCTCTGTGAAGAACATTCTATAGATGATTAATAATCCCTGCCATGTAGCTTCTCATACATAATTGATCGCAGTATCGCGATACATACTAATGGGTAATGCAGTGGTTATGCAAGTAAGGCCCCAAGGCTGGGCTCACTGCAATGCGATGATGAGCAAGTAAGCTCCATCAATCAGCTGGACCCACTCTAATGGATGCGATGATCTCGACTCACCTGACGCTTGAAGCGCTTGCTGGCACTGCGCCGGAGGGTGTTGCAGTTGCCATTGGTAATGGAATGATCGATCTCCTCCACGGTAGCCGTGCTGGGGGCCATGCATCGCTTGCTCAGCTCTACTAACTCGGCAACTGGCTGGACCTAGACAAGGGTGATAAGGGTGATGTAAGTAAGGGCCAATAATGAGCTTAGAACAAACTACATAAATTGGTATCGAGTTTCACACTAATTTCCTTCGGTTTAAATTTTAGAAGATGAGGGGTACATACCTCTACGGTGACAGCATCACCGCTGTTTCGTATCAGCTCGATAATGATCTCTCGGGACAGCTCGCCCACCGGCGTCCCGTTCACCTTTATTAGACGATCGCCGGGCAGCAGACCCGTGGCACCACCACCAGCACCTGGCTCGGCAAAGATTACCGGCCTGAAAATGGGCGATGTCAGCGACTCTGTCCGGTCCAGGCAGATGGCCTTCCTGAGGCTGAAGCCGAAATCCTGGCGCGGCGACTTTTGCCGACGAATTACCAACTGTCTAGGAGGCGGCAGCTGCACCAGTTTCACCGGCGGAAGCGGCAGCTCCACATCTTCAAAGGCATGGACACGGGCCCAACGATCGATGCCCTGCGATTCGCCGACCGGACTCAGCGAGAAGGGGGGCGTGGCGAACGAGGAGTTTGTGGTATCTGTGAGACTGTCGGCGCTGGGCGACGGCGAGGTGAGCACATGGAGGTGCGATCCCTGGCTATTCGCATGGGGCGCAGCACCATAGCGAGCGTTGGCCGGCAGGGTCATAGCCCGCTGGTGGCCGCCTGTCTGCTCGCCATCGCTGCGCAGGCTCTCCACGGAGGTGAAGGAGGTGCCGTGCTGGCTGGAGTTGGAGCCAATCGAACCGGCTGCTCCCCGCGCACCCTCGTAGAGCAGCTCATTTTGCATGGTGTTGCGCATGAGCATCTCTGGTGTGCCTCCGGCTGCCCCAGTGCCGCCTGTGAAGGAAATCTCCTCGTGTACATTGGTCATGTTACTGCGCGATCCCTTCAATATACCTCGTTTGGGCGGTTTCGGCGGCACAGGCGGCAGGAAGCGATTCTGTAAAGAAGACATATTTCTGTTAATGCGTTTTCTGTGCAGAAATTAGGGGACTAGGAGCTCACCTTGAGCCCGCCGGCGAGCAGGGAATGAGTGACCTCGCTGTAGTTGACACTCACGCCGGCGCCGTTGGACGACCGGCTCTCGATATGCGTCATCACAGATGCTACAATCTCCTCATTGCCGCGATCCTGTTCCGGGCCACCGGAGCCTCCGGCGGAAGCTCCTCCATTACTTCCGTTGCTGCCATTGCCCGTGGCGTCGGCATTTAAGGCGGCAAAGAAGTCGGCACTGTAGTCCGCCGTAATGCCGCTGGGCAGCTTCTCCTTCTCCTTGCGGCGGCCGCGTATCTTAAGGGAGCGTCGGACTTCATCTAGGCGGAGCAGTTCGTCGGTGCTCATGCTGCCGGTGACGCCGCTGACTCCTCCAATGCCGCCTATTCCGATGCCGCCGCCGGTGCCAGTGCCCTTAGCCTCTTTGCGCAGCTTTTTCTCCCGCTTGCGGCGCTCCTTCTCCTCGTCGCCGGCGCTCTTCTTCATAAAGTTGAACATTGTGTGTGGCGTGGTGTGGTTTGCTGCGGGGGTCCTTTGGAGCTATCTATCTGGCGGCGGGGATGGGGAAGCGGTCGGGAATTAGCACTGGGTTAACGTTAAGTTCAAGGGCGTGACCAAAAGTCTGCACTAATTCGATTTGCTATAGTCTCCTCTCCCACTCCCTCTCTCTCTCTCTCTATTTCTGCAGTCGTTTTTCCTCTCTAGCTGTTTGCCGTCTCTATCTAACACTCGCCGCAGCTCTGGCGAGCAATGCACCCGCCCGCACAAAAACAGTTATCTGGTCCGCGTGCCTGCGTGTGTGTGAGTGGTTGCATATTTGCAAATCACAACGTATAAACAATGGCACATATTTTCTTCATTTCAACATTTCTTCTTCTGCTGCGGTGGCGGCTTTGCTTTTGTCATTGAGTCGTTGCCATTTGCCCTGTTTCTGTTATTATTTATTATTCAATTATGCGCTTTCTTTTCTTTTCCACTTCCCCACCATACATATTTTGTTTTGTTTTCACACAAATCCACACACACACACACTGGAACACGAAAGGGGGCTCGTAGCTGCATTTGTATTGATTGCCCCAGACTCGTCTCCCTCTCTCGCCTTACTTCCCCTTACACATCTTTTCTCGAATTGAATGTTTCTTTTCCTAATTGAATGCACTCGCCTCATTACTTATGCCACTCCAATTGCTACTAGTCGGCGGACCACGGCCCACAAATGATACGATACACACGAAAGGCAGAAAAAAAAGAAAGTTGGGAGTCAATAACACCTTTGTTTTTGCAGTTTTCTACGCCTTTTTTGATAACACACAAACACACCCGCACACAAACACACACCCAATGGCAGCCAGATTTGTTTATTCCAGAGTGGCAGGCGGGGCCCTCTCTTCCAATCGATTCGTTTCTTCTTCACCTTTCTTTTTTTTTGCCACTAGAGCAGTTCGCAGACTTGCTTTTCTTTTTTTTTAACAGATCGTTCTGCATAAACAAATTTGCGAGTAGTGTGACCGAACGTCGGGTAATAAATAATACCACCAACATTTTTGATAAGACCACCTTTTCTGAAAAAGGTCGCTAACTTCGTTGGCGAGGGGGTGGGAAACTCTGCTATGAATGAACACGTAACCGATAGAGGCTAAGCAACTTCGATACATCGATGATTTTAGAAGTTTTGATAGTTTTTATATATTTTGGCGACTTTAAGTAACATCAACCAGAAAAACAACTATATCATATAGAAACGATTGGAAATTTTTTTACATTAACTATTTACATCGACTCTAATATACTACAATTTTGTATTACATCCTGTATATTTTTCAGTATATTTTTTTTGGCCAATTGCGTTTTGAATGAATTCATTTTACGCAAATGTAACTTTTCTTTTATGAACCATAAAAGAAACACTGGTAAAATAATGTAAATATGGTCAGTTGTTTAAGAATATTTTAGTAGATTTTAGAAACTATCGCTTAAATTGGCTGCGATTAATTGCCATTGTTAATCGATGAATCGATATTCAACTGGTTCATTTTAGCATACATTTGCCATCGCTAAGGGAAATTCCATTCCTAACTATCGAAAAAAAAGTGAAGCGTAAAAACTGTGTTTATGAAAAATACCTTTTCAATATTTGCATTTGCTTCATCGTCGCGTAACGTAAATCGCCAAGTAACGATCCACGGTTGCCGTTTTCCAGACTGAATTTGCGTCTGTTCCAGTGTGTGCGAGCGTTCGTCTGCGAGTGTTTTGTGTGTGCGTGTGTGTGTGTGGTTCCGTTCCGTCCTATGGTGTCTGGCACCTTAACACAACAACAAAAGCAGCAACAACAACAAAATAGCAGCAACAACACACGCACAATAATAAGGCCCGTGACGTCGCTGCCATCACCGTCAAAAGCAAAAGACCAAAACGAGCAGAAAAACAAACAGCAGCAGCAGTGGAAGCAACGAGCAGCAGTCAGCACAGTGCGGAATTGAAAGCAAAAGTCGCGTTCTTTTCGCAACCAAAACTTAGGTGGGTAAGAGAGTGGATTTTCTGACTTTTAGTTTTCAGTTTTTCCCTGTCCACAATTTCCACGATCAACGACGTGATTTGACATGTTGCTCTGCTAGGTCGCCGCTGCCCACACAGGCACATGCAATACATATACAGACATATATTCATGTATATATATTTATATACAAAACTGCCGCAGACAGACACCCACACAGGCAAACGGCCAGACACTCGCACCAATACACCTTAGCCGCTGTGGCAGACACGCGTACCACCACCCCCCTCGCCCACAGTCTGGCCTCGCACTTTGCAATGCAGCCATGTCTGTGGCCGTGTCTGTGTCTGTCACTGTGACTGTGACTGTGACTGCGGCTGTCTGTGTGTATTTTGTCGATTTTTATTTTATGTACATTTGTTTACAGTTTTAGATAGCGAAATTTGTACAGCCGTCGTTGACATTTTCGCAAATTGTAAATGAATATGCTTTTGCTTTTGCAGCTGTGTGTGAGTCAGTGTGTGTGCGCCGTGCCGAACCGTGCTGTGCTGTGCTGTGCTGTGCTGTGCGTGTGTGTGTACGTATATAAGTTCATGAACAGTCGCCGCCGTTGAATTGTTTTGATTTAATTTCGCGCTAAATGCAATAGCGAACAATTTTCGCTCGGTATCGCTGCGTAACATGGCGGGGAATTTCGTTTGAAGCTGAAAGTGCCAGCGGCTGGCGCCTACGTCTGCATGTGGGCCAGTGACTAAGAGGCGGCGGCCTGCGAATCCCTTTTTTTTTGTCGTACTTATATTTATTGTACTTGTTTTCATCCAGCGGAAATGCCGGGCATGTTTGGCTCTCGCCCTACTCTGCTCTGCTTCCCTTGAATCCCAGCTGCAATTGCAGTTTCCGTTGCTGACGCAAGCACCAAAAAGGCGGATTTGTCATAAACATGCAAAATATGACAATAACAATAACAATTGTTTACTAAAGATCGGCAATCAGCGCGAGATAAGGGGGAAAAACTGGGATAATGGGACTGTTACATACATGCATATATCTCTGATGGCTCGCTTTTTCGTTTCCTTGTCACCCTCCTGTAAGATATTTAAATCATTTATGGCTTTATTATCTTTATATTTCTTTTAGATTCCCAGAATAATAGTTTTTTTTTTAAGATTGGGATATGGGAAACCTACAAGCCTTTGCTAGTTAGATTATCCCGAGTCTCAGGAAGATGCTCTCTTATGTGAATCAACTGGGAACTCGACACTTCAACCCCTTTAATGACACTCCAGAAATAGATTAATTAATTTCATCTTTATTAGATTAAGAATAATTACAAGAAAAACATATGACACAAGTGCTTGTCTAGACGGATGGCGTGCCCTTCATTCCATTTCCAAAGATATTAAATATCTCCAACAATAAATATCCCTTTATTAACGTTCAACCACTCTTATTTTAGGCAACTGGATTTGCTTGTGACTAGGATTTGTGGAACAGCCTCAACACGAATTACCTACCGTTTGCCTTGCAGCGGCGATCGACTGTGGTTGCCAGCGCCGCCCCAGCGCCAGGACCCCCCAACCGGCAAGCGGAGACTCCGTCGAGCACCAACAGCAGTAGGGCCATCAACACCAACAACAGCTACCAAAATAGCCCAAAAAGCAGCGGAGGAGGCGGCGGCGGTAGCAGCGGCGATCATCTCTCCTGGAGGCAGCCATCCTGGCTAGAGTCCAGCCCCGGCAGCGCGAACACAGGAATAATGTCGAACGCCACCTTCACCACACCCAGCACGCCCAGCTTGAGCATTAATCACCCGATGACCGCCGGTTCTCAGCTGGTCAAGGAGGGCTGGCTGCTTAAGCGGGGTGAGCACATCAAGACATGGCGCCAGCGCTACTTCGTTCTCCACTCTGACGGCAGGCTGGAAGGCTACCGCAGCAGGCCGGCGGACAGCTCGGCAGTTTCGGAGCCGGTGCTGAATAACTTCACGGTGAAGGGCTGCCAAATCATGACCGTGGATCGACCCAAACCGTTTACCTTCATCATCCGCGGCCTGCAGTGGACGACGGTAATCGAAAGGACGTTCGCTGTGGAATCTGAACTAGAGCGGCAGCTGTGGACGGAGGCCATTCGGAATGTCTCTAGTCGGCTGAACGAAATGGGCGAGATGGCCATGTCGCCGTTGGAGCCGTCTGACATGGCTGACGTGGATATGGCAAACACTGCGGAAGAGGAGCTCTCCGAGCAGTTCTCGGTGCAGGGCACCACCTGCAACAGCAGCGGCGTCAAGAAAGTGGTGCGTATTAACTCAGTCGGTCGGTCGGTCACCGGCTAAGTGCGTGATTTAACTGACTCCTTATCTTGTTGCAGACTTTAGAGAACTTTGAGTTCCTCAAGGTGCTCGGCAAGGGCACCTTCGGAAAGGTTATCCTTTGTCGCGAAAAGGCCACTGCCAAGCTGTACGCGATCAAAATTCTCAAAAAGGAGGTCATCATCCAGAAGGACGAGGTGGCCCATACCCTGACGGAGAGTCGTGTGCTCAAGTCCACAAATCATCCGTTCCTCATTGTGAGTAAATAGGTGTCCATTCCTTGACTGAATTACATCTAAAACCGGTGCATATATGTTGTCTTTCTTCCGTAGTCTCTTAAATATTCGTTTCAAACCAACGATCGCCTGTGCTTCGTCATGCAGTACGTGAACGGAGGAGAGCTATTCTGGCATCTGAGCCACGAGCGCATATTCACCGAGGACCGCACCCGGTTTTATGGGGCCGAGATAATTTCGGCCCTGGGCTACCTGCACTCGCAGGGCATCATCTATCGCGACTTGAAGCTGGAAAATCTTTTGCTGGACAAAGATGGCCACATCAAGGTCGCCGACTTCGGTTTGTGCAAAGAGGACATCACCTACGGTCGCACAACCAAAACCTTCTGCGGTACACCGGAATATCTAGCGCCGGAAGTATTAGACGACAATGACTATGGCCAGGCTGTGGACTGGTGGGGCACCGGCGTGGTCATGTATGAGATGGTGAGTCATCTCAGTCACCATATGTTTTGTTGGATTAATTTTTACAACGGGCTCTCGTCCCTCTATTTTTTTTGCAGATCTGTGGTCGTCTTCCGTTTTATAATCGTGATCATGATGTGCTGTTTACATTGATTTTGGTCGAGGAGGTCAAGTTCCCACGCAATATCACAGATGAGGCGAAAAATCTGCTCGCCGGTCTGCTAGCCAAGGATCCAAAGAGGCGTCTGGGAGGTGGCAAAGATGATGTCAAAGAGATACAAGCGCATCCCTTCTTTGCGAGTATTAATTGGACAGATCTGGTCCTGAAAAAGGTACTAGCAGTGCTTAGCCTTCAGTTCAACATTCGGTTACTAAACAATATTTATCCCAACAGATACAGCCGCCTTTCAAGCCTCAGGTAACATCCGATACGGATACAAGGTACTTCGACAACGAGTTTACGGGAGAGAGTGTGGAACTAACGCCGCCGGATCCTACCGGACCATTGGGCTCCATAGCCGAAGAGCCGCTTTTCCCGCAGGTAAGAAAAATAGTTTGCAGCTCATTGCTTAAACGATGTATTTATATTTGTCTTGCTTTCGCCGCCACAGTTCAGCTACCAAGGAGACATGGCCTCCACGTTGGGCACCTCGTCGCACATTAGTACTTCCACAAGTCTCGCATCGATGCAATAGAACAAGTTTACAAACTTTAACAAGCACACACATCATGTTCTGCTTCATCACCTATAACTATACTATACCTATAACATATATAGAAATGGGCTAAAAAAAAAGGATAAGCAAGAAAATATTAAACAATAATTATACGATGATAACGAAGGCAAGCTAAAGGGTTTTCTTGCTATAAGTTCTACAAACACCAATAATAAGAGGAATCCAATCGATAGTAACTTATTTTTTCATAACTAGAAAGGGAGATCGAAGCCGAGGAAAGAGTTTACACAACATATGATTATACACATATACATATATATATATACATCTATATATAACACTTGGGGCATCGAGCTTGAAGTGATTATTTAATCTTAAACGCAAGTAAAACATTTAATCGAGCTGCTCCTAGGCGGTACTTCAGATGGAAGGCAGTCGTCGCAGGCATCGCACGCATAAGGCCCGCTTAATCTGATTGATTATACAGAGCAACATATACACGGCACTCACACACACACACACACACAGACACTTAGCATATAGCGAACGTGAAGTTAAGTTTACTGAACGGCAACAATTCGAAATACCCCCTCTCCCACACATAACACACTCGTATATTTACATTATTTATACTCCAAAGAAGCAAGAAAAGAAATAATTACGAGTTATATTTAATGTTAAAATTGCCTCTTATGTGCTGTGCTTTTTGCAAACCGCAGCAAGAAGAAAGCAGAACCGAAAGGGAAACAAACTAATAGGAAATAAATGACAGAAATCATTATAAAATGCAGTTTCAAATAGGCGCCAGCAATCAGTGAATCAGTTCAATTAAAGCTCCAATATCTACACAGGCCGAAACGTATTTCGAAAACAATAACAAGAGCCACTAAATAATTACAATGGTCGCCATTTTTATTATAATTTTTTTACGACAAAATATATTTGTACATATTTATATAAAAGGCATAAAAACATTTTTAAATGAAAAAAAGCTACCACAAAAAAAAGAACAACACTTAAAAGTGCCGCGGGGAAAATGGTAAAATTTCCATTTTTAAAGGTTTAACCTTTGGCACAATGAAAACATTTTACCTTTGTCATTTAATTTTGGCATTGAAAAGTTCATAGCAAGTTTTGTATACTTAGAGCAAGTCAGGCAAAAAATAAAAAAAATATATAAATCAACCACAACAGACTTACACATGTTCCATAAGGAAGATTAAAAACCAAGAATTATATAAACAGAAAAACCTAAAAACAAAAGAAGAATTTTTGATATTTTTATATGCGCAATAAAAACAAAAATTAAGAAAAGCAAAAAGAAAAAAAAAACAAAAAAACAAAAAAAAACTAAACAAGTTATTTTATATTTTGAAAAGAAAACAAAAAGAAAATCAATTTTGTAAATAAAATTATATTAAATAAAATCATGTTCGGGCATTTCAGCTGAAAACAAAGCAAACAAAAACGCATAATCTCTCTTCTAAATGTTAACCAAACCTAAAAATTGGTGAGGAACACAATAAACAAGTAAATTGAAACGAAGCGATAGAAATGCCAAAGAAGCGGCAGAGAGAAATCCAGCAGTTTGCAGCCAGTCAGTCGGCGGGCTAAGTTCGGTTCAAGTCCTGTGATTCCAATTTGTGACTAGGAACGAACATTCACTCGGGCCAGCGAGAGATATTAGATAGGCTCCGGTAGAATCACCAACTGCTGCTTCCTAGGCTTGCGGCTGACATCTAGGCTAGCCAATATCAATCTCAGATCGATCAAGCAATACATAGACAAAATATAGAACCCTCATAAGCATGGCTTACTAGACACATACAATCTAAGGAACAAGGAACTAGGAGCGACTATAGGCGACCCAAAATTCCCTTTTTGTCAGCCCGAATATGATGTGGGGAGACCCGGCTAGAGATCTGTAGTAAAGATTTAGGAAACTGTTTAGGGACGATGATATCTGAAACTAGCCTTAGTGACGTCTCTAGGATCCCCCCAAAATCGAAGCATTTTTCGAAATCAATAAGTCTAGTTGTCTAAGTTTACTGAGTTTTTACTGTAAGACAATTTTTGATTTTGATTTGTTCACACATCCCGCCCCTCCCTTCCACACACCCACACACACGAACTGCAAACTACAATGTGTTCTGAAGTAAAAAAAAAATATATAAAACAAAGTGGTTTAAAAACATGACTATATAAAGAGAGCGAGCCAGAGAGAGATATATATATCCAGTCAGATCGTAGATCAAGTCGAGCAACTTGAGTTGTTTTTTTTTTAATGTAGAAAAAGAATAGTTTCAAGAGAGTTCAGAGATACCCCGAAAACCGATTCAGAACCCAAGTTATAATCGACAATTTGACTAGGAGTAATTTTTGATAGGCGAAACTGCGGATTTCGCACAGTTTTAATTATGAATAATATTACCAAATAATGATAATAACGACTAAGCTGATTTATGAAACGATTCAAGATCGAAATAAAACATATACACCACTTGTATGTATAGTAAAAGAGGACTAGCATCAACTGAGCAGCAACCATGTAGATATGTACGATCTGCATAAGTACTTTAATGATTACGATTAATTTATACGCGCTTACGCATACCAACATGCTAAAAATATATATATACGATATAAGGTGTGTATGTATCTTATACATGCATTCAAACCAAGTTTATTATACAGTGAAAACATTATAATAATAAAACTACATAAAACCAAATATTATTGGAGAGTTCCGGGTATTTCTTTTGTACTTTGTCTAAAATACTGATATTCCCGATTTAAGTTCTAGCTTGTACAGATAATTCTGAGAAATATCTAGCTTTTTCCAGATTACATAACTCGAGCGGAAAGTTCTCAGCAATAAAGATTCCGCTTGCCCCATCCTCTGGGAAAATTGGGTCAAGAAAACTATGCGAAAACGAGGGAACGAGGAGGCACTGCTCATAATGAAACGAAGAAAAAACTTACTGGACAAGCGCCAATGACCGACTTAAATATTCGGGAGCAGGAGCCGGAGTCCGAGGAGTGGGCAGTTATGGGCGAACGCGGTGCGTGACAGACTCGCGGCTAGGCCCGAGGACTGAGCTCCACTCCCGACTCCCCAAGCTCCCCCCGCCGAATCCCATGGAGCATGCGAACAATGCGTTTTGTCCGATGATTAATTGCAACGCAATCTTGGAGGCCAAAGAGTCGCGGAAGTGGTGGAGACAGCTTTCCCCCAACCTATGTACATATGTATGGTCGAATGTGTTCGCGACATATGTACGGGCAGAATGTGTGTCGCTCCAGCAGCAGGCGACGGCGGATATATGCGCGTATTTACCCGAAACACAAAAGCTATTAATTTTTTAGCAACTGCGCCCAACCGAAATAGCCGAGCAAAGCGATGAAATTATATTTCGAACGCAGCGCAACGAAAGCGAAAGTGAATCACATTGAACCTGAGAGATGAGATTTAATGGGCTGGGCTGGTTTCTGGGTTGGGCGCTGGGCTGTGCATCCTTAAGCCAACACTGACTGACTGCACCGGCGGCAAGCCCTAAGTGCTTAGGAAAAGTGCGATTTGTACTTTCCCTTTTTAGAGCTGCTGTCCAAGCCAAGTTGAGCTGAAACCGGGATAGAGAGCTTATGACGGATAAGACGACAAATGAAATGGCAAACACCGAGGCCAAATGAAAGCCAGTTATCGGAAATACAAGTACAAGGTTGCAGCGAATGTGAGATGCTCTAGGGAAGCCATGATGAACAAGTTTGAATTGAAAAAGTCTACCAAACAATACCCAAGGGAATTTAAACCATTTGGTTTACTATATTCTAAGAGTATTCAGTTCTACAGGAAATCCAGACCAAGTTTTGAGCTTGGAATCCTGAAAGAAAGGTTAAGAAAATAAAACATTCTTTAAAAAAAAAATCTAGAAAAGTGCATCTACAAAAATCGGTTACTTTCCACTACATTGTGTATTTGAAATCTTCATTGTTTTCCTACCGACTTATACCCTTGCTCTCATCCAGACTGTATGTTAGAGGGAAGTGTGGAGGGTTACTCCGGCTCGTTTGCTTTGTTCGCTACGCGCGTTTTTCGCGCTTTTCATTTGCCAAGCGATTTTTCCATTTTCACCTCGAGCTCTCGGGGGCTCTCTTTGCTTTATAGTAATGTGAAAATTTCTGAAACTAGAAAAATAACAAACAACTATTTGTTGTTGTTGTTGCCGTGCCGGGGCTCTGCTGTGCTTGTTGGGCAGCCGCGGCTGGCGTCGTGAGTATGTGCTGGCACTTAACAACTCCAGCACCAGAGCGCGGCAGAGTCTAGGAAAAGCGGTGAAGAAAAGTGAAATACATCAAGGCACGTCACATCCATCAGACATTTATGAGCAGCACGAGAGCACGCCCCACTCCAGAGCGGAGCAAGTCTTGGTCCACGACCAGGTCCACCAGAAACAGGCTGGCCACCTAACCACCTCCTGCCCCGTCGCGCGTCAAGCGCGCCCAAAGGCCCAGCCAAAGCGTGGCTAATGAATTGGAATTGTTTAAAGATCTGCGGGAGGAGCCCGGGGTTGTGGCGGAGCAGGCTGAGGATGCCTTGGTCTAAGTGTCGTCGTCGTCTAGCTGCAATCGAAATTAATGAAAAACTTTCGTTTATTTAATTGCACAGCCTCCCAGACGGGGCAGAAGATGATGATGGTGCTGGTGGCCCAGAAGTGGGGGCACCACGGCATCTTTATGGGTTATGGCCAGATGAGATCCATAGGGCAAGACCAGCCGGCTGGATCCAACGCAACTCAATCCATCGATCCAGCAATCCGGCACGGCACAGCACAGACTTGCCATCGATGTCTGAGTGAAAATGATTGATTGATTGATCGGCGCGTTTGTTTGTTGTTAATATTGTTTGCTATATATATATAGCAATCGGCGTTGTCAGTATTTGGCGGTTGTAACTCCTTTTTGGTGTAGCCGAAGATTTGTTTGACTTTTTAGAGGGCAATTATTTATTTGTTTCTCGATTTCGCCTGCAATTTTCGTTTGTTCGCCTTTAAGGCGACGCGTCGATACATCGCTCCGCGGACAATCCGTGATTGCGGCTGATTGAGAAGAGGCTGCCTCTGAGGGGGGACTGATGGCTCTCCAATCCGCCGGCTAATTTCTGCCGGAGTGGGGGAAAGTGTGACGACAAGTGATCCACTTTTTACGCGACGCACTGACTATGTGTGATCTGCTAATGATCAAAACTAATGGTCCAACGATGATCTACTTTGGCATTTCGTCTGCAGATTATCACTTGGATAAAACACTACTAAGCTTGTACTTGTAGCGGAAAATCCAATTAGTTTGCCAATTGCCATAGTCCACTGACGGATTGATTTCTTAAATGAGGATATATGTATGTGCTAGAATTTGTCGGGGAAATGCTTTGATGGCTAGAAAACATATTCCTATAGTTATAAATAGTGTTTTGATCTTAAATTTAAGATGTATATTTCGCAGAAAAATATTTGTAACAAGATAGCACCAAACCATGACTTTTTCTAGCTTTTAACAGTATAAAAGACATGTTTTAATATCCTTTAATATCCCGCTTCCTTTCCCTCCCAGTCACTTTCGTAAACTCTTTCTTTACCATACTTTCCAACCACAAGCCCCTGCTTATCATGGCAATTGCTACTAGTACAAAGAACTTGACACACTCAAAGATTCGGATACGGTAGCAGACATTTGTTTATCTGGAAACATGCACTCGTCGACCACTACTTGATGCACTCACTCCAGTTCGGACGGGGGTGGGGCACCTTTTCAACTTTGACCGCATTGCGAATATTTGGCCATGTTTCAGCGGCATTTTGGATTGGCTTCGGTGCACATGTCAAGCGTTCCAGTTCCGCCTCCTCGCTTCTCCCGCATGTTGAACATAATAAAAACGGGTCAACATGGCACACATCTCTACTCTCATTCCGATGCCCAGTCTTAGACTCTGCCTCTGGGCAGCTCCAGGCTCCAAGGCACCGTGGTCAAGCCGTGGTCAGCCGTGGGGAGGAGAATGAGGAGGAATCCGGAGGAGAACGTAGGAACACAGCAACGAAGCCAAATATAGACGTTGGACAATTTCCGAGCATGCCTCGGAACGCCTTTATTATATGACTCCGTCTAAACTCATACTCATACTCATACTCATAGTCATAGTCGCAGGCCATGGAGTATGACAAAAAAGAGAGCCATGTACGAGTTGTTATAAGCGATAACCTAGAAAGAGGAATAGAAAAACTAAATAAACCAACAAAAAATAGCGGCAACATATTCTTTTTTATCTTTTGCAGGAGGGGAAATGCGAATTGGAATCGGAATGGTATGGGATGGTCCAAGATGGGCCAGAATGGGCTGGCAAGACAGAAGAAAGCTGGCCGAGAGAACACACCTTGAAAATGTCGGAAAGTGTGCGGCGATAAGCCAGCGACACGACGAAGAATCTAATTGCAGCTTGGACAAAGGATGGCAGGCAAAGGAGCACACAGAGGAAAAACAGATTGTAGAAAGTTAAGATGAATAAGGGATACAAAATGAGAGATTCATATAAATAAGTCAATAGTTCTAATAGTTTAATAATAATTCAGAGGTAACCTAAATATTAAATAATATTTCATTAATATTAATTAATCAAGAAAAAGTTTAACATTTATTTGTTTCTGTGCAGGACTAGGACGATGAGGAGCATGTGGCTTAAGTTGACCCACAACTCAAAGGAATATGCCACAACTAGACGCCGTGTGCGGTAGCCTCTGACGATGATGAGCTGACTGATGGGGATGGGATCGAGATGGCGATGGAGACGTGGACGTGGACATGAACGTGAATGTAGATGTGAATGTGGACAAAGATCAGCGGGCGGCGCAACTCTGCCGTTAGTCAGGGAATCAATTTCCCAACACAAGCTGTTGCACCTTCCCGGTAGGTGTGGCACCCATCTCATCTGCGTCTGGGTGTCGGTGTGTGTGTGTGTGTGTGTGTGTCTACACCACCTTTGACTGGGGAACGGCCGGGAAAAACAACTGGCAACTGGCAACTGGCGACCAGCGACGAAGACGTCGGCGGCGCCTTGCATGTCCACGTCCGTTGGCCACTCGCAGTCCACTTGCAGCTGCCATTATGCAATGTCACGATTCGCGAGCGCGCATAATGAACTTTTGATGTTGTTGCTGGCCAGAGCCAAAACCCACCAGCTCACACACTCCTTCTCCACTATTGGTATCTAGGTATATCCCACCGGCAGCCTCACCAGCCACAATGTAAGCCCCGCAAGTAGCAGCTGACTTTGTTCAGAGATGAGCCATTCTACAATATAATTCCTGCTGTGAGAAGTGTGTTCTCGTTTAAAGGAAATTCAAATAAGAACATTCTTTTGACATATTGGTTTAATTTGTTGGTTGGGGCTTTAATACAATGTAATTTATGGGGTTTTAACCAAGATTTATAGGTAAGCAGATGATATTTTTGCCATAACAACACATTTTTTTAAAGTTTCAGGACATTTTCTATTCTGGTAAATATAAAAAAAACCTGCAAAATAATCTATATTAAGGGATGACTTTTAAAATTAATTTAGAAATTGAATTAGCATTTATTTGAATTATCAATTTAAGGAAGTAAAAATCTGTTTTCAGGGAGTGATTACATTATATGAAGCAAAAACATTTTCAAAGATACATTCATAAAGTACACTTAAACAATGTATCTTGATATATAAATATATTATTAAATTAAATTCCGTAGGTCCCATATTTTGTTTTTATTAAATATTCCCGTTTAAAGCCCAGTCCTAAATAGACTTAATTCACAAACCTAATCACTGAATCATCTCTAGCTCTGATGTAACACTCGCTCTTGGCTTGCATATGATCCGAAACACGAGCAGCGTTGGTAATTGCTATATAAACGTTGTGGGTTTTCTTCGTTTCTTCCCGCCGCTTTGGGCCAGCTTGGTGGGATATATATATTTTTTTTTTCAATTTTGGTAGTTTGTTTTTATTGCCCCCATCGCATTGGGTGGCATTGAACCTGGGACTGTCCAAGCGGTCGCCCCATCATACGGTTCCGCCTCTCCGCTGCTGTTGTGTTACCTTTCCCCCGTTTCGAGCACTCGGACTAGCCGTTAATGCGCCAAAAAGGCCAACAGGTTGTTGGCCAGCAAGGAGGCAGGGCGGCGGAGAGCCAGTCATCATCATCATCGTCCTCATCGCTGCACCGGTGCACTGGCAATCACAGTGATCTGGGCTTATTTAAGGGCCTGTTCTTTACTTTCACATGAGTATCTGCATTCCACCTCCTTTGTGTAAGGCATTTTTTGTAAAGTTTTTCTTTTTATTTTTCTTTTTGGTTTTTTGGCAATTGCTTGGAAACCGCTGATTAAGCCCAACACCGTGGCATCCACAAACGTGCCACATTTGGCGAGTCCCAGGTTCCAGCCCAAGTCCGAGTCCGAGTCCCATTCTCGATCCCTGTCGCTGTCCAAATTCCGTTTCCCATCCTGTCCCTTTTGATTGGCGTTGCTGATTTCGGTTTTTGTTCCTTGTTTTTTTATTTTTTTTTTTTGTTTTTTTGTTGCTCTTACTGACAACATAATATTAAAGCCAATTAAGGCTAAATTTATGCGTGCAGCATTCGGCCAAGACCAAGTTGGGCCGTGCTTTGTTCTGGCCAGCAATTATTGGGTCCAAGTGGATCGCGGCATGTTAACTGCCAAAGTAAACATTTCCCTGTTCTCGGCATATTTTGGGCGCATTTCTTAAATGTGCTGCCTCCCGCCTCCTGCCGTTGGCACTGCTATCAGTGGGGATGCTGCCCCGATTCCGGCTTGTTGGCTCTGGGTTCTTTCAGGGCATAACTGCAGTTTTGTGGCAACATGTTAATTTCTTTATTCCCAGCCTTGGACAGCAGCTCCTAAGGCACCTGGCGAGGCTAGGGAGTGGGGCCGCCGCTCTCCTCGGAGCCAACAGTTTATGTAAATAAGTGATTCCATCTAATTTAACACTGACAGCTCAGATTCGTTATCAAAACTTAACTCTGTTTGTTTTTGTAACACTTCATAAAATAAGTGTTAATGTTTAAATTTATGAGTTACCAATATAGAGGTTAAAATATAAGAATTTAAGAATTTACAACTAAAAGAATAAATATAAGCTTCTCAATATAAAGGAACGCTTTTATACTTTTTTGTACTTATGAAAGTATGTATTTACAATAGTTTTTAATCTTTTAACAAAAGAGCTAAAAGAGATTTGAAAACTTGTTAATCTTTCGTCGGAGCTTCAACTTTACTATGTCATAAAAAAAATCTATTTAACTTTGCTTCTTTATAGTTCATTGTTCTTCATTTTATTATTCATTTCTTCTCGCTCGATAAACAAGACGCAGACTAATCCTAATCCGAAGAATGTTATTCTTCCATTAACTCCAATCTCAAATCCCCTTTTGTTGATTATGCAACGAGGCAGCAGATAGCATAACTTAATTATTCCTGAACCACACCGTCATGGCTATATAGGCCATTTATAGAACATTGCATTTTATTTCGCATGCAGTCGGGCAGAGATGCACATGAAGAAATATTATATTATTCATATACATATTAACAAGGAAATATTATTGGTATAAAATAAGCCCGACAAAGGAGCTAACTGAAACAGATTAGTATACTAATTAGGTAGATCTGACTCTCTTTCTTAAACAGCTTTATATCCAAGGTTAGGTCAGTGGTTTTTAATTCTATGTAGCTTCCTATTGATATTTATATTATTTAAAAATATTATCAATTATTACACAATTTTCGAATTCATAATTATCAAAGCATTTCACAGTTTTTCCCTGTGCTCGGATGCCACCCGTGAGCTGGAGGTGTGGATGCCCCATGCGGCGAGGCCAGTGGCCACCGTTACAGTATCAGCAGCGGGGTGTCTACTCATGCAACATTGCAATTAATTAAATTTTATTTTTAAATAATTGTTTTTAATTAAATTTTAAGAGATTTTGCGCAAATTCATGCACCCCAAACATCCCAGCGGCCAACGAAGATGGACAGGTGGGCGGCGGACCGGAGGATCGGCGGATCGGTGGATCGGTGGAGCATCTGCCTCGTGATCATGCAATCATTGAATCATTCACGTATGAGCGATGTTGTCTGTGGGCCGCAGATGTGATGCAGTCGATTTCCACAGCTTCTTGGAGTCAGAGGCCAATGAAATTCGCGCTTTCCCGATGGCTGCCACTGCCTGGCGGGTGCATTCAACTGGTCCGCTCCGCTTGGATTCGGTGATATAACCAGGAGTGACAGCTGGATGGGTGGACGGCGAACCCATCTCCCGGCCACTAATTGGAGCATGCGAGTGCCAGTCAGCGAGCCAGTGCAGCGCAGCGCAGCGCAGAGCGGCAGTGATCCCATTTTCAAATTTTTCAGCATCCAAACTAACCGTTTGTATGTTGGCGTTGGCCTGGCCCAAAATGTGACTGAACTCATACATAAACATCAGGCGGAGATGGAGTCGGAGTCGGGAGTCCAGTGCCAAGTTGGGGGCTTTTTTTTTGGGCCTGGCTCTGCTTTTCGGGTTGCGTGCCAAGTGCGATGATCTTGCGGTGAAATTTTGTGCTCAGCCGGCTAAATTGGTCAGTGAGCAGTGAGAAATGCGATGCAGCACATAAAATCACTTGCCTGGCAATGTGGGCTTGATTAAAAGGCCATGTCCAAGCATCCACGTCCCCGAGCACGTTCGCGAATTGTTTTCGCTTTTGGGTAGCGGGAGAAAGGTTGCTGCAAAAATATCACTCCCGGCTCCGTGTCCGAGTATCACCTGCATCTGGGGTCTCAGGCTCCAGTCCCAGCAGTCACAGTTCCCATCCCAGTCACAGACCCAGTCACAGACCCAGTCCCAGTCCCTTTGCCAACTTTCCCTTCCTGGCGGCGATTCTGTTCTGTCCTCTTCTGTCCTGTCCGGCCATCAACATTTGGCCAATTTAAAGTGGCATCAATTATTGCGAACCCATTCATTAAGCGGCCAGTTATCCCTCATTCCGTGATCGCTTATCGCAGCCCATCCATATCCCTAACCCAATCCCGGTCCCATCCCAACCCATCCCATCTCCTCCCATAAAGAGTGGGAATCGGGGTCACGCATGAAGCTGCGGACATGGAAAGTCTGGTCCGGTCCGGTCTGGTCTGGCCAGGCCTGGGCTGGAGGAGCGGCAGCCGCGGGAGATTAAAGACTCCGATGAACGCACTCGGGACCAAGTTATGGCCAAGACAAAGTTACTGCAATGATGTTTAATGGCAAGTACTTAAGGCGGAATTTGCACTGTATTAAGGATAATATTGATGGGCGGATGGATGGGTATTGGATGGAACAAACCCGAACCCATAGCATTTATATAAAGTGTTGGCTTAAAAATGATTAGTAACTATTAATATTAGAATGAGTATGTTTCTATGATTTTATATTATTTATTTGCTAAGATTTTAATTGTAAATAGAAATGCAAATCATACGCTTTTTGGGCAAGAAGAATTAAATTATAAACATTCTTTAAATCGATATTTATCAGTATAATTTGTAATCAATAAGTTTGACAAAAATTAAATAGTTTAAAGATACATTCTTTTTAATAATTTGACAATATTTTGTAGGTAATTAATTAGGATTTTGAAAGCGAACTTGGAATATACATATATAACTTTAGGCAATCACTGGTTTTTTGGCGTATTATTCCTCAAGAAGACCGGGAATATTCGTATTACTTAAACTGATATTTATCCATATTTTTATATGATAATTGTGTAAAATTATAAGTTGTACGCTCAAATCCCTTTTTATTTTTAAGCGAACATGGATAGATTTTCCCTGCTGTTGAAGCTCATTAACTTATTTGCAAGTGAAGTACATAAAGATATTCCCAAAAATGTACTAGTTCTTAGTTGCTAATTTTATTTTAAGCTAAATATATTATTCAATAATTGAATCCAAGAGTGGCAGCCACTCCCTACTCTGGGAGTATTTCTACGAAAGATCTCCATCAGAAACCTATCCAAACAAGTTCATAAATTTTGCACCCGCCCCACAGACCAAAAACCTCGACAAAGACTGGAGTTAGCGACAAATTTATTCAGATTGTTTCTGCTACCATTTACTGGGGACCAAGACCTGAGGAGGAGAAGGAGGAGGAGGATCACTACTTGGCTACGGCCACCCATGTACGCAGTTCACCGCGAGATTCGCCCATGCTGAAAGAGAAAATTTATTGTTTAAGCCATGGCACGAGTTTGCATCTGCTGTGGCTGTTGCAGTTGCTGCTGCTGATGCTGCTGCTGCTGCTGCTGGTGCTGCGCCTGTTGTTGCTGCTTTTTGGCACTTGGCATTGTCCCCTTTTTCGCGAATTTGTGACACGACCTTTAACGAGATTTTCCTCTCCACTTGGCGCATCATCACGCGACTTTCCAGCTGCCGTTGCGGTTGCATTTGCAGTCGGTTGCCGATTTGTTGCAACACATGTTGCAGGAGCCGCCAACAGCAACAGCAGACATTTGTTGGGGAATTAGCAAGCGGCAGACAGCGACTCCAGCTCCAGACCCGAGACTCCCTACTCCGGACTCCCAACTCTCGACTCCCCATTCCCATCTACCGACTCCCGACTGGAGACCCTGGCTTCGTTATGATGGGGAGGCTGGGGAGCATCATCAACGTCAGCTACTCCTCCTCCACCTTGCACCTCCTCCTGCTCTTACTCCTCCTGCAGCCAATCGCCAATCCCTTGCTGCTTTTGCTGGCATTGCATGCACATTGAATTCCAATTGGGTTTGGCAGAGTGGCGCAAACTTAATTGTCAAGGTTCGTTAGTTCTTTTTCCTCTGCAGCTCTTCTGCTAATGTTCGTTTCTAATGGTCGGTTTGAGTTACGGCTATGCCACATCCAAGACTCTGGCTAAGATCGAGTCTCCGTCCCAGTCCCAGTCGCAGTCGCAGTCGAGGCGGCTGCCCAGGAATTCTCAATATTTCCATTACTTTGTGGCCAGCGTCTGGGATTTGTTGCGTTTTTAGCGGCATTTGAGCTCTCTGTCGCCTGCCTCTCTTTTGGCCAACTATTTAATTCACATTGGTGGAAACTCGATTGTGCTGCGGCCCCGCTGCCACCTGCCCCACTGAGCACGCCACAGAACGTTGCATTTCCTCACACACACTTTGTTGTGCGCTACATGGGGGTATTTTGGGTTCCTCGGTTCTCTGGCTTCCCAAGTGCTGCCATAAAGAATGTCAACGGAGGATCAACACAAAGTAAGGGAGTTATGATGGGGAGGGTTCCCCTGATTCAGGTTCTCTGCATGAGTTATGTTTAAAAAGACATTCTATCCAGACTGAAGACTTTATTCTCTTCATTGATTAATGGCGAAAACAATAAGCAAATCACAAAAAATGAAATGTACTTTAAGTGATTTTCTTTAATTTTCTTAAGTTCTGATTAGTCATAACTTGAAAATTAGAAAATTTCGAATAATTTGTCTAAATTTGTGAGAATTTACTAAAACAAACCTAGATCCATTTCAATAACAACTGTTAACCGAGATCTTAGCTCTCCAATCTTCCGTTTTAAATCGCTTCCATAGGGTGGTCTCTCCGACAAAAGCACCACTTTCTTTAGTGCCTCACAGATTGATCTTGAACTCGGCGCTTCGGGTTTCCTTGGGGTCTTTTGTCTTACGCAAGCGAATTTCATTTGGTGGGTCTGGGAAAGCTATCGATTGTTCACTCGGGGAGATCCATCCGCGGAGATCTATTGAGTGGCCACCTTGTAGAGCATTTCTCTGGACGGCCAAGGCCCAAGCCATAAATTTCTGCACACACACACAGTTCAGTTCGGTTTGGCTTAGTTTTATTCTTATTCCCCTCTTTTTGTTTTATATATGCTTTTTGTCTGTTTGTTTTGTATTTATTTGTGTGTTTGTATCATTCTGTTTTATTTATTTTGTGAGTGAGCCCGACTTGGGTTGGGAATGCAGTTCGCTGCCGCCGCCTGCGTCCGCGTCTGCGCCGGCGTCAGCGCCGGCATTCTCCACTTGACTTTCAGTTGAAATGCGTCCGATCAATGGCGATCGAGTTAGTTTTGTTAAGATCTCGTCCAGGCGAAGAGTTAAGTGCAGCCGGCCGGCAGTTGTCTCCGCTAGTTGCCAGAGTAACTAAGTATCTGAGAATCGAAAAAATCCAAGTATCTGAGTAACTAAGTATCTCAGCAGTCGTGTGCGTGTGTGTGTTAAGGATCCCAGGCCTCCAAGCAGGATGCGAGTGTCGCGCTCGCTAACGGTTCTTCGGCGGCTCTCAAATCTCCCGCTTCGCGCGTCTACAACTTCTGCTGACTCCTCTGTCTTCTGGAAGTGTGCTAATGTGATAAGCCGCTTTAACCACAAAACAGCCTTTGGCTTATAGTTCAAGGCGGGCCAGCTGGTGATCGGGCCTTTGGGTATGTATCGAACACGGAGTCTGCGGTTTGTAGAGATACGATCAATCAAAGTTCTTTGGGACCGGACCAGGTGTATCTTTTAGAACCTTCCTTTCTTTCTTATTTGTTTCTTTCAATTTTCAGTGCGAAATAAATTGATTTGGCAGCTGAGGTCGTAACATATTTTAACAATTTTGTACTCGAATTTCTTGATACCTTTTAAGTAATATCTCTAGTTGATGGTCAAAAGTTTCTAAAGTCTCTCAACTGTCTTATTATGGTTCATTTTTCTGGTAAGAACCCAAGTGGGAAAGCCCTTTTGAGTCCATTAAAGTTGCATAATTCCAGCTCTTTAAGTATTAAGTAATTACAAGTGCCGCCTAGCTTCCGTTCTAAAAGTCTTTCGTCTTTCACCTTCGGCACTTGTGGGCTGTTTGGCTGCCGTCACTCACCTTGCCCCAGCTCATCTCTCTCACCCTTCTGGCGACCCCGGGACGGTGTTGATGTTCCTGCCATCCCAACGCCCGTCGCCTGCTGTGTCCGGAGCACGCATATTTAAGGCCTGATATCAATCTTTCGCAGGAATGAGCAATGACACTTAATGGCATTTCGTTGCCAGCTCTTGCGGCTGAAGCTTGCAGCTAAGGCCTCGCTTTATGGCCAACTTCCCCGTGCACTGTGCATATGGCCAAGACAGCCTCAGCCTCTGCCACTGCCACTGCCACTGCCTCTGCCTCTGCCTTGTTAAGTGTTAACGTTAAGTGCCTTGTTACTTAATTCGCCTCTCTTTTATCTCCTCGTGCATTTTACCCGCTCTAATTCCATGTGTGTGTGCAAAGGAAAAGGAAAAGAAACAACAAGAAACTCTGAAAAAGGAAGCAACAAAAATGCTTTTACCCAGAGATGATCTTATTATACCCTTTCAGAGGGTATTGTCAATGTAGCTCTAGGAATAACTCATTAAGCTGGGTTAAAGTTCACCTAAAATATAATGAAATTGGTTAGGAAATGTAAATATATTCATTTCTTAGTTGCTTGATGTAGTCCTTCTACACTTAATAGCAATAAATTAACATTTAAGCTGTAGGAATAAAGTTTTCTTAAATTTACTATAAATATAATGTACAGGGATTTTAGTAAAATTTATTTTGAGTTAGAAAACTTCTTTTAAGTTTCTTCAGTATATCTGCTTTATTTATCAGTTTGATAGCATCCCAATATTCTTTATTTTTAAACATATAAAAGCTAAGAGTAGTGTACGTATCGCCTTGGTATTACGACCCTCGGTCTCTCTGGTAAACTCACTTTCTTGTCACTGGCGAGTGGAGTGCCTGAGCAGATCTGAGCCATTATCACACGCGACATTAAGTGCAGCCATAATGTAAGCGAGCATTTTCTTTAATTTACAGTTAATTGAGTCTTATGGGGTAATTATGCAGAGGCAGCCGGATTCGCCGTACACCGCACTCCGTCCTCCTAGTTGTGCCTCGCCCGAAACCGGACTCACTCTCGGTCTCGGCCTCCGTCTCTGCGAGGGTAAATCAATCAAAGTGCTTCAGTTTGGGCCTGAATTAAGGCTGGCTGGCGGGGTCATTAAGCCGCCATTCTAGGCTGCGTGGCATGTCTGGCCAGGGGCTCAGAATCCTCCAGATGGCATGGGCATAAATCCACTTGTTGCGCCATATCCATTCCCTTGGCCCCCTACTCTAACGGTCAGAAGCTCCACGAGAATCTGCTGAAGAACCGCCGCCAGCAGCAGCAGCAGCAGCAGCATCAGCAGCAGCGTAAACAAATTGCAATGATGCGATAAGCCAGCACCACTGACAATAAACGAGTGGCCAATCAATCTCGGACTGGCGGCCGCGGAAGCCACAAAAACAGTGGAGCCTCGAATGGCGGGAAGATTATCGCACTTCCCACGATTAACCCACTCCTACCCGATCCGCACTCTAATCTATTTTGATGCAATCTAATGATAAGGTGGGCTCCCTGCAATTTGTGGTTTGGAGCGCTCAGATTGAAACATTAGATGTTCACGCTGCGAGGCTTGCCTGTGCTTGGGGTGCAGTGCGTCGATATCTGCACCTTAGAAGAAACTCCCAGGTACTTGGGACGCTGCTGGGCGGTACATTGGGTAACCGCTGGCTTCCTTTCCGCAGGCCGCTGGTGTCGGCCGGACCGTTAGCAGTCATTAGCAGTCGAATCAATTGACGACGACCCATATCTAGGTGGTTAGTGGTTAGCCGTACCACCGTACCAAGGGTGGAACGCGGATCGTGATGTGGATATCGGTGGGTCTGTGGCAGCAGATGAAGCCACTGGCACTGACAGGAAGTTCAAGCCGGGAATTGATTGGAGATTTTATATATGATTTGATCTTCCAACCGCTGATTTCCACAGCACCAACTTTGCGGTAGGAAGTTGAGGTGGAACGGACCATTGTTAAATCCGATTGCAATGCGCTAAATCAGCTAGTCAAATAACATGTTTTGTTGTGTATTTTTTTTTAGGACCCCGAGATTTGTGTGTTAAGCTGGCAAAATCTATTCCATGTAGCGCATACAGTTTATAGGGTTATCTTCACATTTCAGGCGGAGCCTTGCCATCCGGCTCTGCGCATCGGCAGGTCCACATCGGACCACATCTTTCGTCAGGCCATCCAGAGAGGGCTGGGTCCCCATCTCTGATTAACCATGGTAATACCCACACAGAGCGAGAGCCACTTGGCACTTGGCTATCATTCCATTCCGTACTCACACTCCAAGGGGCAATCTGGTAGCTCGTTTTGGTAGCGGGGCCCGGTCCAACCGCTGATTATCTCCAGCAGAGGCAACTGCATCGGGATCGGAATCGGGATCGGGAGCTGGAGTTGGACCTGGAGCTGGAGGAGCACTCAAAATGTTTGCCCAGGCCAGAGAGAGAGAGAGAGAGCGAGGGGGCAGTGATTTGGCGAACGAATTGAGCTGGAAGGAAATTGCGTGCAATAAAAGATAGATATGTTTGGGGGCCGACTATCAGCCGCTGATCATCGGAAGAAGCGGAGAGCACCATATAACGTATAAATATTGGCATACGCTCGCTTATCTCGCTCAATTTATAGCCCATTCCAGCAGGGTTCTATCCTTTGGGGCCAGAGGATTAGAGTATTAGTTTAATAGGAACATCAACCTTTGCCTAAATACACTAGTTTAATTTTAATATCCTAGAAAAGACGGCATGACCAGGAGTAGAAAAATTGTTTCATTTAATAAGCATGGCAAACTCACGATCTGTGAACATAACAAACTATGTTCTACATTAAGCAGCCTTAGGATATGTGATTAAATGTTGGGTGATTATATTAAGTTGCCAACTAATTCTAGCATTAAACTGATGGTAATTACGTTAAACGCTGAGCAAGGTCGAGCTAATGTTTATGCTTGATCCTCGACCTCTGAGTGTATCTTTGGTTATTATTTGCTAAATCGAGTCTACGATGAAGCTCTTTCTAGTTCTTCTGAACACTCGGTATCCGTGGAGTCGATGCCACACGATGGCTTCTTTCTGGCTTTGCTTTTCGTGCTGCCAAATGACTCAATAGTCGTAGCTGGTGGAACTAGTTCTGCTGCACGCACTCGTCACGAATCTAATGTAATTCTCAATTACGAAACGAGTTATGCCACAAATTAAGCGACGGAGAAGGAGACGGGGAGGGCGATGGCGATAGTTGCGACCGAACGAGAGAAAGACCGAGTGCCGCCGCCTGGCTAACTGCACTTTGTGGCCAAAAGTCCATGCTAACAAGCTCGACTGCTAGGACTGGGAGGCCCAAACTCAAACCCAAGCCCAATGTAAGCCAGAAAAGGGCGTCAACACTGGGGCGCCACCCCAAATTAGGAGCACCTGCTGACCAGGCCAGCGACTGGGCGACGGGAGTGGGCTTCCAGACAAAGGTGTTTCGCTGTTATTAATTAACAACAATTCGATTTGTGGCCACACTTTGAGGCACGGTCCAAGCGGGCACTCCTCGGAAATCGCCGGGCAGGCCATATGCAACTGGTCCAAGACGGGAGTGGGACTGGGACTGGGACTGGGCCTCGGACTGGACTGGGACCTGGCCTGGCCTGTGGTCAACCGAACTGCAAACAGAGAGCGCCGAGCTGCAAACACGTTTGCGCGGAACAAGTTCGGCCGATTTGCAGCTCTCCATGGAGCGCACAGCAACATGTCTCCAGACCCGTTCCCGTTCCACCCTTTGTGTGTTTGCCACCACCACTCCGAGCTCCGTGCTCCAAGCTCACAGCTCGCCACGACGAGGAAGCATCCGTTAAATTGCGCTGTGGGCCATTGTCCAACTTAGCCCGCTTAGCATTGGGTCAACCGCGAGTGGTTTCGCTGTGAAATGGGACCACGCATGGGCCAGTAAACAGACAGAAGAACCACTAGAGTCCGCGCACACCTGTGGAGTGGGAATACCGCAGCGCCTCGGAGCCGATCCCAAATCGGAGTCTGTGGCTTATTTGAATAAAGGTGTTGCGGCCTCCACTCCGCTGATGGCCGTTGTTAAGAGGCTCTCATGACAGGTGTCTCTCCAGATCTTGGAACCGTTTTGTGTCCCAGCGGTTGTGACTGCCATTCGAGACTGGCTTCTCTTCCTGTCCCTGTTCCGATCCATGTTAGGCTCCTCTTTCTCTCTCTCTCGGCGGGTTTGTTTTATTTCTTTGCCCGTTGCCTTTGGCCAAATTGCCTGGCTAATAAAAATAGATGCTCGGCCCGGCAGTAAATGAAGTTGTACCCATCGTCGAGTTACTTTGTTCACGTTTATTTTTAAGCGAAAGCTGAAAATGCTGAAGTCAGGCTTTATTTTATTTATCTTTCATAGCTGAAAGCCTGAGAAGTATATAATATATCTAAGATGTTGGAAAGATTCTTTTCCATTATGATAAATAATCTTAACAAGCGATTTCCTCCAAAGTTCGAAACTAGATGTTTTAAGAGACCTTTGAGTGCTTCGATCTGAGATCACAATCTAAGAACTAGAATAAGTATCCGAAAAATGCCAAGCAGGAAGCGGCCGATCAGCTTTTCCGTGAGGCATTCGCCACATGTCCAAATCCGGCTGACCAAACCCACAGCCACATTTGGACAATGAAACCACTGGCGGAGTGTTGAATTTCACCCGGCTAATTGCTCGACTGGCGTTGAATGATGGCACCAACAAGGATTTGCGGCCATATATTCATACCTGTGTTTATGGCTGTTCCCGGTTCCCAGTTCGCAGCTCTCAGCTCCCAGCTCCCCGGCCGGGATGCAAACGGAGCTGGAGGCGCCTCCGGGCCCCAGAGAGTTCAGGAGTGGGCTCTCTTAATGGGCTGAAAGGCTGTAAACTTGCATACGGCTGCCACTTAATTTGGAATAATGGCCTTGCATCGGGAGTGAGGAATCGGGATGGGGTTCTCCACGCCAGCGGATGCTGCCAGCAGCGATGGGAATTGGATTTGGGTGAGCTATCGCCTGGGATCTTTCCTCTTTGACCATAAATTCTGCAAATTCAAAGCGCGAAGGAATGCCACTGGCCAATTATTAGAGAATGTCAGCTTGTCGCTGATATCTTGGCCATGTTTGTATTGACGATCTCAACTCTGGCTTCCAGCGCGGGACAGAGAGAGAGAACGCTCCACTTATCGCTGCCTCATATCTAATATAGACAAGCAAACAGGTTCCCCAGTTGCAGTTCAATCACGTCCGTCTTCTCCAGTTCGCCAGTCTCGAGTTCCCAGCAGAGGCACTGGCACTGGCAGTGGCAATGGCAGCGTCAGCAACCCAGCATCCCAGCATCCCAGCATCCCAGCATCCCAGCGTCCCAGCATCCCAAGATCCCAGTTGGACGCTCTTCTGTTTCTTTTTTAATTGCTGCACTGCATCTGCTGGTCGGCTCGTTGCCGGGCAAAACGTTTGACAAATGCCAATGCCAACAATTACACGAGCAGCGATATCTCATGGATGCAACTGTGATTTGAACTCATTACGCGTCCCCGCTACCCGCCGCCAACCCATCATGCCATGCTCCTCCTCAGCATCATCATCATCATCATCATCATCGTTATGAGTGCCAAAGGAGATGGCAATGAAGATGTAGGAACTGGCCTTCCTGCTCCCTCTCCTAATCCCGCTCTATCTCCATCTCCTGACTCACCACTGCTGCTGACCTTGTGCCACTTGATGTGGCTGAAAGCGACCCAGACACAAGTGAAACCAAAATCCCTATTCAAATGGCTCCCTCCATAGAGCCGCCTTGGAGCCTTGCAGTGGCGGAGTGGACCCCCTTCCCGACAGCCACTGCCCCTTTGGAGTGGCCTGGCCCGAACCTGAACTTGAAGTGCGGAACCAGATGCATGTAGTAACGGTCCTGCGGCAGATGCCGCGTCTGCCTCGTGAGAAATCAAACTGTAAAGTGCGACGCGGTCTCTGACTCCATCTCGAGGCTGGAGCCTCGGCTGCAGCTTCAGCTCCAACTCCGACTCCATCTGCAGCAGCTCTGTGCCCCAAACAGGTTGCAGTGGTCGTATACCATTTTCGGTTTGTTGCGCTTCCTCACACATGCATCTTGCTGCTGCCTCCAAGATGCTGCCTCCGATGACGAGTTGGACGAGGAGAGTTGGCTGCAGCTGGGCGAGCGGGAGTCGGGGCTGTTCCCTGTGCCTGGCATTAGCCCAAAACCAATTGCACAATTTGTAACAGCTTTTGACGGTTGCTGCCCCCTTGCCCCGTGACACCTTGCATCTGGCCTTCAGCCGGGAGCTGCAACTGCAACTGCCACTGCATCTGAATCCGATTCCGACTGCTGGGCCACGCCCTAGCCTCCCTGCCATGGCCCAAGCCCACATCTAGGGGACTGCTCCGATTGTGATGTGTCACCTTTGGGCTGGGTGGGTGTTGTTGTGGCTGCTCCTTGTGACACCCGGAATGCGGTTCCAGATGCGAGGAGCAGGGCATCGGTGGATGCACATTTCAGGTTAATGATTTGCAACGATTCTCTGCAAACAAAAATCTAGGAAAAGTTATTTTCTTTTCAATTTCTTAACAAAAAAATGTATAAATTAAATAAAAATAAGTTAAATAATAAGCAAAACCTCTGCCGTATTTGTTCCTATATAAACATCTTATCTGGAGAAGAGCTTGAAACCCATCCGAGTTGCCTCCTAAAACTTTCCAGAACAGAGATATCTTTGATGAATCTCCTGCCATTTAATTGCCTGAGGAATTTCTCACAAGATGTGCAACCTTCAATCAACTCGTATCACGATAGGGGCTTCTTCTCTGCAATCGGATGTCTTGCCTGCTTCTTCATTTAAGTGTTTCTAATTACCTCTAATAGAAATTAAATATGTTAAATTAAGGGGCCAACGCTGTCGGGCTATCTGATCGCCTGTACAACTGTCGCTGCTGGTCCTGGCCCGGTCTGGTGTGTCCAGTGTGTTAGATGGCTTTGCCATTAGAGAAGTACGCTTGAAATTCACAGACAGGCTGCCCGGCCACGGCAACAAGGCACACTTAAAGGCAATGCCTGCCCTTCGCTGGCTGTTAACTTTCAATCAGCTCTATCATCAGTCATCAGAAGCAGCTCCTCCGCTCCAAGACTGGGCGTGGATCCAATTGGAGAGGCAGTGGCTGAGCTGTGGTCCTGACTCCTTGGTGCTGGGTTCGGGATCGGGATTGGGCTTCACACCTTTCGCGATGGACATTATACCACAACAGCACACACACCTGTAATTTTCAGCAGCTCAAAGTCCGGATGGCGACGGAGACGAAGACAATTTGTAGGACCCTCTGGGGCCGGGCACCAGCTGATTCGGGCAAACTGATTGCGATTTCTAACTGCAACACACGCTGCAATAATTTCGTAATTTCTCACTCACTTAATTTAGCACAATTAATCTCAATTTCAGCTGTCAACCGGGCTTGGAGGAGCCTGCCAGCAGCAGCAGCAGCAGCCCGGGTCTCTGCTCTCCAGCGCTCCAGTTCAGGTTCAGTCTCAGTCGCAGTCGGAGTCGGAGGCGAACTCCAAAGGGGATCCGGATCCGCACGCATCACGTCGAGGGGCAGTGGGAAGAGTCCCATAAATATTGGACTGCCGTTAGAAATTCATGTGTAATTTGTCAACTGAAATTAATCTGCGTCCAACTTGGATCTTCGCTGGTGTCGGTGCTGGTGCTGGTGCTGGCTTTAGCTCTGACTCTGGATCTGGGGTGTTGGGTGATTTGTTTGTGGCTCTGTCCGGTCTGACACCCAAATTGAAACGCATGCCAAAGCGCTGACTGCTGACTCCGTCTTCCCCCGACATGACCTGGCTTTAATCTGCCCCATCTATCTGTTTTAACCAGGTCTCAGCACTCTCCCCCGCCTTCTACCGCTTCCAGTTCGCTCCTCCTCCTAATTCCCATTCCCATCGGTGCTTGGCCCTGGCATTGTTTATTATATCATCATAACGCCAACTGTTAACTGACTGTGACCGTCTGCCTCTGACTAAGAGTTCACCGGGAGAGTCACTGCCCCTGCCGGCAGCGGCGATACTCTGGCACCTCGACTGGGATGGGGGCCCATAAAGAGAGGTTGTGTTATCAAAACTAGAACAACTTGAAAGTAATTAATAGACTTTACTGTTGGGAATTAATCATGGCTTGGCGAAAGCAGAAAATACATTGTTTTCAATTTGAAATTAATTTCGTAGAAAATATGAGAAATGTGATATTGTTTTAGGGTAGTAAGGAACCTAAAGAAAATTAGATGATTAAAGATATTTAATGCCGGGAATCATGGAAAAGTATTGAATTGAATTGAAGACTTGTATTATTTAATTTAATTTAATATATTTTGTTATCATTTTGAAACTGTCAAATTTTATTTTGTTAGAGCATTTAATCTTCGTTTTATTCCGCGATTCCCATTGTGTCTTCCTGTTGTCATTCCCATTCGGATGCTTATTCGCTCGCATTGCCACACATTTTGGGCCTTTTGTGTTCTTTTGGCCATTAGACAATGTTTAGGGTTACATTTGTGAGTGCTTTTAATTTAATTTGCCTCCAGAGTTCGCTGCCATTTTATTGTTGCTGCTTCTGCTGCTGCCACTTGGTGTGTATTTTTCTTTTTTTTGCCACATTTTGCGGTTTTGGGTTTATGTTTTCAACATTTCTCTGCTGCGGTTTAACAAATTTTCTGGAGATGTGGCCGGGACTACTGGCCTGGGCCTTGTCTTGGTCTTGGTCTTGGTCTTGGTCTTGGTCTTGTCTCTCCATACTGGTTATTTTCTTGCTTCTCTTGGGCTGCCGTACACTTGCTTAGATATAGATATGGTCTTGAAACGTTAGCAAACTCGCACACACACACACTCACTCACAGGAGGGGGGTCGATGGCAAGGTGGGTTCGTTTCGTTTCGTTTCCACCGAGGCAGAGGCAGAGTCAGGGGCAGCGGCAGCGGCAGAGGCCTAGCTCCCCAGCCTTAGCCATAGTCCCGGGCTCCATCCCATGTCCATCTCCATTCCGTCCACATTTATGGCAGTTGGCAGCCAGAGCCAAAGCTAGAGCCGCAGCCGCAGCCGCAGCAAGGTGTTATTTTCATTTCTAGGTTACTGACCCATGTCACATGTGTGTGCGGAAAATTCAATATTGCTGTGAAAAATACTTACACAACTATTAAATAAAGACATGGCCAAGACGGAGGTGCGCAGACGCTGCAAGTGGAGATGGAGAAGGGGACGGAGTGCCCAGCTGCTGCTGCCGGGCTTGTACTTAATAATTACGCTCATTTCATGCATGCAATGTTTGGTTTCTCGAGAATCGACCGCCCACCATGTCCCTCCCTTCGCCGCCCTGCTGCATCCTTCGCTTCGACTCGTCTCGTCTCGTCTGGTCTCGTCTCTGGTGGATTTTCCAGCTGGAAATGAAAGAAAGAAAAATTCTTCGACAGCTGCCGTTGGCAGTTCTTGGTTTTGGCTTAATTAATTACCGCATTCCATAGACTTTTAGCCAACAAAGTCGCCTAGCCGTTGGGCTCTCGGCTTTGCTCGCTGCTTTCGTGGTCCAAAACGAAAGACTTAAGGCACAAACTCGCCTAGCTTTCCACTTCCTACTCGATAATCGATTGAGTTCGTACATGTCATTTGCAGCGCTTTTGTGGCATTGTTGACAGCACAAAACGATTCCGAATGAAAATGACATGATGTGCACGCCAAGATCGGGCTTAACCAGAGCAGACTATCCGGCTATCGACTGCGTATAAGTCCGACTCGACTGAGGCCTCATTGGCATGACAAATTGCGACCCATTAATCTTGACACGGACTTTCACTTTGCCCCAGCTGAGGCCCAGGTTGAGGCCCAAGCCCAGAGCCCAAAGCCCGTAGTTCACACACGACTGCCAGAGATCTTCCAATGGGTTTATATTATGCTAATGTCAATCAGAGAAGCGTTGACAGGATGCTAAAAACTTGGGACCAGCACTGAAACTTAACGAAACGAAATGGCCAAATTTACAATGATTTAACTGGTAGGTAGTCCTTCTTCCGGCACAATATAGAACATATTTCATTCACCAAACTTTCCCTAGACTTAAATAGTCTTAAAATCCTTGCTTTTCTAAGAAAGCTACATATATTTTAAGCTAATTTCTCGAAAATTTTTTCTTTGAATGCAACGCCTTACTTAAAATTTACAATGTTTCTCTGGGAGCCAGCATAATTGGCAATATATTGGCAGCATTTTGTAGCCAGCTCCGGCCATTGTGTTACCCATTTAAATTAACGATTCGAGATTTGATTCACGTGTAAACGATTAATCAAGTTTCAAGCGGTGAGTCCGACTCCAACTGGCTTCGCGCCCGGCCTCCTGCCCCATGCCACCTCTGCCTCCACCTCCGTCCGCGACTCCAACTTTGTTTCCGTCTTCATCTCCATCGCCACATTGCGGCCAGCAGCCAGCAGCCAGCAGCCAGCAGAGTGCCACTTGCTGCGTTGGGTTACCCAGCCGCGGGGTTGAGGAGCTCGCTAAATGGGTCAGTAAGGTGGAATTCGATTTTCGGCTTACATCGAACGCTTAGAGCCAAATTAAATATTGATAAAAAAAAAGATGTCATGGGGAGTTTTTATGGCAGAATTGAGATATTTTAGTTTCGGGCTAAATTGGCAGACCCATAACAGTTGGAATTAATAAAAGGAAAAATAGGTGGGCCAAGCAAGAGAGAAAGAAAGAGCGTATAAAGTGGCTTAAAGAATCAGAGAAGCGAGCTATTTACCTATTAGTTTACATATTTATTTACAGCTGACATTAAAGTTCCTACAGTTTTTCTAGTTTTTCCGCGCATATCCTTTTAATTCCTATATCTACTGATTACTTTATGTGTTGCATACAACTTCATTCGCAGCTGATTTATGATCGCTTAGCCATGGCAGTGTTAAATGATATTGGCTAAATTGATGTCTGAGTAATTCAGTAGTAACATCCCAGCAATCGGCATGGATCCACAAACCCCAATCCACGACGCCCGGATCCCCGCTGCCGGTCGACAATCACCGATCAGTGTTGAGTATTCTGTCATTGAACTGCTCTGCTGTGCAGGAATCCACTCGGGGATCCATTTATCAGCGCGCAGTCAGTCAGGCATGAATGAATGTTCCCCGACATTTCGCCATGATCAGCGATCGAGAACCCGGCACAACGTTCGTTGAACTGCACTAAACCGATCGCTAGGCCATTTACACTGTTCAAGTGTTAATTTTTCAAGCCGGTTAGCTCTAGCTCATAGCTGTAGCCGGCAATTTGAGTTGAATTTGATAGGAGTTGAGGGATAGCATCATGCTAATCGCCTCAGTTCGCGGTAATCTGAAGTGATCAGCAGGGATCTCGGCTAGAACATAAACATCAGTCTGCCAGATAAGTGATTACTAATTACCCATGTTCCTGATCGAGTGAACATGCATAATGTTCAAGAGATCATTGATTTGCTGCGACATTACCATATATAGGTTATTGTTTAACTGAATACAGGTGAATATATTGAATTCTTACAAAGTTCTAGATTTAGATTTAATTCTTAAAATGTTCCATTATATTTTTTTTAAATATACTTAAATAAACTTGTCTCTCAACCGTCCTGGTCGTAAAGAAAGTGAACTCTAACTCTAATACCAAATTTTACTATTATATTTATTACCATTAGTTGTAATTTAACGAAATTAAACAAAGTAAAATCAAATTAAATCCCCAAACTAAGAGCATCGTGCCTCTCGCTCATTCAGGTTAAAAAAGGAAGTAAACTCCAACTCTAATTCCACATTTTATGCTGCACATTTTATGCGTTCTTTAGAATACTCATAAAACTCCATTGATTACTGACACAGCATCATAAAGCTGTAATGTGCTTCACTTGATACTTGGTATTTATGTTAGCTTGGCCTCAGATTTCAGCATCCTTGTGCGTGAAACCGAACTGAATCATTCCCTGTCGACTGTCGGCAACAATAGACTGCACTCAGTGTTATATAACCGCTACACTGATAACTCATACAAAAAATCCCAATAAATGAGAGGCGAAAAATCTTTAACACTGACCCACTTTCAAAAGTCGGTGAGTCAATAAAGAAACCGCATGCGACGACCAAAATAAAAGATATTCGCGCTAATACGCAGATTAAATAATCGCTCGAACGGCCGCCCATGAATCACCCGCTGGCGGGATGGGGGTGTTGCTTTGGAGGAGTGACAATGTCTGGGAATGGCCGGAAAAGTGGTGGTGCGCCAGCTCGCAGGCGCAAAAGCGTTCGGCGGGCCAACAATTTATGGCCGAATGTGTGCGGCTATTTGTTTGCCAATGCCAGCCTGGGGGGTCGAGGTCGCCGTCGCCGTCGTCGTCGTCGTCGTCGTCGTTGTGGCCATAAACATTTGTGCACTTATCAATTTGTGAGCGAGCGGGCGCGTTCGCAATCAGCTGTTCAAACGAAAGACTTAAGGCACAAACTTGTCCGTCATAAATCTCTCTTCGGCCGCCGCCGCAACGGCAGCTCTCTTTTCTTTCGCTCTTCGCTTTGGCAACATTTCTCTTCTCCCGACCAGAGACGACACCTGGCGCAGTTTTATGCGCTGGATAAGGCCTTGCCGGCCGCAGTTTGGCTTAAACAGCGCTCGAGTGCGGTTCAAATCGGTTTCCGACTCCGGATTCGGTTTCGATTTCGTTATCGCGCCTCGCACCACCAGCTCCATTCTTGGTCTACGGATAAAATATAAAAAGCCCAGAAGAAATATACAGAAAAGGTGCCTAATTTTTTGTTACTCACTCGAAACGTGGTATGCCCCCGGCTAGAAACCAACGAAAAAGTTTAAGAAACAAAAAAAAGTTGTAGTAGTATCCGAAACCGAAAACGCAAGACATTTCAATCAATCAAAAAGACGCAAAACCTAATCGAAATTGTTAATCGAAAATTACACAAAATGGAAGAAACTGTTAAGACACAAAAGCCAAGAGCCATAAGCATGAGCCCGTCAAAAGTGAGAGTTTTCCACGCCTGTGCCTGTGTGTGGTGTGCGGTGTGTGGAGTGCGGTGTGTGCCCCGTGTTTGGAGCAATTTTGCCGTAGTTTCTTCATCTCGAGCTGCCTCTTCTCGATGGCTAAACAAACTTGCGACTCAATCACGACTAATTGCGCATGCGAGGCCGCTTTGTGCGTATTTAAAGCGCCGCCTAGTCGCCTCGCCTCGCCTCGTCTTGCACCCCGTGCCACATATATTACAAAACCGGAGCTCGGCTGCTCCTTAATATGCGTGTCACGTTGTCGGCCATCAAGTTCAAATTGCATTCGCTGTCAACGCATTGCACCAGCAACAGCAGCAGCAGCAGCAGCAGCAGCACTGAGGCAACTCTTCTGCTTCTGCTTGCGGCGGCACGCGTTGAAATTTTGAAATTAACACCCAGAGGGGCGGCAGGGGGACAGGTGCAACTGGAGCACACTGGCTGCTAATTAAGAAATAAAGAGTTATCAGCTGCTGCTGCTGATGCCGAGGCTGACAGCAGGACAACAGTCGCTAGGCCAGTCTCGGATAGGCGAATGACCCCTGGCCGCCCCGCTCGATAGGTTTTGGCAGGCGACATGAGCACTAATTAGTCGCTGCAAATGCTAAATGCAATCGCAGCTCGGCTCAAGCGGCGACCACTTGTTGTTAAGCAGCGCACAAAAAATCCACAAAAAATAAAAGAAGGAACAGCGAAAAACGCTTCGACTTCAGCTGCAAATGCAAAGTGAGTTAATGCCGCGCCAGCCAGTTTTTCCTGCTCCCGACACTGTCAAATGCCAACTTTTGCGGGCTGGGCGACTTGCGACTCGCGACTTGCTCGTGGGGCATTTAACCGCCAAGCTAATGCACTCACTCACAGATACTCGCACACACACACTCGCACTGGACAGGGATCTAATACAAGTGCAGTTAATTAATTTCTTTGTTGTTCTCTACGGTAAATCATGCCGTGTGTGCTGCTCCGGTGTTGGTGTCGGCTCTTCGCCTGGATTTTCGCAAACACAGAGAACGCGAAGCACTCGGGGAAAATTGGAAATTTTCGGAAAATCTATTGGGAATATGCTCATTAAAAATCTGAATGTGTAGTGTCTGACCAAAAAAAAGTGAATTTAAAGAATTTCTGGTTCAATTTGCAGTTTTTCTTACACAATTTCCCTGTGATTTATGTGTCGAATTTCAATATCATTTGTAAAATGTAGTAATTTCTATTTCTACAAATTCTAGTTTTGTTAAATCTTTTTTTTTTCAAATTCATCACATGAAGTGTTACATACATATATATTTTTTGTTTGAAAATGAAAATATAAAAACGGAAACAAATATTTAAATGATAATACTGACTAATCTAAGAATTCGTATAAAAATAATATATAGCTTGATTTGACGGATTTGCTTAGAAAAATATGGTTACATGTTATTTATTTAAAGTCTTAAATGATGCATAAGATTGTGTTCGATTTTTAATAGAATAGATGTAACCTTGAGTAAAAAATTGTAAGAACTGATTTTATATTTAGTGCTTTGTCATTTTTTATTATGTCCTTCTAAAAAACATTAAATCTGTTCTTATTTTAAAATATTTCAAAATATTTTTGCCCAGAGCCTGCATTATTTTTCCATGTGCATTGCTGGCATAAGAACTAAGATCAGAACTCTGCCCACTTCCCACTGTTTATTGAGGAGTTTTCCACCGCCTGAGCGGTTAGGTGCCGCGAATTTTCCGCCAAGGCCTCCGCTGCCACGTCTTTGACTTTGTCTTTTGTTGCAGCTACTTGAACTGCATTTGCATATAAATTAGTTTTGATAGCGCTCCATGGGTCCCCCCCGCCCCAGCAGCCAAAGCAAGCGAAGCAGCAGCAGTTTGATGTTTGTTCTTCGAATGCGTTGCGAAAAATCAACTTGCAACTTGCAACTTGCGGCACCAACTGGCTAACGGTATTCATTAAGTGAAGTACAGCAAAATGGGAAGGCTGCGAGGAAGGGGAACGGAATGGGGGGAAATCAAGCGATAAGTCGGCAATAAAAATTGGCAGCACTTTGGCACAATTAAGGCAAGGGGATGGCAACAAAAGACCTGGCCGGGCCAGCAGCTTACTGGCCAACTGACTCTGTGGCTGTCGCTGTACCTGGCTCTGCACCAGTTAATTGTTGGCCGTTGACAACTTCCACTCGTCGTCGTCGTCGTCGTGCCACAAGGAAGCATACCATTAGGCCGCAAAGAAGTGCAAATTCACATTTAATGAGCCCCTGGCAGCGGGGGGACCAGGTGAAAGGGGGCAGGAAGCTGCGGTCTGAGGCATCTGAAAGTGATTCTTGCGGTGCCACAACCATCCAGCCATCCAGTCATCGAAGCGGTAGCTAATGCCTGTGCCACAGGGAAAAGATAAACAAAGGAAATAAGTGGTAAATTGCAAAATTATAACCATGAAGAAAATTAATTAATAATGTACAAATTATTTATTTATTGAAAAAAAAAAACGTACAAGAACAATTTTTCACAGTTTGTTTATTAAACTAAACTCATATTTAACAAAATTCTGAACTATGCTTATAAGTTATACTCTTACTTTAAGTTTTGTAACTTTTAAAATTTGAATTTAGCTTGTTTTTCTGAAAAAAACTTTTAGTTTTTCTTTAAAAATGCTTCTTATTCAGCTTAGTTAAAATGGTAAATAAATGGCTACAGCTTTGTCTCTTCTCTTATTTTACTACCACTAACTCTCAAGCCAATAAAATTTGTTTTTAATGCACGTTTGATTCCGATTTATTGCCCCAAGTGGGAGAAACCTCAATTTGTTAGCCCAATTACTGGCGGTGCTAATGTTCCTCTCACCCAGTTAAGCATCTTTAAATTTAAAGACCGTCCGGCCAGAGTTGCCTCCCCCGGAATTGTCACTTTCGAATCGGAGATCCGAAATTATAAACACGAAACATTAATTCGTTAAATCGTCGTCGCTTTCAACTGTCACTTTTGAGTGGTCCGTGGCTGTGAAATGCAATTTCCATTTCCATAACGCCTCATAACTCGAGATAGCCATCAATTTTGTGTTTTTTTTTTGCCTGGGCCTGGGCCAACCTGGCAGTTACCAACCTGCAGACTGTGGTGTGTGTGTGCCCCCCTGATATACATCAATTTTTGGCAATTCCGTGGCGGCTACCAGCGGATCGAATGCAAATAGGGCTAGAGTTTGGCCTAATCCCACGGCTGGGGATGCCGGGTCGACGGGGGCTTTTTTCTTATTTTTTTTTGCATAAATTTCGGTTAAGAGTGAAGCCGAAAATCGGCGCTGGGCAGGCATGTGATTTCTAATTCGATCGTTGGCCCATTTCCATTAACAGCTCTACTTCTGTTTCTCTGTTTTGCAGCCCACGAACGCCCGCCCACGTCAGCGCGAGGTGGTGAGAAAATAAAAAGAAATCAACCCGAAACAACAAAACGTGAAAAACAATAAAGGCCAAGGAAAATCGCGGTGCAATAAAACAATAAAAAGCCAAACTAAATCACAGGCGAAATAAATATTTTCAGTTCGAGCCGCAGCAATAAACAGAAAACAAATAAAGCCACAGCCACAGCCCCAGCCAGGGCGGAGAAGAAAGGGTGCCCCATCCTCAATTAATTAAGAGTGCTGCTTTCGTTGCATTTATTGCCTTGCATCGACCACAGAAACTGGCTCACACATACTCACACGGCTTTTAACGGCATCGCAGTGAAATGCAAATCAATTAAACGCAATATTGTTATTATAAAAAAAAAAGAAAACGGAATTCCCGAGATACCAAAACCCCGAAAACGAACAGAAATGTTCGCTACAATTTGATTTGCCATTAGCCATTAGCCGGGGATTTAATGTGTTTTATTAGCCATGAAAACTATGGAAAGTCAGCAGAAAAATAATTAATGAAAATTCCTTCGGGGTGTGCGTGCAAATATCAGAAAAAGAAATATTAGTTTATAATTGGAAAATCGTATATCGAAAAACCAAGCCAAGTGACCAAAAATGGCAAAGAGTGAAAATCAAAGTTAATAATCCGTTGAAAGTGCGCCGTTCTAAATACTAAATTAAACATTAAAAAAGACTCTATATAATCCAGCCAAAAGTTTAACGATTTACGCCGGATAGCACAACAGAAACAGAACTGAACGTCTAGAGTAAGTCGATGCATATATTCTTTTTATTGTCTAAGCTTTCACCTGCCGCCAAAGTTTACGATGATATTTCGAAACCATAAACTTGCCTCTCTCACCTGCAACTCAAATACTCAAATATATTATTAAAAACTCTTTAAAAATGACCGAAGACTTGTCGATAGCTGGATTAATAGCCAAAATGATTCTATTTACGGTTCCCATCTCGAACTAATAGTTTAATGATCAGTTTGGGGCCTAATTGGGGAAGCGGCCGTTAGGTTCAATGCCTAATTTACACAGACCCTACGAATTTTTTCTGAAATTAACATCAACATTTGTTTTATAATCCTCCGCCGAAAATTGTTGGCACCTGTAGGTAATAATTTTCTCGACTAATTTGATGGCCCCGCTTAATTTGCCCAGCCATTCTAATTTCGCAATAGTTGCCGCATCCAAATCTTGTCCATAAATCAGAGGTTGGCCATTATCCGGGCGTGTGGTATTATAAAAGCCCCCCCGCCGACGTAGTCGAAGTGCCAGCCCGTCGTCTGAGGTTGTGTCAACTGCGTTTCTGTCGTTTTATTAGCGAAAGTCATCGAGCAGAATAATTGTTGTTGTTGGTTCCCCCAATTCCTCCGGTATTCCAACATAGCCATCCTATGCCGACTTATGTGTATATATATAGTAAGTAGTGGCGGTATAGTACCAATACCATTCCGTTCAGGCGGCAATCAAAGCGCGCGCTCATAAAGCGCAATTCACTTGCGCGTAAAACAAAATTTGTCCTCTTACTCTTAACCAATTTCGGTGGCTCTGACTCTCTGGCTTGCCAGCGCCAGCAAACTGTGACCATCTTTTGGCAGCGCTACTGCTTCCAGCGGTTATATAATTTACCGAACCCATTATTCCATTTGTACAACTTCAGGCGCAAAATTATTTAAATGCGTCAAAAGTCTCTGTCGCTCTGGGAAATTGTGAAATTATATCTGCGCGATAGTTTAATTTCTGATTATTATGGCGATTGGGAAAGACCTTGGCTCCTCGGACAGTTATACAATAAAAGTGCAGTGGCCTTAGGCTTGCTGTTGCCCAAATTGCCAGTCTTGTGAGTGGCGCAGTCAAGAAACTACAAAAAAAAAAGCCCCTGGCTAAGGTATAAAATACATGGCATAAATGTATTTACATTTTATTGTATCAATAAAGAAAATGCCATAAGAAGAGCCTAATAGGCGGTTCTTAAAATCATGTCAGCCTTAACCACAGGTCTGTCATTACATTCCAGAATTTGTAAATATTTTCCCACCATATAATTCAGGGTCGGTTCCTGTGGTTTTAATTTCCATAATTCATGCCCGATGCATTTTAGAACGTAGCGTGTATGAGGCAATACCCGTGACTCCTGCCCTTGAGTCTAAATGATTAATGCATAATTCAAGAGTTGACAAAGAAGTTCCCAGGCAAACAATGACAGTGAGTTAAGGGTCAAGTGGAGCAACTTTATTCCCGAAAATGATCTGGGACTCTATTATCATTCGAGATTTAGTTGTCATTCACAGTCAATCAATAAATGAGAGCAATATGAAGATCTGACCGTGAATGAATACACAATATAAACATGCTAAGCATAAGAGCTGCCCCCGATTACTGGCTATTAGGCTGATTTTATGACATCAACACAGATTTAACATTTACAGCTACAAGTAGCAATTAAAGTCTAGACGGCGAATGCAATCGTCGAATTAATCATTGGCCAACTAAGAGGCGAGTGAATGAATGCTTGAATGAACGAATGAATGAATGAATTAACAAACGGAACGGTCTGTGATTATGAATGGCAAACATCCAGCGGCAGATATGTAATTATTTTTGCATTAATTGCGGACACACAGAGCCATTAACATTAACACTCTTGACACTCTTCGCGCGGCCCGCGGATCTAGTTTAAATGAGTCTGGAGGTGTGAATCGGTCCAATTGATGTGGCACTCGGGCACTCCTTGAGAGCGTCAAAAAAAAAGCCCTTGGGCACTCGGTCCATTCTATTTCGCCACTTTTCTTTTCTTTTCCAACTAACTGACTAGCTCATCTGCCCGGGGAGGCACTCGAGTTGTCAGCGAAAAGTAAGAGACAAGTGAATGCTGATTGACCCACTGGATAAGGGTTAGGGTTAGTTTACACTTATCAGAAATATTGTACATTTTTAATGGAAATCTAAATGTGTATAAAAATATATATTGATATATTGGTAATTAGGAAATGTATGTAGTTAATTAGATAATTAGTATATATGATTTTATTAATTTGCAGGAATATATCAACAGGTTCTTAATGATATCACTATCAAAAAGAAAGGAATCTTCTGTTAATTTAACAAACTCCCATCATTACTATCCCAGTCATTACATTTCACCTTCCATTCAGATAGTTTTCTGCCAGTGCTCGGATGGCCAACTCCGCTCCGGGGCGTGCTCCAAGTGACGCGACTGGGCAACGTGCATTTCATGCAAATTAACGATAAGACCCAGCCTATCCGATCCCTTCGACTGCCATCATTAGGGACACTTACTTCGAGCTCTTTTCACTTTCAATCTGTCAAATTGTCACACACCGCGAGAGCTGAACTGAAAAGTGATGGCGATTGCACGACTTTGTCGCGAATTCGCTGGCCTGGCCTGGAATTTACCTTTCCTCCTCGCCGAAAGTGTTACGCTGCTGTGCTGTTACTTTTCAACTCCGATCGGCGGCCCTCATTTGCGGCCAATTCGGATCGTTACGGTTACGCACGTGTTGCGGTAACTTCCTCAAGGTACCATGATCGTGCCCGAAATGGGGTCTTTCAATTTACCAATCCGTCGCTGCGACCGTTATGAAATCGAAAATGAAGCTATTTAGAATAGAGCTGTGAGAAGAAAAGCTGGAATCAAAGTGGAAATGAAAACCGAAAATTAATTATGCCGAGGAGAGGAAAATAAATTACGAGAAGTCACTTTAGAACAGGCCGACCTCAAAAGCTGCAGCGTCATGCGGCTTGAGCCTGGCCAAGACAAAGTAAATATTTGGACAATGGAAAACAAAGCAGGGCCAAGTCGCGCTCCCGGCCCCTTTTGCCCTCTCCTCTGAAAACGGGGGAAAATCCATCCACAAAGGCCAGGCGAAAACAAAAAGACGAAGAATGGAGGGAAAACAAACAAACAAACCAACAAACAACAATAACACCTGGGGGCCCTCAACTTGGCTCAGTCAGAGGTGCAAGTGCAGCTCAGACGCAGCCACAGGTTGCATAGCACTTGACCATGCCCACTGGTGGTGACTGGCCACTGACCACCGGCCATTGGCCATTAGCCGCGTGAGGTTAATAAACCAGGGGAGCCGAGCCCGCTCCGGCTGTGATTTATGTTCGTGGCCCAGTATCGGACACTTAACAGGTTGGAAACGTGTTGTTGCTTTTATTTCGGACCGTCCGAAATGGATGCTCCGCCTAATGGCGCGCGTATCCAGAGGATGCACTGTTCCACACTGCGTATGCGTAATGCGAGCCAGCTAAAACGCAATTAATTAACGCTCGCCGCTTGACTTGATGTGTTCCAATCAGCAAAAACAGGCGCCAGAGTGCCACAGTTGTTCCATAAAGTCTGCTGACGAGTGAAAAGGAAAAAACGAAAGTTGAGGAGCTATCAAAATCCTGCAATACTAACAAGCTGTAAAGTAAAACCCAATTAAAAATGCTAAAACAAAAAACACATTTAATAATTTTATAATGAGCTCAATGCGCTTACAGGCTGTAAATGCACTTTCGAATATATCGTTATTATAAAGATTAAACTTTTTACAGTCCTTCCAACTATTATTTCGAGTTGATTAACAAATTGGCATGGCACGCCATCATTACTTCTATACTCTTTCATTTCTAGTGACATTTAATAATAAGTTACTGGCTAAGAACATGTTCCGTATCGCGTAAAACGGTTTCTGGCCATTAATCGCTATATCAAATGCCTGTCATTTATCATGCTGAACCACGGGCTCCATATTTCCCAGGTTGTAACGAGATTTTAAACACTTCTTTCAATTTACTGCGTGGCTTCTGCTTCCGTTCTCGAGTCCGTCCGTTCGCTTGGCTCTTTTGATTTTCACAGTGATAAGCGACCGGCTCAGGTGCAACGACTTTTCCCCCTCACTGTGCCGCATACTACACAGATATTATTCCCTTATTCCGTGCCAGGTTCTTCCGCAGTCGTCGCAGCATCGAGTGAGTGAGTGAGTGAGGGGACCGCCTCCAGGTATGGATGGATTTCACATGGCCGGGCCACTCAAAAATTGTGTTTGCGTTACGCGCAGTGATTATAACAAGCTCCCTGTCCCGTGCCTTGAGCCCCTGAGCCTCCATGCCCCCACCTGGCTCACAGTTCCTCTTACGAAATCTCAAAAGATGCCGCCAGCTCAGCTTCAGCTTCAGCTGGAGATTTTTCCCTGTCCCTTCTTAGTTGCAGTGGGGAAAAAAGGAGATCTAGTTCTACTTTATATGAAATTATGGGATATTCATTTGCCAGAAATTTTAGTTTTATAATGAGGTATTCAGATTTTTTTCCTAAATTTATTGTTTTTCCTATTATTCCAAGAAAGTAGTTCATGTTCACTGGTTTAGTTTGCTTAAAAGTTAAATTATTATTTGAATTACTGGCAATATTTCTGGAATATTAATGAAATATATATTAAACACACCCCAAATTGCTTTAAGTGCACCTTATGGCTGCGTGTCAGGCTGGTTCCCGTCGCTCGTGGCTTGTGTGATCCAGTTGTTTATCTTTTTCATTAGCCTGGGCGGCCTGTCATCTGTGCCGTCGCCTGTCGATCGCCAGCCGATTGACAAAACGCCTACCGGGGGTAACCCCTCCACCTCCTCGGAAGCTAATACCTGATGCTGGAGCAGATGCCGATGCCCCCAGACCCATGCACAGCCTCCCTGCCTGTTCCTGTCCCTGTCTCATTCCATTCAGTGCTCTTAACTAAACGGGCTGAGACTTTTCCTCACTTTACTACACGCCAACAGCGGCGGCAAAGGGCAGGGGCACGAGGAAGTTAAGTGACTGACGCAAATTGCGCAATTGTTATTACAATTACTCTCTTCCACTAAGTTGGCTGCTGCCGCTGCAGGCCGGGCTCTAGGTTGAGCTGAGCCAAGAGTTCAGTTGAGATGAGCGGAGCTGCTAAGCACGTACTTGCAGTGACAGAAACAAAGGGTTATCTTTTAATTAATAGAGTTCTTGAGTTAGTTTTGAATTCACTTGTGTGAAGTTTTGAATGTTTAATATAAATACTGAATATTGAAAACATAATTATTTAATATTTTACCATATTTAAGAAACAAAATATTATAAAAAATTTTGTCCGCTCACTGAAACAGTTGTATATATTCAAGCCAGCTTTGAATCCCTGACAAGATTCTATGGTTTTCTCTTTGGTTTAATTGAAGATACAAAATAGCTTTTATATTATTACTAGAGTTTCACTATCTTTTATGTATTTTTCAATTAAATTTTTGGTATTAATCAAATCATACAAAAAGAGAAAGTGAAACTAAGCACCAGAACCCATTTTAATTCTTTAAGAAACTTTTGAATGCTTCAGTGCTGATTTGGGCAAAAGAAATCGAAATAAACTTTTATTGTCTGCCATGAAAATTCTGTTCTTCATTAAACTCAATCCAATATCATTTCGGGCAGTGTGTTCTTAGCAGTTTCGGTAACATTTTTCTAATACTGAGCACTTATTTGTTGTTGTTTGCCGGGAAAATTATTTGGCCCTCGGCCGGATTTGCGGCTCCGCTTCCATCTCTCTTGACTGTCCGTCTGAGTCGATGTCGAAGTCGTAGTCGATGTCTGGTGATTTGACTGTTTGTCAGTCTGGTGGTTCTGGCAGTGGCTACCCGTCTTTGGCTCGTTTTGGCCTCCTAAAGATAGTCATTAGCACGAGAGATTGGCTGCTGCTACTACTTGGGCTTTTTCCCCAAGCTTCAGTTTCAGCTTCTGCTTCTGTTTTTGTTTTCGGGGCGTTTAAACGGGGTAATTACGTTTCGGGTATTTTTCGACCAGCTAGCGAAAAAAAAAAACAAAACAAAAACAAAAAACTATCAGGCCCAAACTCTGCAGAAAGAGTGGAAAAAGCAAGCTGCCACCGCTTTCGTTGAGGAAATGAAAACGTAACGAAAACGATTTCCAACGGTTCATGCGCCGAATGGATCGCTATATAGCCATAAAGCCATACAGCCATGTAGCCGGCGTGTGGCAGGGGCAAGCACATCTTTACCCCCGCCGCTCCCAATTGGAAATAGAGTTATTAGGAGTGAACGTTAGCGTTACGACGTTTGCCAGTGCCTTTGCCTCTGCGTTTGCCTTTGCGTTTCTGGCCCACTGGAGTCCATTGAGTAGTCGACAGTCGGCCGTTGGTTGGACGACCAATTCATGAATCGATTCGAGAGGCCCATAGAGAACACGACACGAAATCGGCCATGGAGTGAGCAAAATGTTTGGGGCCAGAGCTGAAATTAATCTCGGGGCACATGTTCATCCGCAACAGCAACTACTTCAGCCACAGCCACAGCCACATCCACATCAGCATCAACATCAATATCAATTTCGGTTTCAATCAACATGGACATGAAGCGTTTTCCAAGCCAATGATGTGCACAAAGTATTTGGTATCAGATTGCATTTGAACGTTTTGTAATTATAATCAACATTAAGATGATTAGGCGATAAACGGGATTTTTATGGGGGTATACTTTGAGCTTATGCCATGCATGATGTATATGATCGTCGGTCGGATGAGTATTGATTGGGAGAATGCATTTTAAGGTGAATATCAATGAGTATTTGATTGCAGGTAATGTGCGTCGAAAGCGGATCTCAATGATGGGAGAAAGATGGGTACAAGTGCCTCAAGTCTATCTCGATATTATTCCCATAAATCTTACAAGGAATTGTTATAGAAAATGATTGAACTTATTTGTTATTTATATTTTTTAAGCAATATAGTTCCTTTATCACAGTTTTCATTAACCACTAGCTTTTAGTACCCACTGTATTATCAGTAAATCTCAGAGCAATCAAACACTTTCTTCTCTAACATTTCACACTAAAGTTTCTTGATCTCCGCTTCCTTGAATTGCATAATGTTCCCAAGTGTCGCACATTTACCCCGAGCCCGCCTCCAAAGTGTTGTCAGCACATCCGCGAGAGCCACGACTCCTGCCACATTTCCTTGCCACATTGGCACATTGCCCCCACTATCATCATCGTCATCATCATCATCGTCGTCGTCGTCATATACGGCAATCATCGTGATGATGACGAGATCTGGTGATTACGATCTTGGTCCGGCTAATGCCGCCATCTCGTGAGTGTGGGTTGTCTGGTGGGTGGGCCGGCACTAGCACCAGCACCAGCACCAGCACCAGCAGGAGCACCAGCTCCAGCTCTAGGTCCAGCTCTAGCTCAAGTGCTCTCCACATGCATGACCGCTTATAGTTAGATATTCCGCAGTTAGCCCACTAATTACAGCCGGGCACATTCCGCCCGACATTCTCGACAGCATAAAACATAGCTCGATGCGGCGCGGCGCGGCACAATAAAAAAAATAAAAACGACTCTCTAACAACCGACTTCTTGTGGCCATACCGATACTGATTATTATTATTCCCCGTGCAATCCATTGCAGACATGCGCCCGGCACGTTACCGATGAAGCAAGCCACTTTAATCAGACCCAGACACAGACCCAGGTGAGTTGACAACCCCGGGGATGGGGGGCGGCATGGGATGCAGCCAGAAAGCAGCGATGTGTGCTACCAGTTTAGGTTACAAACTATAAAGGCAAACATCTAATTTGGCCAGCAATGGATTGGCTAAACTTTAATTAAATTTGTACAAAAGAAAAAAAAACCAAAAGAAAACAAAACAGAAAGAAGCGGCAACGATTCCGCTTTGATGAGCTGCACTGGAGGATGGAGTGGGATGGGATGCGATGGGTTGGGCTGGGCATGGCATCGCTATCGCCATCGCCATCGCCATCACCATTGCTGCACTTGCTTTTGGGACAAGAAATTATTAATTGTAGCATGTGTCGTCTGACGTCGTGCGATCGCAATACATTTTTTCCAGTCTTGTTCGACAATAAAACAAGACGGCAGCCGCGAAAAAAAAACTGATTATGAAGCAAAAGTGAAAAGTTGTAATTAAACCAGTCACTGACTGCACAGCAGCAAGCCACAAAAACAAACTGCAGCGACAGCGGCAACATCTGCAACAGCAACAGCAACAGCAGCAACATCTGCAACAGCAATCATAAAGAGTAGAAATCGTTGCCTGACTTGAGCTTTTTTTTTTCAACCATTTTTTTGTTGCGACAAGTGCGCTTAATTAGTGGGGGTTTAGCCACCGGGACACGGGAACACGGTGTCTCTAAGGTTCTGGGGTTCTGCTGTTCTGGTGGATGGGTTCCGGCAGGCGAAACAAGACTAATGTCCGAAAACTGTCATGCCGTTCCTTTGCAGAAGAAGCACAGCAGCAGCAGCAGCAGGAGCAGCAGCGGCAGCCTCCAACATGTGTCCCAAACGGCATTGGCTAGTCAACAAAGCAACGGGAGCGGGATCAGGAGGCTCCAGGGGATCGGGAGCGGCAGCTAGGAGCCGCCGGCGCAGTCTAGACCAAATAGTAGAAGTATTAGTAGCCTTAATCTTAGTCAATTGCCTGGCCACGGCGGCAGCGGCGCTGATCACACCGCCCGACAGTCTCGAGTCGCTGTCCCTCGGCTCCTACACCTCTGGTGACTCTGCGGACTCCTTAGAGGATGACGTGACCGGCTTCTACCGCAGCCCCCACCGCCTGGAGGGCTATCCCCAGATGCAGCAGCTCCAGCAGCAGCAGCAGCAGCAGAGGGGCCAAAACTTTAAAATCAGCCCCAAGCCGTGCTCCTTTGGTCGCGTGGAAGGCACCTGCATGTTTGTGTGGGAGTGCATCAAGTCCGAGGGTCGGCACGTGGGCATGTGCGTGGACTCGTTTATGTTCGGCTCCTGCTGCACGCACAACTATACCGACAACATTGTCCTGCCGCAGACGGCCTTCTCCTACACGAGGCCCACCAAGCCGCTCACGTTGCGCCCGCGACCGCCGGCGCCCTACAAGCCCATGATCAGGTGAGCCATCCATCAGGATCCTGGCATTATATAGCTCTTTATTCTAGTAATTACCACTGATACCAGCTTAAAGTATTACAAGCTCAGTGAAGTCAAATTGTTGTCCCTTTTTAACTTCCCTGGTCCCTTGTCCCTTTCACAGCGGCATGACCACCATAGAGCGTCCCCATGGCGCTGGCACCATCGTCATTCGTCCTTCGGGCCCCCACCATCAGGGCACTCTGGCTCGGCCACATCCGCCGCCCTACCAGAGCAAGCCCACCACTGCCTCCGACCTGCAGAGCTCCGCCTCGCACCCCAGCTCCAGCTCTAGCTCCAGTTCCGGCTCCAGTTCGAGTCCCAGTAAGTGGGCCTGGCGCCCCCGCCCAACGGTGGTGCATTGTTAGCATAATTTGTAACAAACAAATATTATACACAGATAGCATTTGGCATACATCGACCCAGCAGCAGCAGCAGCAGCAGCATCAGCAGAATCAGCAGAACCACTGGCAGATGACCACCGAGCCGAGCTTTATTACCAAGCCGCGACCCACCGGCTGGACCAAGCCCGGCATCGTCAATTTGCCAATGCCCGCGCGACCCTCGAAACCGTCGAAGCCCACAAAGAAACCGATTGTCTACGAGAGACCACCGCCTCCGCCGCCGCCCTCTCCATCGACGACATCTACGACGTCCCTGATTTGGCCGGGCCAGACGCAGCCGCATCGCCCCACCAGGCCGCAGGTATGTAAATACGAGTCTGCTTCGGGTCCCCAGGTTCAGGTTTAAGTTCTGGGTCTCGCTCTTGGTCCGAGTCTGGGTGATGCATTGATGTCGAAAGCGAAACAAACGAGCCACGAGGTCATTTACTCCTCGCAACCGGGACTGGGACTGGGACTGAGACTGGGCCCCCATAATGGCAGGCCACAGCCTTGGGGGACATTTTATTGTTTGCACAATGCGGACCCGGAGCCAAAAGTTGATGTAAGATTCGCCTGCCTACCTTCGCCGGCCTGACAATGACGAGGCCACGGTCGCTCTCAGGGGTGTGTGTGGAATTCAGAACTCTTCCAGGAAAGAGTATGTCGAGCGGAGCAAGCCACATGCAAGCTCTAGGAAAATATCAAGTTTAGTTTCGAAGAAAGTGTAAATGGGAGTGAGTTCTAGAAATTGAGATGTCTAAAACATTCTATAGAGCAAGCCTGATAATGTTGAAAGAATGTCCTAGTACCAAGTGTCCCTGGTTAGGGCATCCAGACTTCGATTTATGCGCCCACCAAAGATCCCACTTAATGCAGATTTAGCGTCGAAATGAAAAATTGATTCTTTGCGTGGAATGGGAATGGTAATCGGAATGGGCAGGAGGAGCGAGAATGGAGAATGATTTGCCACCAGAGCCTGGCCAAGTATTTTAGCATAATGTTTACCACTTTGGCCTGCCTTGCAGCTGTCGCCGGGCACATCATTAGCCGCATCCTCGTCCGCGGTCTGGCCATCAACATCCACTTCCACATCGACAACATCAACATCCACATCCACAACAACAACGACGACAACCACTCGACGGACAACCACACCGGCAACAACCACGACAACAAGGAGAACACCGGCCAGTAAGCCCACAAAGCCCTACCAGCGGCCCACCACGGCGATCGCGGGTCCTTCCAGCTCCAGTTCCAGCTCCAGCTCCACAACAACAACAGTCAATCCGAGCAAGACACCCACCACGATCGGAAGCAGCATCAGCAGCAGTGGTATCGTCACCAGCAGCAGTAATCGGCCCACGCACCGTCCGCCAGGCCTGGCCACCTCTGGCATTGAGACGAACGAGATAACGGACTCCTCCAGCCTGGATTCCGGGGCGCTGGGCCATGTCAAGACCATTTCGGCGGCGCGAAGCGGTAAGTCCTGGATATATAACTCTTTCATTTCGTTACAAACTTTGGACATAAATAAAAATATCTAACAAAATTTATACAAATCAGAGGGCAATAAACTATTCAATTTTATTTAAACAAACACGAAACAAAACGATTTTAGTATTTTCTTGAACACATTTTTTAATTATTTATATTATTATATTATTTATATTAAGGACAGTTTCCTTACGAATGCTTAAAACAATTATATTACAATATTTTGTTCGCTGTATTTTATTATTCTATTTTATTATGGATTTTTTAAATAATTAATGTGTCTTTAAAGAAACTCTTTAAATTCTTATTTAGAATCCAAAAATTAAAGGGTATAGAGTTACGTAGAGTTAATTTAAAAGTTTCCTTTGGCGGTACCAAATATTTTTAAACTAGTTAGGGAGAACCCATTGAGTTAAATCGAGAACCGAGATAGCCCTATAAATTCGATTTACTAGGCTCGACTTAGAGCTCTTAAGAATAGAGCAATAGTTGATCTGCCAGTCCCGAGTATCTAACTTGACAATGCCATTTGTTATTGCGGCAATTGCAGAGTGCGGAGTGCCGACGCTGACGCGGCCTGAGACACGGATCGTGGGCGGCAAGAGCGCGGCCTTCGGTCGTTGGCCCTGGCAGGTGTCGGTGCGGCGCACCTCCTTCTTCGGCTTCTCCAGCACCCACCGCTGCGGTGGCGCTTTGATCAACGAGAACTGGATAGCCACCGCCGGACACTGCGTGGACGAGTGAGTGGATCAGCCCAGCCCGAAACCGGACCACATCCAGCTAATCTGCGTTCCCCTCTTCTCCATCCGCAGCCTGCTCATCTCGCAGATACGCATCCGCGTGGGCGAGTACGACTTCTCGCATGTGCAGGAGCAGCTGCCCTACATCGAGCGCGGGGTGGCCAAGAAGGTGGTGCACCCCAAGTACAGCTTCCTCACGTACGAGTACGATCTGGCGCTGGTCAAGCTGGAGCAGCCGCTCGAATTCGCGCCGCATGTCAGTCCCATTTGCCTGCCCGAGACGGAGAGCCTTCTAATTGGCATGAACGCCACGGTCACCGGCTGGGGTCGTCTCAGCGAGGGCGGTACCCTGCCCTCGGTCCTCCAAGAGGTGAGTACCCAATGCTCCAGCTCCAGGTGCAGTTTAAACTTCTTTCCAGCTCAAAGCTTCAGCGACATTGAAAACCACTTCGAATTGAGCGATGATTTTGCTTGTCGGAGTGGGAGGTTCTAGAGAGGTTGTGTTTATGAATATTTATAATGTGGAAACCAACCAAAATAAATATTTTAATTAACATTAAACAGATTAATTAATTTGATTTTTAACAAATTCCTTTCCTTTAGGTCTCCGTACCCATAGTGAGTAACGACAATTGCAAATCGATGTTCATGCGCGCAGGTCGCCAGGAATTCATTCCGGACATATTCCTCTGTGCGGGCTACGAGACGGGGGGACAGGACTCCTGTCAAGGCGATTCAGGAGGACCACTTCAGGTGAGACCCATGCCAGATGTCTTACCAGAGGAAACATACTTAGTATCTCTTATTTTGCCAGGCCAAATCCCAGGACGGTCGCTTCTTCCTGGCCGGGATCATTTCCTGGGGCATTGGCTGTGCCGAGGCCAATCTGCCTGGGGTCTGCACACGCATCTCCAAGTTCACGCCCTGGATACTGGAGCATGTCAGATGATGATCAGCCCGGCGGCTACAGTGAAGAAATGGACGATGACGATGATAATGAAAGCCCGACATTTGTTATTGTTTTAATTTATCAGTTGTATCTTTAAGTCTTGTGTGATTTATCTTAAAGGAATGTTAAGCGTAGTTAGCTTCAATTTAACAATTTTAATAGCATTGACCTTGACTTGGCCTCGTGGGCCACTGCCACGCCCCTGTCCGAACACAGTCAACGCCCACTAAGTTAGTGTAGCGAAAATGTTAGCGCTTTAAGTCTAACAACACACATATATGGGACTCACTCGGTCAGATATCGACCGGGTTCCCGGAGAGGGATTATCTATTTGTACATAGCCGAAGGGATTATCGGGGATAGCGGGGGGTAATGGAGAGTCATTTGCATGTCCACAAGTTGTTGGTATTTTAGGAGTAGTAGTAATATTTAACAATTAACTAAATATATATTTATTGTAAACAATTGCGTGCAGACACCTCAACGCTGTCTGTATCTTGCCCAAAGAACAAGTCTATCTATAGCGATGCGAAAGCTCGAAAGCAATAAAAGATAACTGAAAAACATTGTCCAGCATAATGGGAGGCCGTCGAGAGAGATGCCCATCGCCATAAGAGCCGGCTTCCTCTCCAGCCGGCAATCTCCGGCAATTGGGGGCCCCCGAGGGCAGGCGAACCTGAACCATTCACACAATTTGCAGTCATCGCCATGTAAGCCTGCGGGCCATCGAAGATGATTGGCACAATCGATTTGTATGCGGGAAGGCAGGCGGCAGCCACAGTCGCCACTTTCCTCCGGATTTCACTTTTCAACAGCCTCAGCTCTCAGGTCTCAGCTCCGCCAGTGACATTTGACTTGACACCAACACCTCGAGACCGGCTGAACAATTAATCACTCGACGCGGCTCATGGGAGATCTGGCAGCATCAGCAGTTGGTTCTGACCTGGGCCACGGCCCACACATGGTACCTGAGCAAGCAATGAGCCGACTTTTCACTTTTGGGACGCGAGGCCAATTTATTTCTGGCAACAAGAAAGATTACCACAATTAGAGATAACGAATTCCAGCTGGATCACATAATCGGAGAGACTAGGCTCAACTTAAATCGATGCACACTTCACGGCCAGATGGAGGGCTCCTACTTCTTCTTGGGGAAGATCAGCTCCTTGGCCTCATCGACCAAGTCGCCGGCCAAATACTTGAGGTCCTCCAACGTGGTGGGGAACTTCTGGATGGGTTCGATGGGCACCTCCTCTCCGGGCTTTACACCCTTAACGAAGTTGTAGGCCACGGCGAAGATCTTGCGTCCCTCGTACAACACCACCTTGCAGTTCTCCTCCGCCTGACGGGGATAGCACAACGAGGCCACCGCCCCCGCTCCGATGCCGGTGTACACCACCTTCTTAATGAAACCGCCGCGGGCGCCGAAGATGAAACCGGCGAGACCGCCTACCACGATGGCGCCGCTGCGGTGCAGCGAGTTTTGCGGCTCGTTTAGCATATCGATCGTGTGCTGCGTGTGAGCTTTGGCCGTCTCCACGTACTGGCCCACGATGCCGGCCTGGCCGGCAACGGACTTGTAGCTGTCCTGGACACTCTCACGCACGTACCGCACGCCGCCTTCTAGGCTTCGGTGCAGGGCCGAATCCGAGGGCGCGTGCCTCTCCAGCTTTGGTCTGCGAGGGAGGCAAAAGGGAGGATTAGTGAATGTAAAGAAGAGGAGCGCCAGAAGACTCACTCTGGTTTACGCAAGCTATCATAAATGGGCAGTTCACTGGGCCTGCACACCAGGCTGCAGTCCGCTTTCGGGGAGTTCTGTTTTCTGGTTTCCGGTGCCGCCGTCACGGCCACCGCCGCCACGAGTCCCATCGTTGCCGTTTTGCGCAGCATCTCGCAGGGTTCAGCAACGGATATAGTGCCTCGCGTGCCTGGGTTGATCGGAATTTGGGCAACTGGTCTAAAAATCAGTATTTTCAGTTGTTAAACATTGCGTAACGTCACGAAGTGTGTCCAGATGTTGGGAACGGTAACGGTCACTTGATAAACCGATCTATCGGTATTCTGTGAGGAACTATTTTTAAAACGTACCAGCCGATATATCGCTTTCCTGTGAGGAATTATTTTTACTTCGTATTTTTCGCTTTAGATTTTGTTTTTTATTTAAAACATTATATTTAATTGGGTATTTCGAATTGGATAAATAAAACCTTGTATATATAAATGTAAAGTAATAGTTTACGTGGCTCCGATAGATATCGCTAAACACTCGAATCAGTTCCCCTTTTCGGTGTTTTGGGCATTCCAGGTTCTGGTCTCACCAGTCACAAGACGCGAATTTTATTCGCTATAAAAACCAAAATAAACCAATTTAAGCCCACTGATAAGCGGACCAGCAATCTTCAATGAAATCACTACCAACAGATAAAGTCCCATCGAGCACCTGCAAGCGCACGTCCAGCGGACCGGCCCCAGACGCTCCACCCCGCACCTGTGCGTCTGTCGCCCCCCAGCCACTTCCGTCGTCCGTGGATGTTATCAGCTTCGAGGCGCGCTAAGGCGACGACGAGTGGGCGCGCACAAAAGGCCACCGCTCAAGGACGCAGCGTAGGAGGAGGTAGAGCGCCACAAGGCTACATAGGCTTATAAATAAATGAAGGGCCCGGGCCCAGTAACGAACAATGTTTATTGACCATTGATTCCGTTGCACTTGCAGCGACAGCAGCGACGTAACCGAGCAACGTGCCCTGAATACAAATCGTTCCCCATTGGATTTTCTGCCATGCAACGGATGAGGAGCGGCTGACAGCGGAACAGGCAGCCGTAGCAACAGAAAGACACACCTTAAATAGCGAGCAATATAGTAACTCTAGTCATTAGTTCATATGGATGCTACCGCAAGTTCAAAGTTCAGGTGAGTCGAGGGCTCGCAGCGATACAGTATATTTTCACCGCAACTTCAACTTTCTCTGGTTTCTGCGGCTAGCGATGTGGACGAGTATGGCTTCAAGCGGGGCGAGCACTTCGACTACAAGAACTACGGCAAGTTCATGGACGGCTACCTGAAGACGCTGACGCGCCGCCGCATGAAGTGGGAGGCCATACTGCAGCAGAACACCGATCTCAGCCAGATGGATCCCAAGCTTAAGCGATACATACGCAAAGGTATACCCGGGCCCTACCGTCCCGACGTCTGGATGAAGATATCCGGCGCCGCCGCCGCCCAGCGTCGCTCCCCGGATCTCTATCGCAGTCTGCTTAATGCAGAGCCCTACAACAAGGAAATCAGTGATTCCATATCAATCGATCTACCTCGTACCTTCCCCGACAATATTCACTTCGACTCGAAAAAGGAGCGTCTATACAACATCCTCATCGCCTATGCCCACCACAACCGGGATGTGGGCTACTGCCAGGGTCTCAACTATATCGCAGGGCTGCTGCTCATCGTCACCGACGACGAGGAGAAGTCTTTCTGGCTGCTTAAGCACATAGTGGAGAATATTGTACCGCAGTATCATTCGCACAACATGGCTAACCTGCTGCGAGACTTGGCTGTGTTTCGGGAACTGGTCATCAGGCGAATACCCGCCGTGAATCGACATGTGGAAAATTTGGGTGAGTCTGAACTAACAGGATAGATTCGAGATCTTCATTCAATCATTCACATTTTAATGACAGGGCTGCCCTATCCGGTGATTGCCAGCAAATGGTTCATCTGCATCTTTGCAGAGGTGCTGCCCGTGGAGACGGTGTTGCGCATCTGGGACTGCGTTTTCGCCGAGGGCCACAAGATCGTTTTCCGCGCCGCCCTGGCCATGTTTGTCACACACAAGAACGCCATTTTGGGTTGCGACGACATTGCCGCTTTGGCCAACCTATTCCGGGACACCATGATCCAGGACAGCATAGTGACCGACTGTCACGGCTTTGTGCAGGCAATGTTTGGTCTGCGCCTGAAACGCAGCGAGCTGGAGAGCCTGCGCAAGGTGGCCGTGCTCAATCCAGCCTAGGATGCCCCCGCGGGGAGTGGTTCGCCGACATGCAGATCAAATTGAAATAGCAAAATAACCAAAATAACAAATTGGAGAAGCAATCGAAAAATTCAATTATTAGAAGCGTAGTTCAACTTTGTCATTGAGTACATACATGTTCATGATTGTGTGTTCATTATGTAATCGTCTCTATATAGCGCGCGCATTTGTATTACCATTGCCGACCAATATTGTAGCCAAGGCCAAAATAATTCGAGTATTAGCCAAACGAAATCAAAACGAGTTACCAAAGCGAAATTTCGGAACAGAACAGAAAATAGCTTAATTATTTAGCCGCATATGTAGTAGGAGTAGTAGCCAAAAGTTTCTAGTTGATATCTTCCGTATATAGAGCATGTAGCGGAGTACATGTCCAGTCATCCGCGAGCGCATTTAGCCCACGTTTCACCCCACAAATGTTTTGTGTTCTTAGTTCTCGGTTCTGTTGTTGATCAAAGTAGGAGTATTTATTTTCGAGTATATGGATAGAAGCTATATGTAAATGTCTACGTCTAGATTAAACACACTTGTATTTACTTTTTTTATATATATAAAATGCTTTTAAAGTTGTTACATAGTTGCCTAACTGAAAAGACATCTGTAAGCCGCAATCTAATACTCAATACTATTTACAAAAGATTTATCCTGAAATATGATTTGAGGAATTGATTTGTAAATTAACTATCCCCACGGCCATTGAACCCAACAACTAAATAATACCGGAACTGGGAATTGGACTTCAATGGTCAAAGGGTTTTGTATTTTTTGGATGCAGCCAATATGCTTTTTAAATAAAATACTACTGCTAACTGTTAGTAACTGTAGAAACCTGTACAGCCTTAAACTAATATCGGAGGTCTAAACCATAACGGGGAAGACTTTGGCATCTTAGGGGAAGATCATAAGTTCGGGGGGAATTGCTTTCAGCACGGGATATTCTTTTAAAAGTCGGTCTAGGACTCTATGACTTTATGGCATTCCACAGTGAGCTCCGCACATCGGCTCCGAGGACAAGGCCAGCGAGGTGAGCAGCGTTCGCCGACCCGGATGGACGCCCAAATTCTCCCAGTTGATCCAGGACAAGCGAGCCGTGAGATCTGCAATGGAACATCGGGCTAAGCAAACTCATCTGCGAGTCAAGAATGCCATTCTACGCACCACTCGTATTCCAATTGGCGCGATCCGCCTTGATTTCGCCCCGAAGACACTTCTCCACATAGGTCAGCGGATCGTAGTCGGTTTGGAGCACCTCTCGCAGCAGCGATATGTAGGCTATAGCCAGGCGCAGGGTGTCTATCTTGCTCAGACGCTTCTCGTACGGAAAAGTGGGCACATGGACCCGCAGCTCGTCGAAGGCGGAATTGATGCTACTGCAAGACGCAAGGAGAAACCAAAAGGGGAAACCAAGTAATGCTCGTTAGTTAACCAATCAAGGTCCAAGTTCTGTGACAGGAAGATTTAAAATGGAAAAGACCATTTGGTGTACCCAGTTGGTGCGGACCTCTGGATGCGTTTCCTTTCCCGCACATTGGCCGCCTGTCGCTGCATTTTGTAGCTGGACGCAGCTGCTGTTCCCACGGAACCGTATCCGGGATTGGGGCCACCGCTGCCCAGTCCACCTTGGGTGCCTGATCCTCCGTTGCCGCCGCCTCCTCCTCCTCCTCCGCTGCTGCTGGCACTGGGGCTGTTGCACATCAAGGGTGCTCCACCGCCGGTATTGTGCACTCCCATGGAATTGGTCGAGGAATCCAGAAGGTTCTCTGCGAGATGGAAGTACGGCTTAAGGAAATGAACCCATTCAGACTTCAGTTCACTCTTACCTCCGCTGTGTTGCAGATAATGCTGCTGGATGTGACGCAGATTATTTGAGCTAAGACGGAGTCCCGAGTTTCCACCGCTTCCTCCCGACCCACCACCACCTCCTCCCACGCCGGCACTACCTCCTTGGTGCTGGCCAGCATAAATGCAGGACGGCAGATCATTGATCAGGTCATCATCAAAGTTGTGAAAGGGTAAATGGCTAAGGGGGGAACGCAGTGCTTATTAGTTAAAAACTAATTTGATTTTTTTCGCAGCTTAATAAAAATTAGAAGTAAAGTTTGCTGCTCTTTGTTAGCAAAGGAAACCACGTAAATAATGTATTTGTCAATTATAAACTTTGGATTTCTCCTTTAGAGACTAAATATGTATTTAAAAAACTTTTAAAAAGAAAAAAAAGGCTTGAAAGAGTGTGGTTAAGTTTTAATTTAAACCTGTTCTGTTTGGGCACTTTTTCATTAATATATGTGTTTATCTTGCATTAAAACGAAAGGAGTAAAAAACATAACATAGGAATTGAGCACTACAAGTCTTTTTTATTCCCTAGAAAGACATAATATTATTATATTTATCATATATATATTCTTGATCAGAACCAATATTCGAGTTCATTTAGCAATGACTGCTAGAAAAAACATCCCTTGTTAAAAAAGAATTTCTTTAAAATCGCCAAAAATTTGCATAGTAATAATGATTATATTTATAATGATTTATAATTATAATGATTTATAATTATAATTATTTTATAGACTTTCCAAAATAAATGAATTAATTTCTGCCTTATAATAAAATTGCAAGGGTATACACTCTCCAGACTCCAAAGTTAGTTTTCTTTCTTGTTATATACAAAATTTAACTCACTTAAATTATACTATATCGAGTTTTCTACTAATCATTAAGTTTAGGTTTAGATTAAAAATATTGCTGTTTTAATTGTGTTTCCGACGGCAAAGATAAGGTTATTAAAATACCTTTTTCATGTGTATTAATTTTAATTCGTTTCAATTTTGTCACTAGTTTTAAGGCTCTTGTCAATAGTATTATAAATGATTTTTATAATGACTTATTTTCTTTTATAACTTTTTATATAATTTTACAAGAATATCCAACCAATAAATGAATAATTAACAAGTTTAAAGGGTAAGTCAAAAATAAAATAATTTAATATTTTACAAATTAGACACATATGTATTATGAAATAGTTTTTTATGAATTACTTAAAACTGTATATAGTTTTTTTATCTTTTAAAAATATACACTTTCTGATTTATTATATTTTTTCACAAAAACACCTCACCTAATGGGCGGCGATGAGGACGAGTCTGGCAATTGATTTCGAGACATAATCTCACAGAGAGTATTGCACTTTAAATATCCTTTTTTTAACTGCACTTATTGTCTGCTAAACGGCACTTCCTTTTGACACTTCCGTTTCCCAATAAGTTTAAATTCCTAATGAGTCCATCTCCTGGGAATTGCGAGCCTTTTATAGTACCGCGGTACCAATTGGAAATACCAGTACTCAGGCCAGGACTTCAACAACCCCCGAGCATCCTTGCAGCCAGTGGCCATGCGCTCAACTCGATGGGCGGAGCTTGTCAAGTACAGGGAAAGTACAGGGTGTTTGCCCCTTACAAACGGAACGGATGCTGTGGGAAAATGATTGGATTTACCCGAAATAAGTAACCCTTCGATTGCAGGGCGTAGATCTGGATCTGGAGTTAATTATGGTAATTGATTTGTAGGGCTCCTGAGAAGACGGAAAAAATATTTAAAAAACTGACTGGGTTTGGGAATAAACTGACCTTTAAAAAAAACAAAATAAACAGTAATATATTTTGAAACTAAGGAAAAACAAATGCAATCGAATTTAAGATAATAAATAATAATCTGAGATATATTTATCATCGTAAAGTTATAATTCTTCTAAAGTGTAGCGCATCTCTAGGTTATCCTCCCCCAAGGCCCACTCTGCAGGCCACTCCCCTTTACATTTTAGCTCCAGCATTCGCTTTGTGCTTTCCTTCACCTGTTTTTGACAGTTTGCCATTATACTTCGCCCAGCAGGAAGCCGCCATGTTTGTGTCCACAACTTTGATGACGGGGAATGACTCGGGAAAATAAAGACGCAGGAGATGGGAGACAGCTCTAACCCCAGCCAGGATAACCCTATCGCATCCCTCCTACAGTTAACTTTTGCAGACATATGGGCTTCAAGGCTCTCAATAAATTCCCCGGCTAAAAAGTCTGCCAGTAATTGGAGAGCATTATAGGGGCCTATGGTATAACCTGTTGATCTGACACGACACTGGAAGCCGGATTCCCACGGGATCAGGACCAGAGCAATTAGATCCAAAGCAGAGATATAGCTGGCCGCTACATTTTACGGATCATTTACCCTAACCAGAACCAGAAACGGGATCAGGAACCACTCGAAGCCGCAGTCGTCACGGTGCAATTGTTGAAATTGAATTATGTTTATTTGATGTTTTGGTTTCCTCACAAATTAGCTACGTCAGCTCCGTCAGCCCCGCCCAGCCGGGCGACCAGGTCGCGTGCCCTAACCCGAGGCGCGAAAATCCGGAGCATTGCGATCCGTCGAACAAAGGCCGGCAATATGTCGGAGCGGATGCGCAAACCTTTTCATTACCAGACAAATTCGTCGTTGCACGCGTCGGCGCACACTTCACACACCCCGCACACCCCCTAGACTTCCAGGCTCTGATGACAGTAATCAGGTTTGATGGAGGGTAAGTGCCCGGGTCCGGCGTAGAGCCAGCGATTGAGAGCAGTAGATAGGACTGTTCCAACGGGAACAAAGCTGACATCCTTAAGTGAAATCTTGTTACAAACCAATGTAAACACGATTGTTAATTTAACTTTTGCAATTGCCGCAGGAAAACCGCCCTAGGACCACTGGTACTTGCCTCACCCTGAGTCGTAACCCTAAATTGTCATCGCACCACAATTAAATTATCGCATTTCAAGCGAGTGCACCCAAGGAAGTGTAAAACGCGGACTGTGGGAAACCGAAAAATAAATAGAATGAATATGAAAAGCCCATTTGATTTGCATATAAGAGTATTATCCACAAGGTCTAAGCTGCACTGGAGCAGGCCAATCGTTAACCCTAACATGAGGTGCCTAATTGAGTTGCTGGCTTTGTGTTTTGCAAGAAGTTATTAATTAAAGTTTAAACTTTAATTTGATGGGAATGCTCTCTTCATAAATAACCTATTATTGATATAAAACAAATTTTAGATTTGTATTATTAGGACTTTTACTATTATCTCCATCAAAGCTCTAATCAAAGACTATTTTTACCTTTAAGTAAGATTGGCTATTTTAAATTCGATAATCGAGCTGATTAAAGCTAAGCCTGTATCAGGTAATCTCTTTTAAAAGTATTGAAAACCGTTTCCAAGTAGTTGATATATTTTCTGGTGATAGTTTCCTGGCGTAACAGATCAAAGTACGCCTTTTAATCAAGGTGAATGGCGCTTTCAAAGCTAAAAACCCCTCTTCAACTTTGATTATTTTTTAAGAAATCAAGAAATAATTGCAAAAAGATAATCTACGATCTAGGAGCAGTCATGCCAGAATAATTGAATAAAATAGTTCTCACACACACTGAGCAAATACGGCGAAAAACAGATTGATGGTGTCAAGGAGTTGGTACACCCGTCAACCGCAGGCCAAATCGCTGACAGGATGCTTACCAAGGCCGCTCTACAAGGGACCCTTGTCTGGTGCAGCCAAACCAGAGCAAATCCATTCAGAGAGAGTCCGTGTAGCGGCACACGACCAAGCACGAGCACCAAGTACTTTTCCGCAGGGATAATCCCACCCCGCTCCAATCGCAACTCCTCTCACCCCAACCTCATCTCGACCGCAATTCGCTGCGGCTGCTTTCAACTGCCTCGCAGCAATTGTCTGTGAAATTGTTTGTTTATTTTGATGTTGTTTAATGCGTGCTAAGTCCCATTCGCCGTGCCCGAGGAGGTCCTGGGAAAAGCAAACATCCTTAGCGCCAGTGCCTGAGGTGAATTTCTGTTTGAAAATTTATAAGCTTTTCATGGAGCTTCCATTGGAAATTTGGTTAAGGAATTGTCTTTAGGGATGCGGTTTGGAGCTTTTTATTTGGAGGTTGTTCCTGTGCTTTTTGGGGGTAAACTTTGGTCTGTTTTATAACCCACAATCCACAAAAAAATATTATAACTATATTCATATGTAAATTATATGGAATTTATTATAGACCGGACCGCTCTACAAATAAATTTAAAATATAAACTCATTTTGAAATCATTTTTTAAATCAGAAATGCATTTTCAATCAAAAACGTTTAATCGAAAATCAACCATAGTATCTTAGATGGTATTCCCTCAGTGTATTAACACTTGAAATGCAAATAAAGTCACCAATAATGTCAAATCAAAAAGTTTCGTAAGAAATACTGCTTATTTGCGTTTTTTGTGAGCGCCTCAAAATACCATAATTCAAGTGAAATACTTCGAAAATATCGAGGTTTCGGGTGGATCAACCTGTCCCCGATTTTTGGCAAACTTCAGCGCGCTTCTCTAGAATTTGCATATCTTTCGAACACCCAACTAAATCACGCCGAAATATTTACTGATGCCCGGGTTCAATGGGGTTCAGAGATTTAGTCGCAGATGACATTCAGCTGTCGCCCGCGCGCACTTCACATCGCATCTCAATGGGCAAACATGCGAGCTTTTAGCTCCGAGACTAGCAGTTAGTGATCAATGAACGTGTAAATACATTTTAATGCCGTTCTTTGTGTTAATTATAAAACAAAAGCAAAACAAACAGGCGGCACGAAAAACACGAACAAAAACTTAACTACACAGTTGTGTGCATGGCGATCTTTGAATGCTCTTAAATTGCTATGAGTACCGATTGTCGTTTCGAAATCAAAATTTTAGATAGTTTACTTGAAGTTTTTAAAGGATTATTCTATTATATTTTGGCTACCTAACCTTTGCATCTAATTTATTTATTTATTTAAAAAATTATCATTAAATTTAAGCTAAGATATTGGTGCCGCAATTTATTTGATTTATTCCAAATCCCAAAGGCAAACATAATTACATTTTATTGAGACAATTTTTTGACAGAACTGATAAAAAAAAGTTTCCCTAAGTTATTGCTATTTTAAAATAGTATTTTTTATATTTTAGCCACAGGTGCTGTAGTTTTTCCAATTGACTTTTAAAGAGCTTTCCAGTGCACGCAAAGATGACCGCTTAAAGTAGCAGTAACGGTTCTAAGCATTGCGATTTGCCATGTAGACACTATTGCATACCCTACACGGCTTATATGAGATATATATTTTCTTCCGATAAAGTGTTAATAGCCGAATTTCGTTCGGGTATTCGCATAATACCCTCTGCAGCGAGGTGACATCGCCGAATCAAAAATTTCGTTATTCGCTACCGAAGGCAACGCCAATTCGCTTTAGCTTCTGGTACTGACCAGCCGCCAGTCAGTAGTCACTTGTCCAGTCGCTAAGTTGCTCAGTTAGCCACCGTCCGCCGCTGGGTTCGCACGTTGCGTCAAAAAGAAACACTCCCGGATTGAGTGACCCGGGTTTTATCGGGAACCCATTGAGCATTTACCATTGTTCTGGAACCCCTCGAGGAGGAACTAATGCCAGCGAATGCCAACACGTCTGGCTAATTTCGGGTAATTGGAACGTGATTTATGTGGGGCAACCGACCGCGGTTCCGACTCCGATTCCGATTCCAAATCCCAGTGGTCCCCCATAGAGCTGGAGATCTGAGATCCACGCGAGTGTCGCTGGTCGCAGTGTCCAACGGAACCCAGCCAATGCCGGTTTGATAAGCGTCGCGAGTGTGATTGATAAGAGCGCGGAAGAGGCGCCAAGTCGTAAATGAAGTGAGCCAAAAGCTGAAACTGATATTAAATAAGCAAATAGAAACACCGATAATAATTAGTATACAATCAACCGGAGAAGGCAGCAAAATGGCAAAGCGTGCTAGCTTAACCCACGACAGCCCGTCGCTGGAACTGGAGTTGCCGCTGCTGGCGCCGCAGGAGCGGAGTTCGCGGAGCAGGAGCGGGCCAAGTGAGTATGCCACCTTACCATGTGGTCGCGTCACCCCTCCCTCCCAGTTGGGCCATTAAACCAGTTAACTTGGTCAAAACAACTGGCTAACTGGCACACCACACACACACACTGGTCATAAATCAGTGACACTTGCACGTTGCAGTGCAACACAGCCGGAGTTGGGGGCCAAGGAGGGGGCCAGGCTATACCGCGAACCTCGCTTTGTATTCCCAATGCCCCTGGTCAGATCGAATGTGAATAGGAATTATTTGTATTGCCATTTAATTTATGGAAATCGTGTAGCGCCAATCCAATTAGAATATTGCCAATAAAATCAAGCGCGACACATGTCCCGCCTGAAATGAAAACCAAAACCCTGGACCAAGTCGAGCCCCTCCCCGTCTCTGGTATTGCTATTATTTATTTCTATATGTCAACAGTGCCTATACCCTACCCCATCCCCCGGGTTGGTTGTTGTTGTTTGTTGGTTCATTGATAAAAGCTCGGCGTCAGTTTATTCCCCACTCAAAAGCTAATTATTTCTGTCGTTTGTGAATTAAAAATAAACCCAGCCCACATATGCACAGCCACATTGATACAAGCAAAAACAATAGAAGTAACGTTTATTGTGCGAAAACATTGTAAAATGATAAAGAAACACTTTCTATAGCATGTCGAATGTGAAATATCGCATGGGAGAATTTCCGACTGCTTTTCCAGCTTTTGCCTGAAATTTTGATAAGGGTGGAAAATGTGATGGAAAAATTAGTAAATAAATATGAGATATACTGAGAAACTAAACTTCACTCTTAGATTAATATTATGTCATTAAAATGTGCTTCTAAAACAAAAGGTTTCAAGTGAAAAATCATAATTTAAACCATTATGTGCGGTTAAGTTTATAATGCTTGCCCTACATACATATCCTTGTCTTTAGTTTTTATTATTATTTTAATTTTCATTTATTCCAAAGCTTGTCAATTCCTTTTTTCTTGGGAAAAACAGATTCGAAACTTAATTAAATTGAAAAAAGGTTTTATTCATAGAATTAAATTGACAGCTTATAGAATTAATTCAATGATTGAATAAAATCACGTTACTCATAGCATAAAGCATAAAAGTGACCCACTGCATTCTTTGATGAATGCTAAAATTAACTAGAGCAATCATTCAAAGTTCTTTATTGACAACAACCTGACCGAGGCGATGACAAATTTATTATATTAGCTATAAGAACATGTCTTTGTTATTTGTTAAAAATTGCCCTCGGATGGGGGGAATTTCCGCTGCAATGGTAAGTCAACAGGATGCATGATTAAGATGTACACTTACGACGAATTTAATTGGGTTGGCCCGTCAATGAATCATGTGTACACATTTAATCAAAATATTGAGATAGTACCAATCCCAAGTAGGTAAATATTGATAGGAAACTGAAATATTTGGCGAAGATATCCTAATCTTTTTCGCCACTAATAATTTAAGGTTCAAGCTTGATTTCACAATTAGCGCCATTTATGGCACTCAATTAGCAACAATTTAGCCAGCGGACAAGGAATCTTGTTTGTTATCTTCGATTTGAGCGGAACGGAGCAAAGCTGGCCGGGCAACTTTGTCTTTGCTGGCTTTATTCAAAGCAAATAAATAATACATTTTCGCGTAATGAGACAAACTAACAATAAACAAGCGGCAGACCCCTTGGCCCCGACAGTCATAAATCAATCATAAACCGGCACACTTTGTAGCCGAATTCCGTCAACAATTATTCAGACATCGCAGAGAGAAAATTTAGACAGATGGAGAACTCTCGCCGCTTTCTCTCTCTCTGTCAATAATATTATAAAACCCAGAAATATAGGTCGCAGAAAATTGCCATTAAGCAATCATCATCAACTAACCATCCCGAAATAAATACGGGCGACAAAACAAAGGCAACATCAGCGCCACAGAAGTGTCAACAAATTGTCAGAATTATATTTGATGTGATCTATCAGGCAAATTGTTCGCGACAACAGGCATTAGCCAGAAAACCCCCGTCGATTGTCGAGTGATGAACGATTCTCTCGGCACGCTCCGCCGATCGGCCGCCGATCCCAGCGAGCGTGGTGTCGGTGTAAATGCAATTCAAACACCAGAGATATAGTCGTAGAGCCATTCACATTTGATCAATTGATTAATAACATTACACCTCAGATGGCAATGGGGTTGGCGGCAACAGAGTGCAACAGAGTAGAGCTTGGGTTTGTTTATGCCAAAGCTTGGATACTCTTTCGGCATGTATTACTTGTAGCTTTATTAGGAGGTATAATACGAAAAAATAAGGAGTATATTTTATGCGTTATACTTCTATAACTTTTTCACTATGCACTTAAATATTAAATTTGTATTCTTCCTTAATTAATATTAAGCAAATATTTAAAAGCTAAATTATAGTTACGAGGCTGTTAGTTTCTTTTCGTGTCAATGGGGGAAGCCTTTCAATTTATTCATAATTAATTATTGCTTTCTTAATGAGATAGTTGAGAATTATGCCACAAAGAAAAGTAATAATTAAAATAAAGCAGAGATTCCATGATTAATTATTAGCCAAGTATCATTAGTCTGAGGAACTCTTCTTTTATCGCAGTGTACCGACAGTAATGCTGTGTCAAGCAATAGGTGCCGGCGATTAAATAACAACAGCAACAGTTTTGCGCGCCACGCGAACTAAAAGCCAAAGAGCGCGCTCTTAAGCTTTAAAAAAGCCCCGAGTGGGGCTAAAGAGAACGCGCATCAGGTGCAGCATCAGTAGCAGTAGCAGTGGCAGTGGCAGTAGCAGTAGCAGTAGCAGCAGCATCAGCAGCAGCGGCAGAGCGGCAGCGGAAACAACAACAACACGCTCGACGTCGCCGCAAAGAATGGTCCAAGTTCGCAGCAGGATGCGAGCATCCGAGTAAGAGCATCGTGTCCCCACAGCAACATCTGGTGGCGTCGCTGCCTTGGGGCCGGCAGAGAGGGAGCGACAGAGGCGAAGGTTATAAAAGTGGTTCGCCGCAGAGACGAGCGCTCAGTTGCTCTTGGTCAGTCGCCGTGTAATGTGCTTGGTCGCCGCAACGGAACAGTCATCGTCGTTGTCGTCGTCAAATCGCATTCCCATCCTCAGCCTCAGCGTCTAGGAAATAGTGCGAATCAAGAGCAGGAAGCAGCGGTCCGTGGTTCGTGGTTCGTGGTTCGAGGTGCGAGATTAGAGACTCGAGAATCGAGATCCGTGGCGTGGGAGCGGGAGCGTGTGGGTGCGTGAGTGCGCATAGTATAAAATTAAATAAACGAAAAGAAATGAAACGAAATGAAACAACAGCAGCGGCAACGGCAACGGCAGCAACAAATGCGAGTGGCAACAATGATGCTCTATATATACTGATATACCAGACCGATGTGCCGATATATATGGACGCTGGGACTCATGGTTCTGATGCTGCTGCTGTTTCCTCCCAAGACGGGCGGCCAGACAATGTTTGGACAAGCCATAAATAATGGGAGCGAGCAGCAGCAGCAGAAGCAGCGGCGGCCCACACAGCCCTGGCTGAAATTTCATAATTTCAATCGCTCTATTATTATTATTAGTATTATTATTAGTATATATTATTATTTACTAGACTGCCATCGCTCATTGGTCCACTCGTGCTTGTTTTCAAATTGCAAATTGCTGTTGGTTTAGCGGGTAACGCGCGCGAATAATTTGCCCGCAGGCCGCACCACGCTGCGTATGAGCAATGAAAATGCATCCGAATTCGTGCACGCCACCGGACCACGTGTCGAATGCGTAATGCCGCTTTAGCCACATCGTATATTTTCCCCAAAGAGACAGCAGCGTAGACGCTCGTAAAATCAGACAGCAGCAGAAAGGGGCAAGGGGAACTGCTGCCTGATTTTATGTTATGTGTCAGTTTCCGTTTAGTGCGCTTCTCTGCCCGTAAATTTATTCCAAACGTAAACGTAAAAAAGCGAGAAAAATAAAGAAAAATACTACAAAAAAAAGAAAACAAAAACAAAAACAAGGGGAAGAAAAACAAACAAAAACAGAAGCGACAAACGTGCGACGGATTTCCGCGCCAAGACACCATCAAAACAAAAGCTCCCAGCAACAGGAAGCTGGCTAGGAAGTCGCCATCAGCCATCTGAGCCATCAGCCCTGCCAATTGTGCAGCAGGACGCGTGCTGCAGGATTGCCTGCGCCTGTGTCTCCCGCAGTAGCAGCAGCAGCAACATCAGTGGCGGCTATACAACAGTATCAGGAGCAGCAACTTGTTTTTTTACATCCATAAGGTAAGCTCATTACGGACACAGGCTGCCTCGTAACGTTGACAACGCAACCAAAGGCAGAAAGTAAATCAACAAGAAAAGGTCCGAACATAGAGTACCGCGTTCTAAAATTATTGCCTGTTAAGGGATCCTTAAATTTATGAAACTTTAAGTGATATGTCTGAGGGTATTATTCGTATTATTTATTTATTATATTTATTTAAGTATAATTAATATCTGGGCACGCAGAGAGTATACCCTTTTACTTTCCGAGTACCAGGTATAGCCTGTGTCTGTGTGTGCGCGATAGTCCTGGCATCCTTGCTCGCGGACGTGCCGCCAGCGACGTTTGCTTTGCTCTCCTTTGTTTATTTATTTGTGCGCCTTTTTTTTTTTGCTTTTTGTCTTTTTTTGTTGTTTTTGTATATTCCGTTTTTTTGCCGCCCGAGTCTATTTGTTTGTCTCTGCAACAACAAGAACAACAAAGGCAGCATAAATGGTAGCTGCCGGATAACAACAATGAGGATAACAACAATGACAACGACAATGACTTTATCCTGACAGATTGTTGATGCCAGAGCTTTAGTCCCTCTGGTGTAGCAAGGATCTATGTATGTACGGAGCCCACTCAAAGTATCTGAATTTGCAACGAGGATTTACCCGTAAATTGTAACCATAAATGACATAAACGAAAATGGTCTTTAAAATGCCTTGTAACATGTTCGTGCTAACATGGAAAAATTAAGTGAATTTTGCAAGATTTATCGATATAAACTAATGGGGTTTTGTCTCGGTTGTAAAATGATGAAAAGATTTCAAATAATTTATATATTGTTATTATTATGTTCTCGGGTACATATCAGATACATCGAGGACTGATTTCTAATTTTATCCCAGAGAATTTAAACTTAAATATAAACTCTTTAATGAACAAATAAATTGGCTCAAAGAATTCCACTTTTAAGTTTTCTTATACCTCAGGGAAATTAAGGGTTAAGCTAATACAGATTTCTCCAATTCCTTTGCATTTATTTGTGACATCCCAAAGCTCTAAGTTACGGATTAATGGGCCGGTCACAAGTCAGATTCAAAGGAATTTCGTTCTGGCATTTGCCTTCTCATACCTCCAAGGAATCAGAGACGAAATACACATAAGGGCGGAGGAGAGTCTGAGAAGTCAAAGACTCATGGAAATGAAATTGAAAACTCCACATGGCTGAACCCAACGAGCCATAACCCGGCATTGAACATATTGAGTGGCTCATAAGCATATTTTAATGGGCAATGGGAGGAGTGTCGACAATGCAGCCAGCAAGAGATTTGCAGACGGCGGAGGAGACAAACAAACAAACAAACAAACAGCTGGCAATCACCTGGCGCCGGTTTATCATCCTCATCCCGATCCCGATCCCACCTCCAGCCATCCCTCCTTGCCGTTAGGTTATGCTAATGGCGGATGCTTTGACTCCAGCGGTGGCACTGATTGGAAGCGCATAAAAGTAGCAAATCAGTGAGCACTTTGAAATGGAAATTCTAATCAAAAAGACGCGCTACCCAACAATGGATGGGGATGGGGAGGTTTGGCAGGGTCGGAGGGCATCTCTGCTGCTTAGCTGGCTAAATTTGAAATTGCCAAACGATTTGCTATTCGATTAACAAGACACGGCCCGCGGGGCAAATGGGGAAATGGATGTGAAAGGCAAAAGCAAAGGCAAAAAAGGACACATCATCAGCGGCAGACAAGCAGAAATGGAAATAGATTTGTGAATTCATGTTGACAACAATGGATCAGCGGCGGCATTCGCTTAAACATCCATACGGATTTACATTAAAAGTTAAGTTAAATAGAAACCAAATATGGTGCTTATGAAATTGGAAATACCCTCACCGAAAAGCTTATTTTACATTCTTAATATAGGATTTTGAAGTGAATCCTTTTACTACTACTAAATTTATAAATTGGGAACTGTTTTAAGAACTGTTGTATTACTTATAATATCTCCTTGTGAACTAATAAAGTCGAGCAAGTTTTTTAGCAATTTAACTTAGCTTTTTGTAAAAGAAAATTCTTAAATTAAAATGGACAACAGATATACCTATTGTTGGCGCCATTTCGCCCTCGGCTGCTGACCTATATTCCATTGTTTGGCTCTAAAACACCGGACGGACGGATTCCGGCTGCGAGTCCGGTCCCAGTATCCTCTGCATCATCGCATCTCTGACTTTGTTTACGGCCGGCCAACTGCAGGACCAAGCCGAGCTAAACTGAAGCGGGCGGTGACAGGGACGGGGACAGGGACTGGGACAGGGACAGACACTGGACAGGACATCCAAGCGGCAGCTGCAAGCCTGGCAGCGAGAGCCCGAGGTAGGCGGAAAACGGCAGGAAGGAAGGAAGCCAGTAAGGACCCTTCAAATGTGAACGAGGACGAAACGGAATTGCCATATTGCAATGTTTCCATCCCTCTTTCCTCGCTGCTCCATCCATTGTAATTTTTTTTGCTAAATAAAAGATATCCGCTGATGAAATTGTACCAAAGGGCTTTTGGGTCCTTAAATCCCCCCTAAAAGGTAGCGAAAATTTGCATAATATATCAACAAACAAGCACACACGCACACTTACACACGAGAAGGAGGCGGGGACGGGCACGCCCACCTCATAAAGTTTAAAATACTTTGTGGCTTGGCTGGCTTTTCAATTGATTTGAATTGATTTGATCCTTGTGCGTGGGTGAGTGAGTTTGAAGGGGATGGGAAGCCCACTTCATTGTAATGATTTTGGCATTCGGAATTCTGTGAAAATTTCCCATTTTATGGAATCCGATCACACAAAATTGTCAAGCTGCCTCCAATTTGTGGCAATCAAATGTGCGCCAATCTGTTCGGTGGGCTTTTGTGGCTTATAAATTTGCAAATGTGTTCTCGCATTGATATGAAAATTGCTGACAACTGCTCACTTTAAGCAGCCTTTGGGTTTCTTTGTTTGCCGGAAATGTATGGTATTTTATTGGTCAATATTTTGAGTCTAAAATCTGCAAATTATAAGGTTTAATGTAATGACGTTTTACTTAAGTATTTTACAATTACAATGTGCGTTTCCGTATTGAAAGCTCTACTTATTTCCATTATTAGTTTAAGAAATTTAAGCATTGTAAGCTATGAATAATTCCGCTTGTTTTTCTCAAAGTTTATGATGCCTGCGATTTTTTATAGTGCCTTTGATTCGTTTATTTTCCTTGGCATTGTTTTTTCCTCTGGAAAAGAAAACGTAAATTTTTGCGATATTTGGCGTAAAGTCAAGAAACAAAATTCGATCGTTAATTGCCGGATTTAATTCCCAATTAGTCGCATTAGTTAGCTAATGCGGGGGCCTTAAACCCTGTAGTTTATAGATTTGTGTTCCAATTTGTTTACTCAGCGCCAGAATCAATTGTGTTTAATGGCGGAGCGTGAACTCGTAAATTTCAAAGGCGAAAGACGAAAGACGAAAGACGATCGAGCCGAGGACGGTCCGTTTGCAGCGCGTTCGTGCGCAAATCGTCGATATGGAAAATTCGAATGGAATTGTTTACAATTCGCAGGGGCGAAAATCGAATATTAACAATAGCCGCGGCCCGAACTAAAATGCAATTTGCTAACTAAGCGTTGCGCATACGCCCCGTGGTGCGCGCTGCCTTTTTTGTGTCTGCCGTCGGTTGTGCCGTTACTTATCTGAAAGCGGCTGTCACACAGCTGCAATTAGCCTGACAAGTGATGAAGTGAGGCTGGCCAATGCTATAAGATGACGGGCCGTCATCCGGCGGGATGTTCTGCCTCGCCTCGCCCTGCCTACCCGGGAGCTTTCACATCGCACAGTCACAGTCTCCAGTCATCGTCATCGCTCATCCGCACCGAGGGCCACTTGTCGGTGCAACGGAAGCGCAGCTCATTGCTGCGTGCAAGTGTCTGAAGATTACTATTACCCACTTGGCAGCAGCAGTCCACCGCGCGGAGAGGCGGCTGCATAATAAACAAATCAAATCCTATAAATGTGCAAATTAGCTGGCAACGTCACCGAGCCGTGCTTGGTGCACAAATGCAAATCCAAATGCAGATGCGGCAGCAGGCGTCATCATTATCATCATCATCATCATCATCACCAGCCCCCGGCACTCTCATTTCGCTTCTCTATCGTGGCATGAAAGTGAATGCACTTTTATATGCATGACGGCTAATTACAGCGACAATTTGTCTGCCTCTCCCATCTCCCCACCGCATGCCCATTCCCATTCCCATTGCCACCCCGAAGCTAAACGCTTTGCCTTTGTATTAAAAATATTTAGCACATTTCGGCTTTTGTGATTATGACGCTGCTGCGATTCTTTCTAGCTTCTGATTATTTACACCCGGCCAGTTGTAATTGTCTGGGGAAACCCCCCTAAATTTGTCATTGTGCGAGATTCGTTAAGCGGCTAGAGAATTACGTGGAAGCATTACGGAGTGATAATAGGGTATATATGTACGTAGAATAAGAAAAAATGTAGTTGAAATTATTCATTCAATTAAATTTTGTACATAATAAAAAAGATAAATTTGACTTTAACTTAACCTATCTTTATTTTCCTAAAATTGTTTTGGAATAATATAAAATTAATTATCCAGGCCAACTTCTGTGAGAGGAAATTAGGTTTCTTTCTGTAAAAGTAAATATAATTAATATTAATATTGAAAGAAAATCAGGTTTCTTTATCTAAAAGTAAACAGAAATTTATACTTTCCTTTAAAATTTAAATTTCCTTTTTATTTTATTAGCTTTTCCATAGATAAGAGTTTAACAATATTCCCACGAGAGTTTTCCAAAAGAAATTTGTGCACTTATCGTAAATTTTAGAATAATATGTATGTGTAAAAAAGACTTGAGTGCGAGGGAAACTCCACACATATACACTGCCAAGTTAATTAAATTATTATTATTCATTAATATTTTATGATCAGCGGGAACAATTTCTCACATATTTATGCAAATGTGAACAACAAGAAAGCCTCGCTGTTTCTTTCACCCTTTGTCAATTGTCTTTAGCGCCGGTTGTTATTATATTTTTACGCTGCTATTTTTAATTAACCAGGAATGGAAGCTAAGCAAATTATTAATGGCCAGTGGGGGGGTGAGTGAGAGAGAGAGAGAGCTCTGGCATTGACTTTTCAATTGAAACAAATCATTATTAGAGAAGCTTGTGTGTGGATCTTGTTCAATTGCGGCGCTTCGACGCTTCGGCGCTGGCGGAGCATGTCAAGAGATCCCAAGCGGGATCCCCTCCCTGGGAACTGGTGGATCCGTGGTGCCACCATGCATTTCTATGAACGTGCATGGAATTATAATTAGTTATTTATGGCCGCAATGTAAACGTAATCACCAATTGGACATGGGCCATTGCAGCTCGATTAGCATGGGGTGTGAAAAACTGCCTGCGCTATCTATCCATGTATCTTTAATAGTACAATGAGCTCGGTGTTGTGTTATGCATAAAAAGTATGTATATATTAAATAAAAGAGAGCGAAAACTAGATCGCGTAGAGATATTGCGTCAATGACCAGTTCTGCTTTTTATGGACGCCTGTCGGGGAGATAAACAAGAGATTGACTGATGTACTTTTCTATTGCTTGACTAATTTTGATGCAAAGCAACTCAATTAAATATTAATGTGGACATTAAACCATAAATTCAATTATTTTTATAGCCTTACACTTCATATAAATGAGTTCTTGATATTATTTATAGTTTTTCTTTGTAATACAAGTAAAAAACGAATTTATCTATGATTAAAGAACAGTCTTACGTTTTAAAATCATCTTATTTTACATTTTAAAACTTAAAAAATTCTTAATAACAATTATATCTATTCACTACACTGAGCTTCCTTGATAGTTTATAATTAAAGCAAAATCCCTCTGCGTCAGCTTTCAATTTATTAATTGAGTTATTTTAATCTCAGTACCAGGAAACCTGTCGATTTGTCAAACTGCCCGATTATGCCAGTCTGTATTTGTGATAGGGGAGCAGCAGCAGCAGCAGCAGGAGCAGGAGCAGGGATGGGGGGCTGGCCAGCTGGGGTGTGACCAGGCCGACAACAGCTGCAGAATGCAATTAGCGTTATTTTCAGCGTACCATGATATTGCACATTCGCCATGTGCGCCGCTGTGCGAGTTGAAGGTAAACGGCGACGACGTAGTTTATAGCATTGAAATTGAGCCGTTGTGTCCACACGACGACATGGCGACGACCTTCGCCAGCAGTTGCATCTGTGGCAGCAACGCCCAGCAGGGCACAGTAACTCCATTGGCCAAGAGCTTAGCCCCACAGCAACTAAAACTGCCGGAGGACGAGGACAAACACGAGCTCCATATGGAAGGAAGGAGCCAGAAGGAGGGGTGCCTATAAAATTGATAATTAATTATCCTGCCTGGGCAGCAGGACTGGGGATCTGAACTGGTACAAAGGCTGCGCGGAAACGGGGAAATGGGAAATAGGGAATCTGACGTACTCGGTGCCCGCGGCTTTTCGCGGACACGCTTCGCTTATTCCTGTTTACAAGTGCGTGAAAATGTGCGCTCAACTGCTTATCACGTGCGGCGTATGGCGTGAATTTTACTGCCGCAGTCGCAGCCGCAGCCACATCCAAATCCTCATCCTTGCCCCACAGCAGCCGCAGTGCCCAGTGGCCACACCCGGTCACATATGCTAAATCCCCGCCTAAATGGAATATCTCTTCCGGTGGCTTGGACATATGCAAATTTAACTCTGGGCCCGCAGAGTTTTGTGCCATAAATGTTGGCATAGCTGATTGATATGTGAGCGTACTTGATTCATGGCTTGTACTGGTACACTCCAGGCCGCTGACAAGTTGGATGTGAATATGGGAAGTGGTGTTATTTGCCAGGATTCCATTTTGATTTAATCAACTCCTAGTTTTTTTTGTGTTTAAGCATTTAAGCTTCAACTGTGGTGCGCTTCACAGAATAATTCCTAGGTAATCTGGAAATCTTCTTGGCCTACCTAGACAAATGCCTTTATCCTGCGGGTAAATCGCTTAATTTGGCTTGATTATACCACCATTGGTAAATCAACTGAAAAGAATTAAACACTTAAGTCGGCCAACTAAAGTCCCAAGTAAAGTAATGCCTGAGGAAAAGTTTTGCCAGTCTGCAGTCTACTTTTGGGCATTGATACCTTCGGCCTCAACTCCATACATATATACTTTGGATCCATTCCGGACAAAGCTAAGCCCAAAGCCAAAGCCCAGACAAAGCCAATCCGCTGCTGCGAAAGCCACAAAGGAAATCGCAAACGGGGCAAAGCAGAAAAAAGGATGCGGCGCTTGGAATGGGGGAAAAAAGTTCAACCAGCAAAAGGACACGAACATGGCAGGAGCACAAGCTGCCCCGGCTCCACCCCAAAACGCAATTACATTAAATCTTGGCTATTATTCTTCTACTTTGTAGAGCTGGCTCGGCCTGGCTCAGTGCTCGGTGCTCAGCACCCAACTTTCGCCGGTCTCGGGCTGCTGCTGTAGTTAATCGCCTCCAACGTGATTGAATTCCATCGAACGCAGGTTGACCAATGACCGGACATCCAGGCATCCTTGGCCGGGATCACGAGCTGGAAGCAGAGCCTGGGGAAGAGGCTGCTGGCTCGGAGCGGGGGCTGCCCTAATAAATGAAATAGAGCCGCTTGACTTGACTGCATTCGAACTGTTTCTGAGAGGCTTTCGGGTTCGCCTTTGCCTTTGCCTCCAACTTGGTTTATGGCCAGTCACTGACCACTTAACTAATTGCTCCTTTGTGTGCTCCTGACACGGGCAATAAAATTAATTCCACTGTATCCACAGCAACCGCAGAATTCATTGCGCTTGGCATCTATCAAGTCAATTATTTGCATGTTCCCCTCAGCTAAATCTTGCCAATCTGCATTCCTGGTCTTTATTTATCTTCGGTTGATGGAGAACCGAATGCCAGGAGGCTCTAATTGTGCTTGGTGTGTTACTTAATTGAGTAGTTTATTTGATAAATAAAAACTGGGTTAAGAGAATGTGTCTTCTAAGCAGGTTATGAACTAAGAAATAGTTATTAAAGATGCTCATTAAACCAAAGTAATAGTTAATTATTGGTAAGGAACTTTTGCACAGGATTTTTATTAACCTTTAAAAATATTCACAACCTTTACAATTTATCTGAGAAGTTCGCTCAAAGGATTCAGGATTTTCTTAGCTTTAAACCTTGACAAATAATCAGGAGAATGAATTTAATACTTCACTTTGATTTTAAGGATATTCACAACCCTTTCATTTTCAAATAATTTCCATATTTTAATGGATTTCCCTTTAACTTACCTTCCAGTTCCTTTGTGCATCATGCACGACACCGGCAAGCCGTCCCCCACCGCAACCACCAGCCCCACCATCCCGCCCAGCAAGATGGCAGCGACGCCCCAGTCACCAGCTGGCCTGGATCCCCAGGCCCCAGCGGACGACGAGGACGAGACCGATGTTATTGGCGATCTGATGGGTCACTACGGCAAATGGCAGCTGCTGATGACCGTGCTACTGTCGCTCTTCCAGGTGCCCAACACCTTCCACATATCCTCTTCCATTTACCAGGCGGCCAACAAGGACTTCTGGTGCCAGCGGCCGGAGGAGCTGCAGCAGCTACCAGTCGATGTCTGGCGCAATCTCACCGGCTCCACGGACAACTGCCACCGCTGGGAGGGCATCGACTTTAGTCAGGTGGGCAATGGCACAGAGTGGAAGGTGAGATGATATTGTTTGAGTTTCTCTTGACTGTCATTATACCTTAATTTTCTTTATCTTTTTCTAGAAACCACCAGATGGGGACAGACAGTTGGTGGCCTGCGAGAAATGGGAGTACGAGACGCACGACAATGTGGGCAACACCTGGACATCCGAGTGGGATTTGGTGTGCGACAAGGAGCACCTGAAGAACGTGGCCGAGATGTTCTTCCTGCTGGGCGTGGCAACAGGTGGCATTCTCTCCGGCTATTTATCGGACAAGTTTGGGCGAAAGAAAATGCTCTTCATATCGGCCGTGCTGCAGACCCTATTCGGTGAGTACTTGTCTGTGCACAAAGGCCATCTCATCCTCCTGTGTGAATGTGTATGTATGTATATACGCCCCTGCACACGGAAGTCACAGCGACATTGGCCCTGACGATGTCCTCCTCCGGTGACTGTGAACTTGACCATGTCGGCGGGGGGTCAACACGAGCACATCGAGTGGCTCTTTGTGGGTTCTGTGTAAGGAGGGGTCGGGTTGTCAGGTTGTCGAGTAGTCGAGTGGTCGATTGGTCGAGTGGCCGAGAGGGTCGAGGCTGGGGACTCGAGCTGCAGTTGTGGCTGCCAGGCGGCTCTTGGCAGCCTTGTTGTCCTTGTTGATTAAATCTCACACAATGTATAATTGAAATTTGCATCCAAAAGGACATTACTAATGACTTACTGGCACGTGTGCGGAATTTCCCACTGATTGCTCAGCTGCATTGCGACGGATTACTTTGGTTAAGATGTCATTGGGTCACTAAAGGGAGAGCTTAAAGATATATCCTTTAAGTTGTAACTTTGACTTTTAAGCGTTCAACTTACTTACTGATTAAGTAACTATATTCCTCTTTAAATTAAGAAAACTTTAAAGTATTTATTAATCTCTTGTTTAATTGTTAATTTATTCCCACCAGGCCTTTGGCTGTACATCTGCAGCTCCTTTGAGCTTTACTTGACGCTCCGAGCCCTGCTCGGCCTGGTATCCGTATCGGTCACCTACTCGGGCCTGATCCTGGCCATCGAGTATGTGGACGGCAAGTGGCGGACCCTTGCCGGAATGTACAACCTGTTTCCACTGCCAATCTCGTACATGATCATCTCGGGCCTGGCCTATCTCACCCAGGACTACCAGCGCCTGCAGCTGTGCATCGGGGTTCCCGGCATCTTCCTCTGCTTTCTCTGGTAAGAACGCTTAAACATTTAAACGGAAGGTAAACAAACAGTGAATGGCGTATAGAATAAGAGATTAATTATATATAGTAGATATATAGATCGCGGATTGCTAAATAAATGGGCGGAAAACAGGTGCGTGGGTGTTCTCCGCCACTATAAACAGAGGGGCATAATTTGCCGCGGCACATGTTTCGTTTGATATATGGCGCTAGTTTACTTCGATTTCTTCTTATTTCGTATATATACAATGCTTATGCCTTTGTGTTCTGATATCCGGCAGGTTTGTGGTACCGGAATCGCCGCGCTGGCTGCTGGTCAAGGGTCGGCTGGACGAGGTGCGACGAATTATCGAGGCGGCCGCCAAGTTCAATGGACGCCAGCTGCCGCCCGACTATCAGCTGACGCCGCCGACGCAGGAGAGCAGCTCACAGGATGTCACTTACCTGTTCCGCTCCAGCTACCTGCGCCGTATCTCCATTTGCTTCTTTTGCATCTGGTTCACCATGAATCTGGTCTACTACGGCATCATTCTCAACATGAGCTCCTTCGGCGGCAATGTCTACTTGAATTCGGTGAGTTGTATATTGCGTATACGCAGTGTCGCGGGGGTCGCGTTAAGTATACGCAGGGTAGCCTGGCACAATCACTTTGGGAAGACTTTATCCAGCATATAGGATCAATCAAGTGCCAAGTGATGCTGCTGCTGATGGCTGATGGGCGCCTAATTGGATTTGTCAGCGATTCCATCAGCCGAAAAACCGAGAAGAATGTTTGTTGGATGTCAAGTGCCGCTGGTTCGACCGCTGGACGGTGTGAAAATGTGTTTGCAATCGAATTATGATGTTCCCTCCTTCCACCCTCCCCAGTCCCCGCTAGATAATAGATGTGGCAGTGGATAAATCCTGCCGCTGCCGCAGCCATCTTAGCCCCTCCAACTGGCAGTTGGCCAAATGGATGTTGGGCACAGTGCTGACGGGCCTTGGATTAGCGGCCAAAGAGTAAACAATATGCAAAACATGCTTGGCATTTGTTTCGGGATTTGATTGTTTTAAAACGCTAAAGCGCTTAAGGTTGTCTGATCTCTGTGTTTGCTTTTCTTTTCGCACGAGCAATTCGGTAATTAGTTTGATTTTGTGGGGTATTGACTTTAAAATGGAAAATTGTCATGACAAGGCACTGTCTGGCAAAGAATTAATGGTCTTTATTACTATATTGGTGAATTGGAATCGAAAACTAATATTATTTTAAAGGAAATTAGCATAAAAGAATTGGCTTATCTTAAAATCAACTTTATTTCAATTAGATTATTTTAATTTATAGTGTTAGAAAACACAAAGGGTAGGAATATTTTCTTTATGGAATTGTGACTATGACACTGTAATTTAGCTTTTATTTAAATATCTTAAATGTTTTTATTCATTAACTAGAGCTGCTCAAAAACTTATATTTGTGTTTTTCAAAAATGTAATATCATAACACCATTAAATACAAATTATTTAAGATTAATTTCCCTTGATAAAATTCACTCTCATTTCTCATCACTGGCCAGATAGCAACAATAGGCATGCCAGTGGGCTTCTCTAAGCTAATTTATTGCATAATTTATTTTGACAACGCCGGGCGCACCTTTGATGCCGCTCTGATTTAATGCGGCCCGCCGACAGTTGACATCTTGTCCACTTGCCCTGCCCAACCGCTCATCCTCTCTCCGCCTTGTCTCGTCTCCTCCCGCAGGCGCTAGCTGGCCTAGTCGAAATACCCGCCATCGCCGTGGCCATGTACATCATCACCAAGGTGGGCAAGAAGTGGCTCTTTTGCGCCACTTTGATCTGTACCGGCGTCGCCTGCTGCTGCGCGGCAATCACCGAGGGGCAGCCGGAAATGCTCTGGCTGAAGATCACATTCCTGATGATAAGCAAGTTCACCATCAGTGCGGGCAACACCATAATGCCGGTCTACACGGCGGAGCTCTATCCGACGCCCATCCGCAATGTGGGCGTGGGCGCCTGCAATGTGGCCGCTGGCCTGGCCCTGATCCTTACACCCTACCTGTCGCTGCTGGTGAGTGTTGTGACTTAAAAAAGCCTTTAGTTACCTTTAACTATGGTTTCTTACAGAACAAGATCGAGGGTCACTTGCTGATGAGCCTGCTGACCGCCTGGAGCATCTTTGGCGGCGTCGTGGTGCTCTTCCTGCCGGAGACCGCTGTGCGCTCGAAAGCTTCCACCAACCAGGGTGGAGCCAATGCCAATAATGCCCATGCCAATGCCAGTGCTGCCAAGCAAGTGTAATGACCGCTGATGCCCAAGTAAGCCCCTCCATCTGCTCGGCGACCCACCCGAAGGAAGAGTGTACCTTGGCTGGCCCAAAAGTACACCGAAGTAGATGAGCTGTCTCTCTGCCCCACCCTGACCCAAGTCCCGGCCTCTGCCCCACCTGCTGCTGCACTTGCTCACCTACCTACCTGCCCACCTGCCACGCCCTGATGCCACCTGCAATTAACGGTAATCGATCCAATGAATGTCCAAGAGTAATGCCAATTCGCTAGGCAGGACCTTGTTTGCGTAGCACGTAGTGAGTATGTATCTTAACAATTAACTAACAACCATATGGCTTGTAGCTTATGTCGTAGTCTAAGTACACACACTGATCAGTGATCGCTGACCGCCACCAGGAACCCTCGAAATAGCTTAAGTTCTTTGGTTAACATCCGGAGGTAAGAAACTAAAGGAAAAACTTAGGGAGACAATGCAAATTTATTTATTTTAATTTGTATTTCGTTTGTTTTTATGAGTTTATTTAATTTAAAAAGCTTAATATTTATCAAATCACAGTTTTTATATTTATTTTGATTACAAGGAATGCGTAAAAATTAATTTTATCAATCGAATTTATAAAAATATAAAAGCCAATGTCAAATTCGAATACCGATTTAAAGAGTTTTCGCCACAATTTCAGAAAATCTAACTAATATTTATTATATGTGACTCGTTTTATTTGATTTATAAACATTTTTAGCAGTTTTAATTAATTGGCATTGATTCTAAGATTTTGCGTTTATTTTAATTTGTAAGTTTTTTGTTACATCTGTTCTATTAACTTTATTTTTTTATCATTTTTCAAAATTTTATTAATTATAAATTTAATAAAAAATACTCCGTAATGTGCAGCTCCCTAAGAAAAGCTTTTAAATGCATAATAGCCCAGTAAAATACCCTTAAATGTAGAGCCTTACAATTACTGTATTGCTAATCTAATTGCAAACGAATCTAATGTTCGCCCAACAAACACAAGAAAGTAAAAACATAAAAACAAAATATATAGATTCTTGTCAATATGTCTTGTCAATATCTCAACGTACATATAATCTCGTCGTTGTCGTCGTCGTCGTCGTCGTTGTCTTCTTGTTGTCTATTAATAAATGTTTTTTCCCCAATACGAGATCAATAAGAAACGAAGCTGAATGCAGACTCCAGCGGCAAATTGTAATCTCTAGTAATCGTAGTCAATTAATCCTTACCAATATACTTATATATGTACCACAGATCAGTCTCTAAGCATCGGTCAATTATGGATTTGTATATATGTCTGTTTGTGTGCAGGGACATGGAACATACAAGGAGTTTTATGGTTTAAAGAGCCACCAATGAATATATATATATGTGTATGTATATGCGATGAACTAAATCAATTTCCAATATAATGCATTTAACAATGTATACAATTATGTGTATATGGATACGTGTGCGTTTGTGTATGAATATTTAGTAAAAAAAAAAACAAAAGCAGAACAAAACAGAACAAGAAACCAAAAACAAAAGCAATCAATTAGACAACACACAAAACTGTTGAATTACTTGTTGTACTTATTAAAAAACCAACCAAGTTGTTATTTGCTCATCAAATGTATTTTTCGTTTGTATTATTTTTCGTACTCTTATTTCGCCCTTTTTAACGCGTATGTTGAACTTCCGTTGCCTATTGTACTTAACCCCTAAGATCAGGATCAGCTTCGTTATGTATTTGTTATAAGTAAGTCAGTTTTCTAAGCTTCAAATAAATGAAAGAATACTAGAATCTAATACGAAATTCAATTAATTGATAAGTTGGATGGTGTTGAGCGAAACGAAACAGTTGAATAAATTTATGAAAATTGTTGTAAATCAAAATTACCAAAGCAAACGCGATTATAGTGTCAAAATAAATTATGAATAAATAGAAAACTTTGAATTCATTGTGTGTGTTGGGATTTGAGGGAGTTAAGATATATTTTATTTATAAGGATGGACCATTTTAAAAAGGTATACATATTATTTATTTAAAATTAAAATGGCGAATCACATTTGAAAATACTTAAGATGGCACATTTTTTTCCCGAATTACTCGCTCTAAAAGCATTATTTTTTTGAATGCATATTAATGTTTATTAAGTCCTAATGAATTTAATTTCCTGAAATATATATTAACATAATTCTATATAAATATATATTAAATTCTGTTAAATATTTTTAAATTTAACTCAAAAAACTCCCCACTCGAGTACAAGCTCCGCTGAGCTTTAAGTCCTACGCCAAGAGGTCCGATCGTGGGGTAGTCAAAGTCTTAGCTTTACCCCGTGCTTTCTCGCTGCCGAGCCGCCGAGCTTTCGCTCTCTTGCCAACTTACAGAGTGCTTATAACAGAGCCGCGAAACTTTTAACGGTTCCAGATCGCCGCCGACGGCTGAGAAACCAACGATCGCCGCGAGTTTCCACATAATTCCTTTTACCATTTCCCAATCAATCGATCGATCGGAAGTCTTGGACGTTCCAAGAAACCACTCGCTGATAGCTGCATTATGAGTGGCGTGCTTCGTCGCGGATCCCTGAATTTCGATTGCGTGGGCGGGCCGCGGGACAAGGGCAGGGGCAGCCTCGAGGCGAACCTGTACGGCGGATATCGCGAAACGAGGCCGGGCCCAAAGACTCCGGAAATCAGTGTCATAGCATTGGACTTCCGTCGCTACTCCGAGGACCTCAAGAAGCCGCCCAAGGAGGCGGAGCAGGAGAAGGAGGCCGAGCAGGTGCCGTCGACGTACAGGGACCTCAGCCAGGATGCGGACAGCGATGTGATATCGAATTTCCTGGGACACTACACCCGCTGGAGCTTCCTGTGGACCCTGCTCCTCTGCCTGTTCCAGCTGCCCACCACTTTTCACCTGTTTATGTTTGTTTTCCAGGTGAGTTTCGGCTTTTATGGCTAACCAAATATTTGGCCAGCTGATTGCGTCGCCAAAACCCAATATTTTGGTTGGCATAGTAAAGGTATATAGTTTACCCACCTCCCCCCAAAAAAAAAAAAACAACAACAACAAAAACAAACTCACTCCCCGGAAAAAAACATTGTGCAATTGATTGATTGTAGCTGTAAAGTGACACAGACTAATAACACCCCGATGATTAGTTGTGATTCGGAAGTGTATCTCTTCGATGCAACTCGTTGACAATGGAGTAATTGCTGGGGGAAAGTAGAGATAAATACCGTTTGGGTTATTACAAAATTATATTTTGTGACTAGATGAGTATGCGTAAAATGAGTATCAAATGAGTAACGACGGCAAACAATTGATAACACACTCTCATGGCGCTCCACTTGAGTTGGCTGGCCGCCGACTCGCAATCACAATTCGCTAGCCGCATGCCGATTTCGGCCATCAATTTCAGGCGGCGGAGGAGCACTTAGCTCGCTAACGCCACTCAAGACCCCACAGTGATGACCTTGGGGCACCTTTGACCAACTTCCAGGAAGGCTGTCACCTAGCCACTTTTCCATTTATCGCTGGGAGTTGCGTGCGCATCATTTGCCTATGGTTTCGAGGTCCACAATCACGGTAATCACTCGCCTAGCGTGCTAATGTCCCACTGAAAAGGTAAAAAACCGCACACACACTAAGGCACATACGACCTTGACCCACACGATCGGTGGGCGAATAGTGCTTAGAGCCATAATCGATGTAGAAGTTGCAACAGTCATTGCAAGACACAAGAAGTTCGACCAACGTAGGTTAATTACACTAATTGAGAGCCAATAAATTGGGCGATAAGAACGGAGATTGGCCACAGATGACCTTAGGTGGCGAGTGATGCAAGAGGGAGCAAGTGTTGGGTCATTTGCTGGAGGAGAAGGTATTAAGCTATCCAAATCCAATATCTATTTCTGCCAAAAAACTTATAGTGATCTTGAAAAGAGCTAATAAAATATGTATTGCTATAGCCTTTAACTAACTAGTACTTTGTTATTTGTAACAATTACAGAACGCTAATTATAGAGTGTATTTTCGTGAGAATATTTTTTATACCACCAAAAATAAATTGGAGCAGGTTTGAATAACTATATCCTCTTGGAACAAATTGTAGTATATCTATATTTCTATATATTTACCATAAAATATACATAAACTAAGCAATAGTGCAAACTAATTTAAAGTGCTAATTTAACTGTTATTTATAATGAACAATATGAAGTTTTGTGGACTTTATTTTGAAAAACAATAAGTGGTTTGGTTGCATTTTAGCATTAATTAAGACTGCGGCGCATGCTAATTCCTTTCCAAATTAGAATTTAAGAGGTTATCCAGATATTTTGGGTTTATTATTCTGCACTAAATATTGACTAAACCAGTAAAGTTCACTTGAAACCCAAAAAGATTTAGAAACAAATAAAATGGTACCCCAAAACGCATTTCATAAATATTAATTAATATGTTTTATCAGTCCATTTGCTATAATATCAAACTTAATAATGTCCAGAGATTTCGGGTTCTATCATGTTTATTAAAATAATCTTAAATAACGTTATCAGTTTCCATGTGCCGCTGACTTCTATTTATTATTTATTGGCGATAAAAAGAAATCGGTAGCGAAAAAGACAATAACCTGGCACTTTTGACTGATACTTTTATTAAACGCATAAGACTAGTTAAACTTTGGTACTTGTATAGACTCGGCGCTATTTTCGTTTGATAAGCATAATGTTATCGGGAAAAGAAAAACAAACAATAAGCAATTGTTAATGGCCAGAGAATGTAATCTGGCCGAAACAATCGGTGACATTTACATGAACCAATCAAAAATAGAGAAAGATAAGATTGCGGCCCCGAGCTAGAGCCGAAGAAAGTTCGGCCCCAAGTATAAAGATATCTTTATGCTGGCGGGATTCACCAAAAGAATTCGGAGCTTCGCGGTGTGTGCATCAGCCTTGTGGGAGGAGGAGCTGTCCAAGGCACTCCCCACGGAAAGGTCAAGTGGTTGCTTTAATGACTCAAACTTAACAAGCAATTCGGCGGCGGCTATCGTAACATCGCGCTGTGTTGGACATTATTATTATTATCTCTTTGGGGGCCCCCCCGAAATCTGTAATAACGCCGCGCCTGCATAAAGAGCTGACAAAAAAAGAACTGAGACTCGGCCGGATCTCTCGGGGCACACACGCACTCTCGGCTCTCGACACCTGCCCAAACTGGCATCTGGATCTGGCATCGCTCCGGCTTAAATTTGAATTTTATGAGACACTGTCTGTGTCTCCGCGCCGAGAGCCGACATTCTACTTCAGTTGACTTGCATCGCAAGGCACACACGGTTGCCACCTGCAGCGGGCGAGAAATGGAGCTGGCGGACATGGACGTGGGATCGGGCGAGGCCTCGCCCATGCTGCAGGGCTGCATTGATCTGGACAAGCTGGACCATCTGCACACGCGGCTGCTGGAGCGCCTCTTCGGCTGCATTAGCGCCTGGCAGAGTCTCTGGTGTGGGCTGCTCTCGATCTTCCAGGCCATCTGCACCTTCCACATCTTCGTCTACGTGTTCCAGGTGAGTGCGAGCCGCACGGGTTGAGTGCTCGTGCGGAGGCCACCCACCCACCACCTGCAGTTTGGCCACCGTTTCGCTTCACTACTGCCAACTACTCAAAGCAACCACAACTGACAAGGTTCTGTGTTCAGTGCCCAACCGCCTACCGCCCCCAATGCCAGTTATCAGCGCACACTTGTGATAAGGTGTCTTCGAGCGAGTTATTATTATTATTATTTTATTATTATTTTTGCGGGCAAGACAAACCCGTTTTGTGCTCAGTGCTACTCGAGCTACTGCCTGATCGGCGAAAGATACAATTTCAATGAGCGATTTTGAGAGCGAATATCAGATGCATTTTATTGCCTTACAACAAATGTGTTTGTTAACCTGGCTGTAGGGGATCAAATCCAATGGGTTCGTTTAGGGAGACTTTTAGAAAGACTTTAAACTTAAGGTCAACTTTAAGGAAAATTAGTCAGGAATTATACCTTTTAAATATGGAATGGTTTTTCTATTATTTTAAAGCTTCAAACAATTTGTAACCCTTTTTTATTATACAACTTTTTTTTCCCCATTTCGATATAATTTTTTTATATTGTACTCTACTTTATCCATCCATAAGCAGTGCAATATTATATTATAGAGTTTAAAGTGCACCTTAGACTAAATAACACAATATAAGCAACCTTAACTGAACCGATTTTGGCTTAATTATTGACACACAATAATTGGCAGTGAAGTAATAACAAATTTACACTGTCTGAGGCGGCCGAAACGAGTTTGCTGTTGTACTATCCAGTACATATAGCACATATGTATATATATATTTTAAGCCAAAAGTCGTTGATTTGCTTACACTGATTTAATGGCATATTTCTTACACGGTCTTCGTGTCGCATTGCCTTATCTTAATTGGCCAAATCCGAAAATTGCACGCTTTGTGTTATTTATTGTGAAGATGACAACTTTGGTTTAGGTCTAAGCTCTGTGGCTAAGACACCATGACAACACGATTTTCCAGCGAAGCCGTGCAGCAAGACTTTTCAATTAGTTTCCACTCCCAACTGATCCATATCAGGTGTTTGGTTGGCCGCTGGTATCGATGGTGTCGAGTCGCGGCCAGCCCAAGGTTGGGCTCGAAAGGTTACTCCCTGCCAGAGGCTAATATTGACCGCTAACTGTCTAAATATATTAATTAGACAATAATAATAAAATGCTTAGAAATACTTTGGTGAGCCACTCAGCATGCCACTGGCACTGGCACTGTGCACACTGGTCTCCAGCACGGACTGGAGAAACCAAATCGGATCGAAACTGGGATTTCATATTGCAATTTGAATACTTTCTCATCTAGGGTCAGGGGGTGACCCTGTGGCAATTAAGTTAACAACACCCCTTGAGCACCACAGTCGCATGTGCTGTATTTACCAGTATACCAGGGGAGATCTACGATCTCAAAGTATTTCAGAAGGCTAGATGACAGATATTTTAAGACAAACCTTAGTTTCTTACCGAAATTTAAATTGGACTAAAAGAGGAGCTTTGCCTTGATCTTTTAGGAAATTGTTTTAAAACGTCAAGATAACCAAGAGAAGGAATTTAGCAAAGATAAAATTTATTTAAATCTAGTTTCCTAGTGGTTTAAGGTGAGAAAAAGAAACCCTAAAATTATGTAAATTAATCAAAATGACAAAATGTACTTCAATTTGTAAACTTTTAGTCTATTTAAGTTCTTTTTGGTATAAACTTTGGTTGTTAATACTTATTTTAAATGAAATTTTACTTCCTTGATCTTATTAGTCACTTCTTCTTAGTAATAGGAAGTTTTTCTCATGACAACTTTAACATTCTTAAACTTATAATAATTCAATATACTCAAGAAACACTCGCCTCACCAATTGAATGCAAATTTAATTGAGATTTTTCGAACCAATCAATTACGGATGTGCCATTATCTGATTTAGAGACAATGGTTCACTTATTGTCACTTCTGACGTTAACAATAGCCATTAGTTAGATCAAATGATTATAAACTTTTATTAAGCAAACATTCAGCTGGGGTTATTGACATGGTAATTCCCCTTTTTCTTTCTTGTAAAAATTGTTAGTTCCCTAAAACAGATTGTAATCCCAAGCCGGGAGGAGTTCACTTGGACCAGTGTGCCATTTGAATAAAGCGCACTCTCAGGTGCAGCTGGGGCACGGCTGCAAACCGATTTATCAAACGAAATTTATCTGGTCCGTGTGTAGTCCGAGTCGAGAGCTGCCCACGCGGCGGCGACGGCTACAGAAATTCCATTGTTGGCCGAGAGTCAGCATGCAAAATGCCTGAAACGTGACATGTAACCGCCGGGGCGACAGAACAACCTGCCACGGCGGCCGCAAATGACATCACGGCCGGCCACAACCTGCCACGCGATCAACGCTGGCCAGGGAAACCCGTAGGAAACCTCACCAGAAACACTCGCTTTTACCTCTCACTGCCATTAATTATTGAAAATGTTTCGCTTTTTGTTACACTCCAACTTGAACTTGAAACCATTTCCTCGGAGCCGCATGCTAAATGTTTAATTGAGACACGTCCCATGTCCGACAGGGGCTATCAACCTGTTGTACAGCGAGTTGTTTTTTGGGGGAGGCATTTCGCCTCCCGCGATTGATAAGCCGCTTTCATCGATTCGATCATCAATCAGATGGCCGCTCATTCGTGTTCGTGTTGCAGCCTAACATGCAGTAATTTCCACCGTGTTAACCTGTCACGAAACACTCGCAAATGACAAATGGAGCTGCTGTAAAACAAACTAACAACGGGTTAATCGCAATCAGCAGGCGGAAGAAATTTTAAACGTTTACTACCGATTACCGACTGGAAATGGCGGCTGGTTAAAATATATATCTGATTCGGATTCGATTTATAGCTGTGCAAGTACAAAACTTCCCACTCGATGCTTGATTCGGAAGAGTTAATGTCTCATGTGGGGCACGTTTGCCATTAAACGTGAATTGAATCTTAACAAAAAAACTGCCTAAATTTTTATATCCCAAAGAGAACTTTTGGTTGATAATTCTAAGAAAATGAAGTTGTGGGTTTGACTTTAAATAGGAGTTTTATGAGCAAATTTATTAATGGATTAATCAAATTTATCTAAATAAAAATGTTGAATTTATTTACTACTTTTATTCACAAAATAGAATTTAAGTCATTTTGCTATGTACGTTCTGCAAACTTTATCTCTTAGATCGTAGAGAAGCTCGGTATATTTCTAGATAAATTATTTTTTATATATTTACTTAGTTGGAAAACCTTTATATAAAGTAATTTCTCAATAAAATTTATTCCTCACATATATACTAAACCTAACTTACAGACCGCTCCCAAGGACTTCTGGTGTGCCCCACCGGACCACCTTCGGCAGATGAGCATCTCCGAGTGGCGCAACCTGAGTCAGACCTCTAATGGTTGCCTTCTGCTGGACTTGGACTACTCCCAGGTGTCATATGATGGCAATCAACTGATCAACTGGCCAGCAAACGCCAGCGAACTGGGCTACCGACAATGTCCGCACTTCGAGTTCTCCGACGTGGATGGATCGGCCAAGACGCTCGTCCAGGAGTTCGAACTTGTGTGCGGACGTGACATCCTAAGCCTGGTGGAGACCTGCTTCCTGGTGGGTGCAGCGGCGGGAGCTGTGCTTAGTGGCTGGATATCGGATCGCTTTGGCAGGCGGCACACGCTGATGGCCTTCGTGACCATCCAGAGCGTTTTTGGTGAGTTGAGATTCAAGAAATAGCATTAACTTTAAACAATTTGGTTATAAAACAATCGATAAAGGTGGTTATAAAATTTAAAATCAATTTAAAAAGCCAGTTTCACATGGGTTTCTTTTAGCCGAAATCATGAAAATAGAAAGATCTAAGGCATAGATATTTTAATTAACAAAAATAGGATTTTTAATGTCTGAAACCATGGCTAAAAGAAGTCTTTTAAAAATACAAATAAAAAATATATATATTGATATATACTAATGGTGTATAGCAAGTTTTTATCGTGTAAATTACACCGAAAAATTGCAATAGTCCGAGGTAAAGCCAGGGAGCTGGGATGCGGCCATTCTGACCATGGCAATTTGACTGGGATTCATTTTCTAATTGTCATTTATATGCAGCTTTGCCCATGAATCGCTCGACTAACAGCTGCATTTGCATTCGTCCTGCTCCCTGGCCCGGGTTGGAATTTTAATTGACTTTACACTCTTATTTACGTGTCCGACCTTGCCACTGACATTCCAACATCCGTTCTCCCTCCTCCTCTTCTCACGCCCGGCGTCCTGCTGGCCACCATCCGTTTTTGCAGGTGGAATTTTGGCCTTCTCAACATCGGTGGCCATGTTCATGTCGCTACGTGTTATAATTGGATTCGCATCAATGACCGTGACTGTTGTGAGTTTTGTGCTGGTGGTGGAACTGGTCTCCGGCAAGTGGCGCACCATAATCGGCATTCTCAACATTCTGCCCGTTGCCATCTCGTACGTCCTCTCCGCCGGACTGGCCTATCTCATCCGGGACTGGCGGCACCTCCAGCTGGCCATCTCCTGGCCGTGGCTAATCATGCTAAGCATATGGTAAGTGTATATAATACGAGACTATATGTTAGGGGTCTTTTAGCTGAAGTTTTTGCTTTGATTTTAGTTTACTTTGCTTATTAAAGTAGAGTAACACGGATGGGTTCACTCGGCGAAATCAGACAAGAATATTAATGCATTAATCGCACCAATTTAACTTTTGTTCTTGCGCATAATCAGAGTATTTCTAAAGTTAATTTGTTTTTAATGGTGTTTTTTCATAATGAAATTAAATAAGGTAACACTACAAAAATATATTTATTTTCTTATTACCAAATTATGGCAGACCAATATTTTCAAAAAAAAATTATTAACTACTAATATGTACAATTTTTTAAAGGTTCTGCTTCCATTAAATAAAGTGGATTTTTAAGTGCAATTCTTCTTTGTTTAACTATTTATTCAAATTAGTTTAACCGCGCGAAATGCTTTACCATGATGATAATAAATCCAAACAATGGTATTTTCAATATTTTTAGTAGGTTTTCTAGTATAAAAAAAACTTGTACAAGTTGAACTTTAAATGGCTTAAATACGAGCAACCAAAAAGGTACCCCACAAACATTAAACTTTAGTTTCCATTTGTTGTTAACTCTGGAATGGTTCACTTCGTTCGATTTCAACTTCAAAGCGTTAACATTTTTAGCAGGCAGCCAACTAAATGAATTGACAGCACAAAACACAATGCCTGGAATCAATTAGATTCCGGCAGGGACAAAGCAAACCATGGCCAGGACATTCCTCAGTGTTTATCCTTCGGTGCCAAGTAGGGGCAGAGGCAGTGATAGGCCACATTAGCTGACCGCTTTTGAAATCAAATGAAAAAATTCCAAGCAGCCAATAAATACTCAAGACTGTGATTCTCACCACCTCTCTGCTCTTCTTTTGTTTTTCTCCTCCTCACCCACTAGGTTCTGGTTGCCGGAGTCACCGCGATGGCTATTGGCCCAGGGTCGCTTGGATGAGCTGTGCGGTCTAATTGAGCGAGCGGCCCGGATGAACGGCACCACTGGCAGCCTGCCCAGCAACTATCGCAAGACCCTCGAAGCGGCAGTGCCACGGACGGTGGTACGCCAATCCCCACCAGAGCTGGCCGGCCAGGTGGAAGAGGTGCCAACATCTGGAACGGTCGATGCAGATCCCGCTGTGAGTGGCCATGTGAATCCCCTGCTGGTGGTGTTCGGCGCCAAGTACTGGCGCACTACCTGCCTAACCCTGATCATCTGGCTCACGCTGATCATCATTTACTTCGGTCTCACCCTTCACCTGAGCAACCTGGGCGGGAATGTGTACATTAACAGCGCCGTGGCCGGAGGCGTGGAGGCCGCGTCCATCTGCATCAGCATTTTGGTGGTGCTCAAGGTGGGCATTCGACGGAGTCTCATCGGGTACATGCTGCTGCCGGGCCTGTGCTGCCTGGCCACGAATCTGGTGCCGAGTCAGACGGGAGTGATTGCCTTGGCCACCATCGGTGAGTTGTTATTTTGTGGAATAGTTAGTTAAAAATTTTATTTAAAGATTCCTATAGTGCCGGAACATCTTTACATTTTCTTGCTGCTACATTGTGCATTGCTTATTTGCCATAAGTTTACCTTATTTATCCTCCACAGCCAAGTGTCTCATAGGAGCCAACAACGCCATCATTCCCACCTACACAGCAATGCAGTATCCCACAATTGTCCGGAACTTCGGTGTCGGCATGGGCAACCTGGCCTCGGGAATTGCCCTAATCCTCGTGCCCTTTCTCTGGCAACTGGTGGGTGCGCTGCTTCCCTCGTTTACACTGATTATCTTGGCATCCCTTTGACCTTGTTTTGCCATCTCTTCCTGCAGGAGCATATCGACGCCCTATTGCCCTTGAATATAATGGGTGTCAGTGGCCTGATTGGTGCCATTGCCATCAGCCTCATGAAGGATGTGGAGTGATCCAACGCTGGGATTGGAACAGGAACTGCAAACCGGGACTCGAGCACACTATAAGTTACGACATGCCAATAACTGTGATATATTGGACCTACTACAGGGGACATGGCACACCGCACTTTATCGTTTTATTTCTCATTCCACTTTACCATTAATAATATCTATTATATGTTTTTATTTTATTTATACTTTAACATTTATTTCATTAAAAAGCTGTATTTTTATAATATGCAAAAGGATTTGCGTGTATTTTTTTAATTTGCTATTGAATTTAATTGGGTGTTTTATACTGATTGTATTAAAGAAGTCCTTTACTTCTTTTTTAGTAGTTGATAATTTAATAAGAAAATAAAAAATGTTTTTACGATGCTTTAACCTACTATATTATTTTTTTGCTTAATAAATTACATTAAAAGGATTGAAAAACGTATTTTCTGTAGTAACTTATTTTTAAGTAATAAATAAAGTGTATATAATTTTAAGGTTTAATTTTTCTTTACGAAAACATTACTTTAAGGTTGCTATAAAACCAAGTTTCCTTAAAAAGTCTCTCACTATTTGGGTTTGCAACTCTGCTAAGCTTGCCATACAGTTAGTCAAGGCAACAACCATTGCGCATACGCTCCGTGGGCATTACTTTGGCCGCAGAAAAGCTTAATAGCTAACGTTGCCAGCAGGTCGTATTTTAACGAACATCACTGAAGGCGGTAAAAGTAATTTAAAACTAAATCACGTTCCCGGAGCTGATCGAGTCAAACCATTCTCATGTCCACAAATGAGTGCGAAAAATAAAGAAAAAAGCGGGCTTAATGCCCTGTCACTTTCGTTACTTCATCGAGAGATGCGCTCCACTTTCGGCATGGCCATGCCAAGCACACGCCTCACATAAATTTCCCGCGTCTGGCCAAAGCTCTGCTTGGAGCTGGGAGCCAGAGCTGTAGCCGGAGCAGCGGCTATAAAACCGTCTGCGCACCTGGCGGGCCCAGCATTTAAGCGATCAGCGTCTGTCCAAGAAGTGACTGGTGCCCTGCGGATAGTCCACTAATTTCGGGAATATATATTATATTTTGCGGAAGTGTTGCCACAAACTGGAAAAGGGAAGAGGAGCCAGTGCTAGTGCCGCCGGATCCACCATGAAACTCCAACTAATCGCGGTAAGTCGGAGGATCAACCAGTGCCAGTGTTCCCTGCTCTAGTCTGAGCAGTTTATAAGCCATTTATGATTCACACATAATTGTGCTCCCACTCGAAGGTCGTTCGGTTGCCAGCTTAAAACGCGCATTCAATCGCAGATTGAGACGTTTGCTACTCGTATTTATTTGCATTTTCTAGAAAGTGATCGAGTCAATGCAATGCAATTAGCAATTAATGTTGACCAACTGACATTTCATGTGATCATAAAATCAGAGATCAGACTCTGGGCACAAAGGCAATCGCATCATAAATACGCGATACAATCACCCAGCAATTGTCTGGCAAAGAATGAGGAATTTGAGGAATTACCCAACCCAGGCAGCCCTCGGGTCAGAAATTTTAACGAGCATTTGTTGGCTTTAAGCCCGGCTCCACCTAAAGTCTGCCAAAACTCCCCCTACACCCTATTTCCCTCCTTCTTAACTATTAACCCAAAAATTGAGTTTACAAAATGGACTCACAATTGGCTTAAGTTCAATTTGTTGTTTGAAAGGAATTTGCCACTGCACAAAAGTGATAAATTGTCGATTACGGCTTAAATAAATTGAATTGATTGCGGATACAATCACAGAAATCCATAAAAAAACAGAGAGAAGAAATAACAATAATTGATATTGGTTTCCTTAATGAGAAAATAATTTTCAAGTCAAATTTGCTTAATAAAATTAAAAGATAATTTATTAAAACAAGCGTTTTTCTTAAAAATTTAAAGAACATTTGAAGAAAAGTTTTTCACCTTATAAAAAGTTTATTATAAATATACTTTTAAAAAGACTTCAGTTAAACTTAAGAAGAAAATTAACTAAAAATACATACAAACATTTAAGAAATATATAACATATAATAATATAGAAACAAGAGATTTATAGATCAATCTTTAAGCGTCAATCTTTCCAAAGTTTTCCTACTAAATATAACTTTTGAAAACCCCATAAATAAGCGAATCTAATAAGATTTTCATGCATTTGCTTGATTGATTGATTGACTTGTTGTGGCTTGGCCAAATTGTGGATATGGCCTAATGAGTTCGCCAAAAATTTGGACCAGAAAATGAATTGTTAATGACAAGAAACACTCAATTTGCCGGTGATTTTCGGGCGCAGTCCGTCACGACACGTTATTGTGCTGTGAGCTTCAGGTTACGAGTATATGTGTATCAAGGTCGCAGTTAATAACTAGTTGTGGCCAATCGAGATCCACTAAAACGCACCCAAGGCAGCCAGGGAGCGATGCAAATTCTCGGCACGCACACTCCACCTCAAGATGCAGTTGCTGCCGCAGATACAGATACAGATACAGATACAGATACAGATACTGGCCCACACGGCAACGCAGTTGGGCGTAGTGTGCTGTGTGCTCGAGGATTACGTAATGAACTGGTGTATGGTATATATACATAAACCTACATAAATAAGAAATAAGTCTTTATACATGCTAAAGTGTTACATATCCGAGATACCGAAGCCGGCTCGAAAGTGCACTGACAACTATCCCAGATCGACCAGCTTGGACTCCTGCACAGGGAAAAAATATAGACTTGACTTAAAGCTAAGCTTTGAGTTGTTTTCAATTTAAATGAGACTTAAAACTACAAATTAGATACGGTGCAAAGTCAACATATGCTTTAAAAAGAACCAAGTTGTATCTTAAAAAAACTCTTGAAAGTGGAACATTTTCCTTCATTTTTTCTCTGTGTTCGTCTGGGATTTCGATTTCAATTTCGTTGAGTCAATGGCCAACGTTGGCCAGTCAAGGCCAGGCCATTAATCCAGGAGTCCTTAGCCAAGTTATTGTTACTAATGACGGACCACCGTCAGCCTGCACCATCATCTTTTGTTGTTTTTTCCGCTGATAATGATGCTCCTCCGCCAGCGCCTACGCCCACGAACCGAACCCGAGCCATTCCAGCTGGGGCTTGGGCTTGGCCTCACCTGGTTCGGTTTCGAGAGACGACGGGAACACCTTCCATTGCACTCACACATGGCTTCGGAAATTTTTGTCAGTTTCCTTGAACCGCGACGTAGACGCAAGGCGGAGTCATGAAAGCAATTAAATCAAATCAAGTTCCCCGCCGAGCAATGCACCCCAAATAAATGGCTGCAAGTGTCTGCCAGGCCTTGCCTCACTGTACCTCTGGCTGGCCCGGGCTTTTCATTAGCTTTAAAGCCAAGTAGTTCACTTGACCAGGTAGTTGGGCAGCCAGCCAAGCCACTGGAATGTTCAGCTTGAATGGCCAGGCCACTGGCTCAGATACAGGAAAGTAATGGATAATAATAATGGAACAGCAACAACAACAAGAGCTGAAAAATGTGTTGACTGCCTGCAACACATAACAAAATCTGCATGAGCCGAAGGCTTCATTGAACCGATTGATTATAAACCTGAAAAAAAAAAATGCTATCCATGTTTGAACAATTGAATTATGGGAGACAAAAACACAGTGGACTATTTTTATGGCCCCTGGAAAATATTTAATAATTGAATAATAGGGTTTAGTGACTTTAAGAGGTCGTTGAAATTGAAAGCATATTAAGTGGAAAATCATAATAAAAAGCTTGAGATTTGTTTTGTGTTATTATTATACTGAGGATCATAAAACATTCTTTGCATGAAACTTTTAGATGATGATTTTTTCCTTTACTTTTTAAACTTTTTACAAAAATAAAGTGTACGTACCCAACATACATAATTATTTCCATTTTCCTTTTTTTTTTTTATTGCAAAAAATTAAAAATATAAACCCTAAAATCCGCTTATTATTTAATCACATATGATTTTATTACCCAACTCTATAATCTTTAACAGACCAGCAATTTCTGCCCAAAGCTCAGCTCATATTTCCAATAGCGTCAAGAACCCAAATGGAAATCGTAATTCCTTATTGACTTTTATGTACTTCCCTTACCCCAGTAATTCCTATATAAGCATAAAGTGGGGCAAAAATTTATCGGATCCGTGGCCAGATGTAAACTGAAACTGAAACCGAAAGCGTGTCTCAAAGACAGTAAGCCGGCTCTACATACTCCCAGAGTATTTAGAATTGTGTAATGAACAAAGACTGCGGCTAATTAAAAGCTGAAACACCGAGATCGTGGCTAAAAACAGTAAGCAACAACTCGGTGTTTGCTAGTCGGTCACTTGTCCTAGACTTTGACTTCTTTCGCGGACCGGAAACTTTTTGGCCAATGTGTTTGCCACATGCCACATGCCGCCGCCGCTAAGAGAGTCGCATAACTCAGGCCATGCAAATTACGCAACCCGGGCGGCAAGTCTGAAATGTTTTCGTTTTTCTTCTATTTTTTTATTATTTCGGTTTCGTTGCTGGCTCAGCTCGGTTCGGCTTGTCTCTTGGCTTTGGGTTTCGGCTTTTATGATCGATCGGCAGCGAGGCGGGGCAGAAATCGCGATTTGTTTTATGTTCCACATTTACTGCCATTACATTATTGCCACAGTTGTTGTTGGTGCCACCACACCGTTACAATTACAAATTGTTGGCGCTGTACATAAAGCGGTTGATAAACTTTAAACCAGTTTCTACGGAGGTGTGAGCTGAGCCAGCTATTAGAAAAGTTAGTGTCTGCCACCGGAGCGGAAAGCTGGAAAGGTAGTCCTGAATTTTCTGAAATTAAAAGTTGTAACAGAAAATAAAAGTACTCTAAAAACTTGAAAAAAGAAGGTAAGAAAGAAGTTACAGGAAAATTTAAGAACCCACACACAATTATTCTTAAAATATTTTAATGTGCAAATGCGAAATTAATTAGTAAATAATAGTTAAAGAAAATTTTACCCAAACAGCTCAAAATTAAATGCAATTTCATAACAAACAAAATTAAGCTTACATATTGGCTAACTCTTTGGACTTCATTTACCAAATGCGATTGGGTTTATCCGCCCCCAAAATCGTACAAAAAAAAAACGCCAAAGATAATTCTAAGAAACCGTTGTCATTCCTTTAAGAAACTAAAAAAATGACCAAATACAAATGCTTAAAAAGGGGCAGAGCCAAAAGCTTGGAACAACTTGGGCACGTGCGGTATGCTCTTGCCAAAGTCGGCTGGCTGCAACGCCTTGTTCCGGCAATTGGCACAGTCTCGGTCCTTGTATGGCCTCCACTAATGAATGACTTCAATTCACTTGCAGCTCGTGTGCAGCGCCCTCGCTTTGGCCGAGGCCCAGAATTACCCGCAGCGCCTGAGCATCCCCGGAGCGGTGCCGTCACCTGGTCAACTGCCACACCGCCAGCCCGTGCTAAGGGTCCGTCGTCCGGGACCGTCGCTGCGCCAACAGAATGCCATCCTTCCAGCAGTGACACAACGCGTCGCTATTGAGGAGCGTCCCGTCACTGAGGCAGCGGAGGACGAGCACCCGGAGCCATATCTGCCGAATCTGCTAAGGGAACAGCAGCTGGCCCAGGCACAGCAATCGCAGTTCCAACAGGCAGCCGCCGCTTTCCTTGCCGGCCAGCAGCCCGTCGAGCAACCGTCGCCGGTTCAACAGTTCCTCCAGAACGAGGACTCTCAGCCAGCTGCCATTCTTCCCGCTCCCCCTCGCTTCCCCGCCGAACGCCCCTCCATTCCAACGCCTTTGAACCGACCAGCCGCCTTCAATGACTTCGGCATCGGACGGTTCGAGAACTCGCAGAGATTTGGTCTGGAGCGACCCACGCCCACAGCAGCTGCTCCGCCACCACCTCCGCCGCCGCCACAGCCCCAGAGGGTGGCTGTAATCCGGACGAGACCAGCGGCACCTGCCTCCTTCCGTCCCGAGCCCCAAGTACCGCAACCTGTGGCTAGACCTCGTCCTAAGCCCGTCCAACCGCGACCAATCATCGACCAGAATCAACTGCAGGACGAGCGCGGCGAGCAGCAGCAGAGGCGTCAGCGACCCGTGGCCCAGACCATCAGGAAGTGGCGCGAGGAGAACGAGGATGGTAGCATTACCTGGGGCTACGAGAACGATGATGGGTCCTTCAAGGAGGAGTTAATCGGAACCGACTGCATTACCAAGTAAGTACCGCCTAATTATGTCAAGGCAAACTCCATAAAATATAAACTTTATCTCACCACCTAGGGGCACCTACGGCTACGTCGATCCCGATGGCAACAAACGCGAATATCACTACGAAACGGGCATCAAGTGCGACCCCAATGCCCGTGAAAACGAGGAGGAGCTGCAGGAGAACGGCTTCATCAACTACGAGGAGAACCGCGCTGTGCTGCCCAACGGCCTGGAGATCGACATGACGCAGCTGGGCAAGAAGAAGTCGAAGCGCCCAAACAGCATCTACCGGAACTGATAGCCACCAGCTCGCAGTATAGTCCCTTAAGTCAAGCAGCTCGTATTCGTAGGTCGTCTTCTAATTTGTATTCCACTTATAATTATGTCCATACTTCATTGAGTGTCAAGTGAAAGAATAAAAAAGGATTATTAGTTTGTAGAGATCGGCGGCGCATCATCAGTAGGGGCGCTGACGTCTGGCGGTGGGTGGCAGCCGGTTCGGCGGTGTGATCGAGATGTCCAGGAAGTCGCCGATGCTAAATTTGGCCTGGGCCAGTGTCTTGTTGTCGTCGATGCCCTTTTGGCCGGTGCAGGTAACCCCGATTTCGCGCATCTGGAAGTGTCCGTTGCGGAAATTCGGGTACACCACGGCGAAGTCGAAGTAAGTGCCCTTCTTGCGTGTATCCGGATTGACGTCACGCACCAGAGAAGTCAGCTCGTGTAGGGTAGCGTCCTGCCAGGTGTAGATCTGCAGCTCGTTGCTGGGCACATTCCCGAACGTGTACTCCGAGACGGAGTGGTGGCGTCCGGTCGAACAGAATACGCGTAGCAGCAGCGGGCAGGTCTGCAAAATTTGGAAACCAGGGTAAATATTTTCCTAAAACATGCAATACGCGGTCCATCCCAACGCCGGTTCTCTCAAAACAAACCTTTTCGCGATCAATCTGCTTAACTTGCGGCTTTTCCTCCACAATCATAGATTCCACGTTGGCCATGTTCAGCTTTTCCGGCACTATTTTCAGTCTATTTGATTAGTTTTTATACAAAACCAGCTATTTTTCTAAAATGTTTGTACTTTAATATTTAGCTTGGACTAACTGTATAATGCTAGGGGTTTGGTCGAAAAATTTACCATTTTCTATCCTCAGTAAGTTGGCCACACTTAAATCGATTAATTGGGGCTGACAGACTACGTAAATGCTCTTATTGGATTGTAATCCATAGGCAGTCGGTTAATAAAATATTATTTTTATGCTGCATATTTTTTTATCGCTGTTTTTTCAATTATCTTTTATTTCAAAAGCTCTATAATAATAATAACGGTGTACAAAATGTTACCGATATAGTTTACTGACTTTAATGTGCCACCCTTCGAACTATACAAATTTATACAATTTCAGCTCCTTATTTATTTTTATAGAAAACCCCATTATAAAAATATATATTAAAGAAGCTATATTCGATAAGTCAGGCATATAAATATAACGATATAAATATTTATTTTTATGGACGAAATATCGATACATTGATATATTGATATATTTTTGCCATCGCTACAGTGTCTGCTGCGGCCGTCTTTCTGTAATTATTTTTCATACTATATTTACCGAGATCGTGGATAATGTAAGCTAGTTTGTTTGTTTAACAAGTGGGCGGAATGTGCGCGCTTTGCCAAATTCAAGCCGCAGTCGAGACTCGTCGCCGTTTTCGAACTGTTTGGTTGGCTTTTCCTGCTGTCGGCCATTAATGACACACACAAGAGAAAACGGGAAAACAAAACCGAGTGTGTGTTGTGCGTGCGTGTGTGTGTGTGTGCGAGTGTGCACTGAAGTGTTGTGGGCTCGGAAAACTCCAAGAAGCTCACGGAAAAGTGGGGGCACAGCAATAAATTCTAAACGTTTCTTCGACTGCAAGCGCCGAACAGGGTGATCCGGGCACGCAAATACAAGCAAGACATACATGTGTACCTGCAGTGAGTTAAAATATAAGGTACAAGTAGGAGGGGTAGGAGGAGGGAGTTTCATTCATAAAAAGAGAGTGCACCGTTAGTCCAATTGGTCTGGCTTCCAACACAATCACAGTGGCGCACATACAGTTACAGGCTCAGGAGATTGCACACATTGATTTTTCCCCACACATTAATATGTTTGTGCTTATGTGTGTGTGTTTTCCCTGGATTAAGAAACTATTCAAGTGGTTTCCGCCTCCCTGCCACATTATTTGGGATTAACACATTGCTGTTCCCGTTTCTCCAGCATAAAAATAATATTGGAGAAAAATGTCAACAAGCTGCTGCCTATACAGGGTGATCCGTGTGCTTCGACCCCACCACCACCACTCCCCCCGGCAACCCTTACACGTGCATTGTGGCAAAAAAAAGAAGCAAACGTGACAAAAGAAGACACAAGACATTTACATAAAGCACTAACAACATTTTGCAGTCGATTTGGCATTTAACAGTTAGCACCCAAAGGCACATGTCCATTTGTCCCCATTCCCCCTTCTCTATTCACCCCCATTCCATTTTCCTTATGGAAAAACATATTTGTTTAGCACGGTCACAGGTAACAACGGATCCAGGGAGAGCGGGGTGGCGCGGCGTGGGGAAAGTGGCTAAAGAAGGGAACTGCAAAGAGAAATATATAAAAGGCATAGCATTTCCGCCTGCTGCTTTCGGCTGGCGTCCAAAACCAAAATAGACAACGTCGCAGCGCCGCAGAGAGGTAGCTGGCTGCCCAGCCATCCATCGGTTATGCGTGGAAAATCGAGAAGATCGCGCGTATAATAACCATTACAGCAAACATCCATCGCATTAGAGAAGTGGTAACACAGAAGAACCAGAAGAAGAAATCCTTACCTTAGATCTCTCACAGGGAGCATAGCCGCCTAAAGCCCTTCGGACAGGACCTCTAAAATTATTAACTTAAAGTTTAATAACAATACCTCCATCCCGTTTTTAAAGAGTTATCGCGATTCCCTGTACCGCATGAACGTGGCGAAGAAGTCGTCTGCATATGTTTGTGGCTTCTTTCAGCACTTGGAGCCAGCAGCGCCACTCAATGCACTTGCAACACGCCATGTTTGTAGTTGTTTCTGCCGCCGTTGTTGCAACATGCACCTCTATGCCTGCACCACTCGAGAGTCCTCCGCGCGTCCTCCGTCCCCCTTTCCGTCACTGTCACTAATTTAAATGCCGCAAGTGTTGTCGAGCTTCCTGTGTGAGTGGTTGTCTGTGTGTAGTGTGCCTTGCTCATTAGGGAATAATTCTGCATTAGGCTCTGCAGTATGAAAAAATATTTATTTTATTGATTTTACCTGAAGTTCGACTCGCAACAGCAATAACAAACAAAAGCAGTCCAATGCGGTACACCGTTAACCCAATTCTGGGCGCCCACACGCTCCCGAAAAGTTTGTTGTTGCCTCTTGATCTAAAAACGAAAAATTACCTATGTATAGATCTCTCGGCAAGCAGCCAACAAACCTACAAATAGTGCAGATACACATACATATCTGTTCAAGATAATAGTACAGGGAATATCAGATATTTATATTATATTTAAGGGTTTTACTTTAATATTTGTTGGTTAAGTTGGTTAGACCGTAGATGGAAATATCACAAGTCCGCGAACTAGAATTACTACCTTCCTTAAGACCTCATTGTTATTTATAGTCCTTGTACTTGTATAGGGTTCATTTTACAGCTCTATTGATAGATAACAATACTGTTGTCCATACATGCTCGGTTTATAGCGTTGCGTTCAAGTCTGCTTTGAAAAGACTGAACTTTAAACAAGTTTAAATAGGGCCTTATGTTTTATTTTTATTCTTTTTAATAGTTATTAATTTGACCACCACTGTAGGTACTGATTGTTGCTGTTTGCCCAGTATTTTCACACTATGCTGCACACCCTTCAGTGCCTCCTTGCGTCCCCCGCTAGTTGCATTGACTCTTAACGCCTTGACGTTGATAAATGAATCATAAAAGCAGCGCAGTCGACGGCAGCCGGCAAAAGCAGACAGGCGCCAACGTCGCCCTGTTCTTTCTCTGGCTCTCCCCGCCACACATCTCTCTCTCTCTCTCAGGTTGGTCATATGTTTGGCTGCGTTGCCGCCCACACACAATCGTGTAGCTTTGTTGTTGTCGCCAGCTTTTAATTTCCTCTTTCGTGTTGCTGTAATTCCAAATGCGTGAGATGCTTTGTTTTTGTTTCGTGCGCTAATCGAAGCCACTCTTGTTATCGCATCGTATTTTTTACGACCCCCGATCGCTGGCGTGGGCCAGGGAGAACAGGAGTGGGAGAGAGCCCACCGTGTGTACCGTTAAAATTGGTTGGACATTGTACAGTAGAACCCCGGTAGAATAAAATCAATTAAAATACAATTGCATTAAATGGAAATAATAATAAGAAAAGCTAATCCTTTTTTATTGTGATAGGCAAGTTACTTAAACAGTTTGGGAACATAGGAAATCTACACCATTGTTATCAATTATTTTTCCATAGTTATTACTCGGCTTAGACTAAAACAAGTTGGGAAGTAAATCCCAAACTAACTTACATTATATATTTATTTATTTCAAAGAATACATAAAGCCTCTAGTCTGGTAAAAGTCGCTTTACTGTGTATTGTGCTCGATCTTCGTCTCAATTCTTCCCAGACATTGCTCTCTACGACCACGATTCTCCGCTCTCTTATGGGGCGATAGGCGTTAATGGTTGTTGTCGTCTGGTGCTTTTGCCGGTTGCTCTAGTGGCAGTGACACTTGCTGCTGAGCGGGAGAGACGGCGGCGGACCGATGGAAGGCAATGAGCACTGAGCGCAGGCAGTGCCGCCAGTCCGATTCAGTTCGCCGGACGCCGATATTGAAAAGTTGATAGCTCTCGCCATATTTTCTGCTCTTCTGCAAGAGTCCCCGAGAGTGAGTGGGTGTCTTAACCATTTCAAAAAAGCAAAACAAAATGTTTTTCGCTTGCCAACAATTCGGAGAGCATACATTTTTGACGTGATCTTCACGAAGATCGCGTAAAGAAATATATTAAAGTGGCAAAGTTGTATAATTTTGTGCAGAATTCTGTGAAATACACGACGATGTCGGTGTATATTCGGGAAATACAAACATATATACAAACAATCTTTTCCTTGTCGCTTGTATGACAAATGTTAAGTTTTGCGAAACCTTATGACGCGATTGCAGTAGGGCGACGAATAAAAAACGAAATATATACATTAGTAAGATAAGCTGCGCTACATTTTTTTCGCGATAGATAAGAGAAGACTGGAAGTCAGGGAAATGCTCAGAGCATTGAATCACTTGAGCAATATTCCCGTTTTAAGTTCAGTTCGGTGGATATGATAAGACCACACAAGAAGAATATGACAACTTAATAAATAAAATCATAAGAACATTATCCAAAGAGGTAAAGTTAACTATTCAAGAGGATCTGCTTATGGGAGTTTTAAATTTAAACCTGAAGAAAAAAAAATTTGTTGTTCTTGGTTTCAAGTCAAATTTTAAGTGATAATGAATAGAAACAAGAGATTAAGATCAAGAGATAATACATTTTTCGGTATTAAATAAGAACCACCTTATCTCTGTATACTTTTTCAACTAACGATACATTTTCTTCGACACTCTCTCTTTCTCTCTGTATCTCAACAGCTGTTTTCTGGCCTTAGAACAGCTGTGCATTAAAAGGCGCTAGACGTAGAGGCGGCGGTGGAAGCAGGAGACAAACAGAAGAGGAAGACGAAGCAGCAGACGGAGACGCAGAGGCGAAAGAAAGCGGCATGTCCAGCGAAGAAGACAAACCGCCGGCGCCACCTGTGCGCCTCACCAGCAACCGTGGTGGTATCGAGCGATCCGCGGGAGGAGGTGTCGGCATTGGCGGAGGCGGCGGCAGCGGCGATGTTCCGCCCGATATGCGTCCGCTGCCCAAGGGTGAGTACGATTCAAGCAGTTGTACGCATCATGTGGACCCAATTGGTCCGCTCAACCATGTGTTGCTTTCCCTTCTTCCCCAAAGAACCCGAAGACGCCGATCGCAAGAAAAAGACGCTTAAGAGCAAGATTAAGGGCTCGAAGCCATCGCACACGGACTCTAAGCCGAACATCTCATATCCCACAAACTTTGAGCACACGGTCCATGTGGGGTTCGATGCCGTGACCGGCGAGTTTACGGTGAGTTTGTCATAATATTTAGTTTTAGATACCTTATGCCCGTGTTTGCTTCGCCATTATGTTTATGGCTTGTCGTCTAAGAATAGCAAGTCGGACATCTTCGGTTCTCAATGCTTTTATGTCCTCCATTTGATAAGCTTTTCGAAAAATATGAAAGTATGCAGAGATTATCGTAATTTGCATACGGTTTTAAGTTTAGTTTAACGACAATCCAATAATCTTTGGATAGACTGAGATTTATGGGATAATCTGTGAAGAATCTAAATTCGAACTTTATACTTGTAATAACATATATTTACTTGTAACAGCAAATATTTACAAAAAAATATATTCTTTAAAGTCTCTAACTTTCAACTAAACTGCACCTCGGTTGATCCAATGATTGTCGTTTTATCTGTGCTTTCTTTTCAACGCTTTCCAGTTACATATCTAAAGTACTCTTTAAACATATACATATCTGTACATACAATCTGTTGTCTCTCTATCTCTCTCTCTCGCGATACATACATATGTGCTCTATACCGATTTTCAATTATCCATTATTATTTCAAGCTGCCAATGAAAGTAAGTAAACTCCACGACTAACGCCACGGAACTTGCCTTCATTATTTACTCGAAAAGTATCAAGTCTCCATTGTGTTCCTTTGTCTGTCCATTAGTCGATTCGGTGTTTGTTTCAAGTTCGATCGGCCTTATTCATAGTTTACATTTCGTTTGTTACGATCGTGTTCCTTCCATGTGTTTGTTATCTCACAATATTCTTCCTACACTAGTCCACACAACATTACACCGAACATACCACACACACACACACTTTCTTTGCAAGATAGCTGAGCCTAGAAATAGATGAAATGCTTTTAGTCGCTGGCTTTCCATATATCCCAAAAAAAAGCCCCATCGGAATCATTGTCTTGATGTGTCCAAAAGTCCTAGAATTTACCTTATAACCCTTTCGCTTCTTCTATGTTCTCTCATATACCTGTTGTCCAGGACCCTTGGCTTGCTTCGGAGACTACCATAACTCTAATTCAATCTTTTCTCCTTTTACAGGGCATGCCAGAGGCGTGGGCGCGTCTGCTGATGAACTCGAACATCAGCAAGCAGGAGCAAAAGAAGAATCCCCAGGCCGTGCTTGATGTGCTCAAGTGGTTCGATAATACAACCAAACAGAGGCCAAGTTCCAAGTACATGACAAATGCCATTACGACGCATTCAGGTGGGTAGCTCGGCATATTTCAAATCCAGATGAGTGTATTAAGAGTGGATATTACTTTTGGCAGGTTCATCGCTTAGCCGAGTTAGCAGCAGCAGTCCCAGCAGCACGCCCACGGACTCAGAGCTCCATGGCTCTAACAGCGGTGGCAACCTGATCGGCGTGCAACTGGGCAGCATGACCCTAGGACCCAATGCTAATAATGTTGCTGTCGCTGGACAAATCCTGGGAAACCACTACCAGCAGCAGCAGCAACAACAACAGCAGCAGCAGCACCTCCTCCAGCAGCAGCAACAGTTGCATCAGCACCACAACCAGCATCACATTGGCATCAGTCAGTCGCACTCGTACAACTTTGGCGGCCATACGGCCTCCTCATCCACATCGCAACATTCATCCGCCAATGAGGACGACATGATAGGATCGCATCATCCGCAGCAACTACAACAGCAGCAGCAGCAGCCGCCTCCTCCACCGGTGGCATCCAGGCCTGAGCGTACGAAATCCATCTATACGCGGCCCATCGAGGAGCTGCAGCCCATGCCGCCAGCGATCAGCATGCCCATGCCAGCGGCTCCTGCGACCACACCCACAACGCCGCTGCAGAATCATCGAGCGCCGGGTGGAATGGCAGCGCCAACAGCGTCGCCGCTGATGCACAACAATGCGACGACAACGCTGGACAAGAACAAGAACAACGCAAGTGAGTATCGCTCTAGAATATGTGGATTCTAATTAAGTTTTATTAGCCCTTCAAAGAGCCTTGGCAGCAAGTTCAAAAGAAGAAACTTTTAACGACTTAAGCTTGGAGAAGATGGAAGGGATTGTTGAAAGTTTAAAGCAGATAAATAAATGTAAAGGAGGGACTGACGGTCTAGAAATGTATATCGATAATGTGTTCTTGCCTAAATACCACATCGGATATACATCAGAAGTTTATGGTTAACAAATAAGGGTTAATTCCAAACAATATGAAAGTCTTTGATAGTGTATAGAAATGATGCTAATTAAATATTTAAATAAACCCGAATCTCCTGCCAGGGCTTAGGTAGGGTGGGCTTCGATGTGCCATTGAAAACTTCTTTTTGTTGTTGCCTTTTTGCTGTAACTAATGAACTCTTTGTGGTCGATAATGCTAATTAAATATTTAATGTATGTGTATTTTGGTATTTGTATCGCCTCTCTGTGTTCTGTTCTGTTTTGTTCTGCTTCTAATTGCTGCTAAAATAAAAAATAAATCAAATAAAAAACAACTGCAACGACGCCAGCTCCAACATCCCCATCAACCACAACAACAGCAGAAACAGAAGGCACCGATGCAACATCAACAACAACAACAGCAACGTCAGCAGCAACAGCAACTGCTGCTGCTTCTCTTTTGTCTGCTACTAACCCTAGTTGTACTACTACCACTACTTCTACTACCACTGCTCCTGCTCCTGCTCCGGCAGCGCCGCGTGGTAGCCTCGTCGAGGCAGCAACAGCCACGACTGCAACAGCAGAAACAGCAGCTACAGCAGCCCCCACAGCAACAACGACTAATCACCATTCCTCTGCTTCCTCCTTTTCATCATTTCCATCGTTCCACGACGACGATGCCACGCACCTGCCACACGGCCTGCCTTCGATCCACTGTCCAACGCCGACGCCAACGTCTTCCGCCCGTAACTCGACCGTTCCGCTTCCGGTTGCGGTTCCCCTGCCGCCAATTGTAACGCCCGCCACACCCACACCCGCGACCACTGGATCATCAGATCTGTATACGCCGGACACGACGGTGGCAGCTGTTCCTTCGCCGGCGGCTGGCAATCAGATCGCCGTGCCACAGGCAGCATCGGCGGCCGCGGTCACGCCCAATACGCGAGCGGCCAATGCCAAGAAAAAGAAGATGTCCGACGAGGAAATCCTGGAGAAGCTGCGCACCATAGTTTCCGTAGGCGATCCGAATCGCAAGTACACCAAGATGGAGAAGATCGGTCAGGGTGCCTCAGGCACTGTTTACACCGCGATTGAATCTTCGACGGGCATGGAGGTGGCCATCAAGCAAATGAATCTATCGCAGCAGCCCAAAAAGGAGCTGATCATCAACGAGATCCTTGTGATGCGGGAGAACAAGCACCCGAATGTTGTCAACTACCTGGACAGTTATCTGGTGTCCGAAGAGCTATGGGTGGTCATGGAGTATTTACCCGGCGGCTCACTGACGGACGTCGTTACGGAGACCTGCATGGATGAAGGCCAGATAGCGGCTGTATGCCGCGAGGTGCTGCAAGCCCTGGAGTTCCTCCACGCCAATCAGGTCATTCATCGAGACATCAAGAGTGACAACATCCTCCTGGGCCTCGACGGCTCCGTCAAACTGACTGACTTCGGTTTCTGTGCGCAGATCTCGCCAGAGCAATCCAAACGCACAACGATGGTGGGCACACCATATTGGATGGCGCCCGAGGTGGTCACCCGAAAGCAGTACGGACCCAAGGTAAAACTCTTTACTCTTTTACAAATATAGTAGCCTTATCGTCTCTCGTTTATCCGCCTTCGCCTTTAGGTGGACCTGTGGTCGCTAGGCATTATGGCCATCGAGATGGTGGAGGGTGAGCCGCCGTATTTGAACGAGAATCCGCTTAAAGCCTTGTACCTCATTGCCACCAATGGCAAGCCCGAGATTAAAGAAAAAGACAAGCTGTCCGCAGCATTTCAGGACTTCCTCGACCAGTGTCTCGAGGTGGAGGTGGAGCGGCGAGCCAGTGCAATGGACTTGCTGAAGGTGGGTCCCACAGGCGATCTTTCTATAATTCCACAACTAATAGTGTCAGAAAATATCGTTAGTTGATCGGAATGTCGATATATAAATTAATAATATTCAATGTCAAACGCGATATTTTTCGAAATTTATAATTCTATCTGTGATCTATCCTAATCAAAGTTTGAACGTTCTCTCCCGATATATCCCTATATTCTTTACTAATATATTCCATATACATTGCAGCATCCGTTCCTGAAACTGGCCCGTCCATTGGCCAGTCTGACGCCCTTGATTATGGCTGCCAAGGAGGCCACCAAGGGCAACTGATTGACAACCAAGAAGAAGCCGCTTATTTAACCATTACTAATGAATTATTACTGCAGAAAACAACAAGAACAACAGCAACAGCAACAACCACAATAGCTACAATAACTACAAAAATTATGCATATTGAACAGATGATGAATTAATGATTATGATTACTATTATTAATTATTTATATAAACGTATTATATACACACACACACACACACACACACACATATTATATTATATATATTCTAACAAAAAACAAAAGAGAAAACGCATTACAGCAACCGAGAGACACGCGTAGTTCAATTTACACAATTCGGTTATCTGATTTTTATACAAACCCTGCAAGTAAAATGAGATCACATCATCGAAAAAAAAACATGTTTCCAACATTTGTTATACCAAAACATACATTTAAATTTGTATTTGTACTTGTATAGATCCAAAATTTGTATAAAGCATTGTGAATGCTCATCCAAATTGTAAGCTTAAAGAGAGATCGATCCACTCAAAAAAGAAAACAAAACACGTACATTATAGTTGTCAAGATTTATACATATACATTACAATTGGTAACTTTTGCATTTAAACAAAACGAAGGGAAATATACTTTCATATTATTACATTGTATAAAGCACTCTTAATTTCATTTATTTCCCCATTAAATTTCTATAAGAAAGCTTAAAGAATGTACGAATGATGTATGAGGGAGAGAGGACGAACACACGGGAAACTTTGCTGTTACTAACCTAACATGACTTGGAGTATTATCGCTGATTTTAGTAAAAGTTTCATTTAGCTTATATTATATACTGCTTTATGTAATAAAAGTACTATATTTTTATATGATTTTAAATTTTTATGTTTATTTTTCGGCTGCCTTTTCGTTGCTTCTTCTTCAATTGCTGCTGCTGCTGCTTCTGAATTCTAGTGGAATGATTAAGCCCGCTATTTGCACTCAACCACAACTGCTTTACTCCAAACACCACAACAACTTCCACAAGGCCCGCCCCCTTTTCTCACCATTTTGTATGTCAGTGTATGTAGGATGTAAATCAAAATCAAATAAACATTTATCTGTAATAGAATTTACTATTTAGACACTTATAGAAGACACACACACTTGTATTTTTCAATTTACAACAACAACAATGCAATGGAACAACAAGAACAAAACTTTAGCAATTAATACAAATATGATAATTGTAACTAGGGTGGTGGGTCACGGCAGATCCACTCTGCACTGTTCAATGAATTGGTTGGTAGAAGCCACTATACATATATAACTAGAAAATAAATAGCGTGTACAATTCGAAAGTGAACCATGAGATAAGGGAAAGATAAATATAAAACCAAGTTACTTTGTGCCTAACCGAAACCGAAAAAGGAAATCAATAAGAGCAACAGCAAGTAAATAATATACTAATACCAACTAGAAGATGTAGCGTAAAATAGTGAATCGAAATTTTAGCATATATAGAAAGAGGCAAGGCAGGAGCAGTCAACTAAAACACCAGCTAACATAGAAACGGTGCATGAATAGGTGCGTGTATATTGAGGATGTCATATTTACATCATTTTTATTTTCATTCATAAAAACATGGTCATGCTCAATTTTTGTTTTTACTTCTTTTTCAAGTTTTCCATTCCCCTACTCAAAAGTTTTTGTTTTCACAAATTGTTTCTTAGTTTTGTCCTTCTTTATTTATAAATAAATCATGATTAAAACTATAATTTTTAGGCTAAGAAGGGCTTACAAATTTTTGAATAAACTAACCAGAGAAAGCCTGCACGATGATGGTATACCTGACCCTCATTCAAGGAGTAGATTAGTTGAGCCTTTCAGTTAACAGCGTTGTTTAAACAAGGGATTACAGAAAAAATTTATATTTGAACGTCAATATTCTTCTTGAATTTTTAAATAAAAAAAAAGACAAATAACCTTTCTCTGATTTATTTCGATAATATCCATATTCGACATGATTTTAAATGCGATTTATATATGTTTAGATAAATCAGGTCAGACTTTCCTTCTCGATATACAAAAATCCCTAGTTTAAACACGAAAAACCAAAATGGATAACCCTTATAAAATCCGTGAGAAGAAAAGGATTTGTTTAAAACACTACACTGAGGGCATTATTTTTGATATTAGTTCCTAAAACACAAAAACATTTGCAGACAAATCTGAACTTAATCGATCAGAGGGCGCAGATAAGCCAAATATTGTATGGCATTAAAAACGAGATTATGGTACTTGTATTTATTTTAGTCAATAGGAAACTCGGCTAAAGTGCGAAAAGAATGTGTATTAAACAATAAAGGTAGCGATGTAGCGAACCGATGATGAATGGAGAAATAAGTATATCTAGAGATAGAACTATGAAATTGCAATGGAGAAAACACGAAACCAGATCATATATATATATATATAGTATATATGAAAAATGCAACTCTAACATAACGTATAATGATCAATAAATATTTATGACAGAAAACAAGACTTAAATTGTATTACTGTGTGGGATTTATTCATTTAAAATAATAGAAGCTACAAAACTTCGGCTTATAAAGTATTAATTTAATTGTTACGATTAAATTGAATAGTGTTATTAGCTGGCAGCAACTACTTGTTGCGGCGCGTTGACTCAGAAGCTGTGGGTGGCGGCGGCGGGCCGCGCTTGTTGAGTTCCTCTAAAAAGCCCAGCACGATGGTGCTTCTCTCCTCCTCCATATGATCCAGAACCAAGTAGCTATGGTATATGCATTTTTTTTAAATTAATTAATTACATTCATTTATAGGGTTATTTTCTTACCGCTTGTCGTTCTTGAGTATGTCCTGAATCTCCTTGAGATGGTTGGGGTTTTCCTTGATGAGATCGCTGCTCTTGTGGTTTATGAATTTGCACTCCTGCAATAGCTCTCGAAGCGATGTCTTCGCCGTCAACGTTTTATCCTTGATATAATCGCGGAATTCACGTTCGCCCTTGTCTGAATTGTATTTGAGATAGCGCGGATCCTCCTTGATTAGCTTTTTGATCTCCTTCCAGGTGCTGGTCAGCTGAAGGGTGCTAATCTCGTCCAGCATTTCGCGGAATCGTTCGCGCTTCTTCTTCATCAGATTGTCAATGTGCTCGTTGAATTTCCTAAAGTGAAATGGACAGCATTAGTTTTGCGAGTATTAAATAATTTAACGCTATATCCTTACCGCTCGCGATCGTCCCTGTCGAGTGTTTCGATCAGTTCCCAGCGATGATCCTTGCGGAGCTGCCGCTTCACCTCCTTCCAGGTGAAGTCCGGCGTCCTTACCAGATCCGTCAGCAGTGCCGTGAAATGGCCAATGCACTCCTCACGCATATGGTGCTCGCGCTCCTTGTCCCGATCCCTCAGATGTCCGGCTAAGGTGCGCTGCACCTCCTTTTCGCGCTCCCTAATACTCTGCTCGGCCCTCAGCTTTTTCTCCCGCTCCTTCTGCTTCTGCTCAGCCTCGTCCTCCCGCTGCCGGGCTAACTCGCTGTCTTCGCTGCCTGCCCGTTCTTCCCGGTCAGAGTCCTCGCGGTGCTCGCCCTCCTCCTGCAGACAAAAGTACCAATTAAGCATACATTTTTTTATTATTTTCTAATCCTGTCTTACCAGAGAATCCCGTTTCTTGTTCTTCTCTGGCTTGGCCTTGTCCTCTTTGTCCTTTTCCTTGGATGACTTACGCTCGCGGTCTTTATCCTTTGAACGACTGCGACCTCGGTCTTTGCGACTTTTGTCCTTATCCCTTTCCTTGTCTTTATCCTTGTCCTTATCCTTATCCTTCTCCTTATCCCGCCGATCGGACTTGCGTTCGCGGTGCCTTTCACGTTCCCTTTGCTCCCGCAATTCCCGCTCCTTCCGCTTCTCCTCCTTCATGATGTGCAGATAGTCCTCGAAATACTCCTCCCGGTACATGGAATCCACAGCTCGATATCGGGAGTCCGACTCGAACTTCTTCTTGATGTCATACCACCTGGTGTGACGCTCAATGTCGTGTCGTTCGCGCAGCATGTCCAGAAAGTCCTTGCGGATCTAGAGTGTGTGATATTGTGTGTGAAAGGAATATATTGACATGACAGCCATGCGGAAGAGAAGAGAAATGCCACAAAGGGATCGAGTTAGAAATCTGGCATTGATGAGTCCTTCACTTAACATTCTACAACTTAAATGCCGAACTTAGACCTTATAGCTATAAGAGTTTTAAGACTACTAAGAACATAGTTACACGATGTTTGGGTTCCTGAAAGAGAACGATTAGCGGTCGGATACATAACTGAAATAGAACATTAGATTAGCTCAGGTCCTGCTAGTTGAGAGAGGAGTGAACGTACAAGGGCGATATCAGACTGAAATCGGAACCACAGGTAATCATTGAATGCAAAATAAATCGTACTAAATACAAGTGATACAGATTAATGCAAGTAAGATAATGTGCTTTATCGAAATAGTGTAAATGAAACGGGTGCTAAAAATAAGCGTTACTTAGGGAGGGATGTGGAGTACTTAATCTCACAAACGGACAAATAACCCAACTCCACACCTCTCTCCATTGATTAGCAGCAGGCCATAGAGTTTTTTTTATAAACTTCCGGCCAGGCCGAAGCGTACAATGGAATATTCAGTAGATCTAAAGTAAACATATGGTACATATATTCAGTAACGAGAGCCTTTCAGCGACTTTAGGCCGCTGCCTGCTGGACTTGCGAGAGCAAAGATTGTGAGATTTGTTGCGACAATGGGTTACCTCACACATCTTTGGTCTATGCAGGGCCGTGATAAATGGGCCGGGTTCGGTTCCTTGGGCTTGCCTCTGTCAGGCGACAGGTGAAACTGCCGAGTGTTCTTTTTATTATTTGTAGTAAACAAAACGAAAATAGTGGGTTAATTAAAATTAAGTATTATTCATACTGTTTGCTCAGCGCCGCAGACACCAGCACACGAATTGCTGTCCCTCTGGATCACTGGACCGATCACTCTTCTGTCTGTCTGTCTCCGGCCGACTCCCCTCCGAGGCATCCATCCGAGAGCCCAAACGAGACCATCAAACATCATCAATCATTGATCTTCCAAATGCCAATTATGCACACATCGTCACATCATCAATATATTTCTTCATCACATCGCACATCACATCCGAGACTTGGGCGACGTGGGGCGTGGGGCGGGAAGTGGAAATCACACCAACAATTATCAGGTAAAAACCTTTCGATAGTTTTGTTTTATTGATTTTAATGATTTTTGATTGATACTGTTATTATTTTTTTTTCCAAATTTGTTTCTTATTGCAGAAAAACAAATTTTTAATGTTTGTTGCTTTTGTATGTAACTCAAGTAACTCACCACACAGATTGCAAGCGTGTGCGTGGTCAAGTCAAGATCAGTGGACGACGACGGATGACGATGACAGACGACGGACGGCGGGCTGAGGGTTGCTGAGGACGATGAGGTGGTACTTGTACAGGTCGTGGTTGTCGATGCTGTTGCTCTTGTGTATTTTGGTGTGTTGGGTGGTGGTGCATTTGTGCTGTAACCTGTTGGCTAGTGGCTAAAGTATCGGGGTGGCAAACCACCGGGAACCCAACACGTTCGTTCAGGGGATTCAGATTCGGTATCGGTATCGGTTTCATTTTCAGTTTGGTTTGATTCAGTTTCGATTCACACGTTGTTTATGGTTTAAAAGTTAACAGAAAATCAATCACATTATGTAAATACGTTTGGCATACGGGTAGTAAGTTATTAAATATAGTTTATATAAGATATATGCATATATATGTTTAAACATCGAAATACGTAAGGAGGATGGGATTGGGGCGTCAGCATGCCCTAGGCCTACCTGCTCTTTCTTTAGCAACTTGTCCTCCTTCTCGCGCCGTCGCACCTCCACGATGTACTCGTTGAAGAGGCTCTCCCGCTCGCGTACCTTCTCGATAGCGCGATATCGCTCGTCCTTGGCGTTCTTCTGGCTGAACTCGGAGAACGAAGATCTGCAGAAATTAATTGATAATTCATAATTTTAAGGTTTAGAAAAAGCACGTAACAGAACACTTACTTTCCATGCAGCCTGGCCTCCTCCATGAGACTGCGGAACTCTTCTCGCTTTTGCCGCATCTTGTTCCGCTTCTCCTTGCGCTCCTCCTCGGCCCGATCCTTGACATACTTTTCAAATACCTGTTTGCGTTCCTTCGATGTCAGCAGTAGATACCGTGGATCGAACACGATCTTGTGTAGCTCCTTCTCCCAAGTGCTGAATGCTGAAACGTCCTTCTCCCTCAACATCTCCTTGAACTGAGTAACTCGCATCTCCAGCGGCACTAGGGCTCGCTCCTTGGCCGCCCGCTGTTCCGCCTCCAGAGCGGCATCCTCGGCCCGCTTTGACTTTGAAACTGATATGAGGATTTTTAATAATAAATAATTTTAGGATTTTATATTTAAAAGCTTACTCATTCGCACTCGCTTGGTGGGCACCTCCTCCACACTGGACTCCGACTCTGTGCGTATCTTGATCACTTCGTCGTCGTCGTCATCATCCGGCTCCACTCGCTGCACTTGCTGCTGCTGCTGTTGGGCTTCTGTCTGGGCCTGCGTCTGTTCCTGTGCCACCTCCTCGGTGGATTTTTGTTCTGCCTCGGCTGTTTTCTCCTGCGGCGTCTTTAGCTGCTCGGGCCTCTCGTTGACGGCCTTGTCGACATCCTCGCGATTCATTAGATCCTCGGGACGATCCCAAACCGAAGTTCTGGTCGAGGGATTGTAGAAAAAGACGCGGGCATCTCCAGTCCACACAACACACCAAGGTGTGCCAGCTATTGGGGTACTTGTCACGGGTCGACTCTTGTCAGTCTGCTTGGCCGTGGCCGCCGCCTTTTTCTGCTCCTCCTCCTTCTTTCGTTTCTCCTCAGCCGCCTTCTTGGCTTCCTTTTCTAGAGCGGCGGCCTGAGCAGCCTTAGTGTTCTCCGAGTTCGCCTTCATTGCAGCGGCGGCTGCTGCAAAAGCAGCATGCGGATCAAAACCCGGTGGAGCTGTGCCCGGTGCTAGGTGCATCATCGGATTGGGCAGCAGGTGAGGCGGCAGTCCGGTCGGAGCAGTTGCCACTGCAGGCGCCACTCCGGAATGCGCGGCCATTCGAGCGGCCTCCATGTCTCTAAGGGCTTGCGGTTTATCCCAAACGCTCTCACCTCGTCCGGCATGGAAATAATAGGGCCTGCCATCCGGGGCTCGGTGTTCCGACCACTCGGCAGCCCGAGCTATGACAGCCGGATCGATAACACCGGGCTTGATGATTAATGTCTTGGCCGGCTTATCCTGTCCCCCAGGAGGCCCGTGCATGTGTTGCTGTTGCTGCCAGGGCGGTATGCCCACACCCCAGGGGGCTCCGGCGGGAGCAGCTCCTCCTGGGAATCCGTAAGCCGGCGGCGGCATGCAAAATGGCGGCTGTCCAAATCCAGGAGGCGGCTGCATACCCGGCGGCTGGAACATGGGCGGCGGCTGTTGACGCACATTGGGCGGCGGCTGGGAGAGCAGTGGCGTCGCGGCATTTGGCGGGGGCTGGCTCATCAAATGCGGCGGCGGTTGCGAGGTGAGGTGAGACACCCCCGGTACCTCGCCGGGGGGCTCGGTGCTCTTCGGCTCCGCCTTGGCGGCCAGTGCAGGTCGCTTGGCCATCTCCTCCACCTCGGCCTGAGTCATGATTTTGACATTCGGGCCCTCGGGACGCGTCCATGTGGTTTCCCTCGTCACTGCATGGTAGTAGTAGGAGCGGTCATCCCCAGCTTTGGTCTCCACCCAGATCTCTGGAGGTCCTGCGATTACACCATTGGCTCCAGGCGGCGGCTGTTGCTGATTTGGTTGCTGCTGAATCGCCTGCTGTTGCTGTTGGAGCGCCTGCTGCTGGGCCGTGTGCTCCCCCATGGGCCGTCCACTGAATGCATTAAATGGTTTGCTCCTGAAAATGGGTCAAGGTACGTCACTGTTTTTCGTTCAAGAACTATATAATCCTTGACTACGTACCATTGAACCTCGTTAGTTTTTTCCTGGGCTATAGCAACGCCATTATTAGGGGTGGTCGCCTCCTGGCCATTGTCGCCACTACCAGTTCCATTTCCATTGAGACTTACTCCTGGCGGAGGCGATTGATTCGCTTCCAGCTTGTTATTCGGCGACTTGGCAAGTTCGCTTTCCATGCCCTCATCTATGTTTGCTTCCATTTCATCTATTTTTCACTTAACGCTTTGCATTTATAAAATTTTCAGAAATTTTCTGCAATTTTCTGCCGCTAGAGATGTAAATAAAACCAAGTATGCTTTCGATAAGTGTTGGGTTATCGAACGGCAGCACAATGGCAGCCCAGGCAGCGCTGCCGGACTGAGAAAATATTTGAAGTTGAAGAATACCCCTTATAATGGACGGGCACAACACAAATGCAGCACTTTTGCCTCAATATGTAGCAAAGACATAAAAAGAATACTTTATACATACAATAATTTAATATTTTATGTGTATTATTTTTTATTAATAATATTGTTTTCTTTAGCAAGTTTCAGCTATTTTAATAGCTCCATCTAGCTATCAATGTTCGAAGTTTTCATCGATGTTTTTGCACCTCTACTGGTCACACCGCGGCTTAGTAAACACGTGCAGGAAAGCTTGTTGCAATGGGCAAAATACGGAAAGTAAAAACACGGACGCCCTCCGGCGTGGATACCTCAGTGGATCTGGAGAATGCACTTGACAACTCGACAGAGGAGGAGGCGACGGGCTGCGGGCCCATTGAGGCGATCTGCGTACACCTGCAGCGGCCGGATGTGGAGGACAAGCTAAACGGACTGCATTCTTTCGCGGTTTTGGCGCTGCGCAAGGAGAAGGTGCGGGAGATTTGCGAGAGCGAGCTGGTCCGGATTGCGGCTCCCCTGCTGTGCGACAAGGAGCCGGCCATCCGAGATGCTGCCGCCGGAGCCTTCAGGAATCTTTCCGTGTTCGGCTCGGAGGTGTGCGACTTTCTCGTGGACAACGACATATTAACGGCACTACTGTCACTTTTGCTGGACTACGACCTGACCAAAAATGGCTTCGAGAGCGAAATCCTTTCGGACATCTTCCTCCAGGCGGTGCATTTGCTTCGTAATCTGTGCGAGAGCTCGCCGACGGCGACGGAAGCCTTCAACCAGGCAAATCTCCTCCCCAGGCTACTCCTGTGCCTGGATTACAGAAAATTTGGCCTAGATATTGCCCTCTCAGTAGCACAGTTAGTTCTAGTGGTGTCCGAGAATAACTCTAGTTCCTGGAACCTTCTGGCCAACGCTAGTATACTGCCTGAGCTCCTTAATATTCCGGCTGAGAGCCACGGACAGCTCTACCTCAACGCCCTGGCAGCTGGTATTCTATGCAATGTGCCGGCCTGCGCGGCAGCTCACACCCGGGAGATCCTGACTAGTCTTAACCAACTGCTTACCATCGACACACAGGCCCAGCTTATAGGATGTAAATCCGAGATTCAAAGTGCCAAGTCTAAAAACGAGGCCCCAGTGCTGGAGATATCAATGGAAACGGAAGAGCTCACTGAAGCCCAGAACGTCAATTCGGCCAAACCGAATGAGAGCGAAGGGGAGGAGACGCTGCAGAACCTGGAGCACTTGCTGGATGCCCAACGTCTGGTGGCGGAAATCATAACAAATCTGGGCTCCAGCGATGACCAAAGCGAATGGGGCTCGGACAGCAATCAATCTGAGACGGAGAGTGTGGCTGACTACGAAATGGAGGAAGATGCAGCAGACAGTGGAGCTGGAGGATTGCCCGCCAACTTCTTGGAGACCATTAGAGAGAACCATGTGGTGGAGAAGCTGTGGCAAAAAGCTCAGCCCTTAGATCCTTCTGTGGAGAAGCTTCTCGATCAGCAAGAGAGCATTCGGGAAAAGCTGGCAAAGATGCGGGTGTCCTACCTCATTTGTCTGCAGAATCTGTGCAATGTGCTGACTGCTGAAAATTTGGGTGGCTATAGCGACATCTACAACATGTGGATGAATCTGGGCCAGCAGGCTTTCAAAGGAACCGAGGATGCGTCCGTCATGGAGGCTATAACCTCGCTAATGCGGTCCTCCCTGAGTTTGTTAAAGTCACGGCGCGATCTCTTTGGCCAGATGACCGAAAACGATCTAAACATGATCATCGAGGGCGCCAGCAAATGCACGGTGATGGACATTCGAGTAAACTGGAACCGGATGCTTGGCACATTGGGTTCCCTGCTCTCAGAGTCACTCGTCAAGGCCATTGTGCTCTTTCTGTTGAACTCATGTGCTCGCGAAGAAGATTTATGGGCCTTGTCCGAAGGACTGGACGCCCTCATGGACATATTTGCTGTGGATGATTGGCCTCAGATCATCGCTGAGCTGGAAATGTGCGAGCGTGTCCAGGCGCTGGAGGAACTTTTCAAATCTAAGTTACGCCAACAGAAACGAGAGCTCAAAGAGCGAAAAGCAACTATTTATACAGTAAAAACTAATTTTTCACGCTTTGTTTCGTATCTAAACAAGAACTGTAAACAATAAAATAAATTTACCGAAAATAAGTAACATTTATTAAATAAATTTTTCTTCAGCTGGAATGACAACTTTTCAAGCTCGCTAAATGTCGCGAGGTATTCGAATTTTTTTTTTTGTTTATTTTTGGGCTTTGAACATTCAATTTAGTTTTTAGCTTAAGATGGTTTATAGCTATTTCGTTAAGTGTATTCCGATTTCACGGATAATGAGCTTGACCATTTAATTTATAAAAATACAACATTATTTTTAGTTGAAAGAGGTTGGCAGGTAGGCAGTCTACTTTTTGTGGAATTGGCCATTTGACCGTCTTCAGGACTGCAGGAAATTCTACGACAGGAGGTGCAACGACACCGAAACGAGAACAGAACACTGGTGCGGCGACAGCCCCACAGGATGATATTAATGAAAATAAAGCTGACATTCCTGAAATTGGTAAAAAAGGCAAAGTTAAATCATGACCACCGAAAGATCGTGCTGATAACCAGCAACCATAAGGTGGAAGATAATGCGTTACCAGAAGTTGTTGAAGGACTTTACAGGACTTAAGGTAACAGTGACAGCAGGCTAACGGCCAAAAGTCGCCGGAAACATAGGACACGGACCGCCGATAGCTCAGTCAAATGGATATTTGTCCCTTAAGTTTCAGCAGTCGGTATACTCCAGGAAGTTTTCAACAAGGAAAAAGTGAGGTGTAATATAAATAAATAAATAATAAATAAAATCAAATGAATTGATATATTTAAAGTTTAATTTCCTACTTTAAATTAAATGTAAAATATCATATTCTTCAATTGGTAAAAAACATTTCCTTGGTAGAAATATATATTAATTATGCACCTAAAACAGTCCAATTACTACGTCCTATTAGGCTGCAGTGATCTCCAGATGGGGTTTATGCGATGACACCCCTCGCGCAGGTGGTTCAACAGAGCTGCAATGCTTCCCTCAACGGGGGTGCTGGGCCGAAGCATGCCTGCCCGCCGGCAGACGGCGACATGCCGTCCGTATCGCCATTTGGTCTTGAATAATTTGTTGCAGTGCTCACACATCAGACTTTCTCCCTCCTCCCCCTCCCCCTCCTCGTCCTCGCCACCAGAACCCTCTCTATCCGTCCTTGCCGTCGACCTTTTGGGACTCGACCACTTGGGCTCCGGTTTGATGAGCAGTTGCATTTTGTTCTTTCTCTGCAGCTCCTCTTGATGGTTGTAGCGAATGTGGTTGAAAATCTTCGACGTACTGGTCTTGGTGCGGTCGCAGAGCGTGCACTTGAGATAGGAGCGGTAGGGCAGATGCTTGAAGCAATGCTTTTGCAGCTGCGAACGCCTGGTGGTTGGCTGAACCTCGCGACACTGCAGGCACATGGCCTTGCGGCCCGGCTCTAGGATCTTGAAGCTGTTCTCGATGATGTGCTCAAAATCGTGCTTCTTGAACACGTGCGCCCGCCATTCGTCCATTGAGGCAATCTCCTTGCCGCACTTGGGACACAAATACGATATAAGCTTGGTAAGCCCATTGGTGGACACCTCCGTGTCAGAATCCCGCGTGGGCGACGTTGACAGCCGACGGCGTTTGGCCGCCTGTACCTGTGTGCCCGATGTGTTCATTTCCTTTCTAAGCTGGGCCACCTCCTCCTTGCCAAGTGCATCGATCTCGATAATCACCAACTCTTGATTGTCCTCCTTTACCTGGGCCTCCGGTGCCACTGCCTCCTTCTTCTGTTCATCTTCTTTAGCTTGGGTGGGATATTCTTTATCTTCGAAAAACACTTGACACAGTGCATCCAAATCCGCCTCGTACTTGGGCGCCTTCTCCTCCTCCTTGCGCAAAATGTCCTCGTAGGCATTCAGACACCTGTCCAGGTTCTGTTCGCTGGCATTGGTGTTGTTTGTGGTCTTAGTCGGAGCTGGTGGTGTTTGAGCTGTGGGCTTTTCCATTTCCGCCTGCAGGTCAATGTCCATTAGTGCCTTTTGCAATAGATCTTTCCGTTTTTGGGTGGGGACATTTAATCTTGGACGTCCACGTGGTGCCTTCTTGGCCAATACGGGCTTCTCCACTTTCCCTGAATTTACAGAACTTGCGGCAGCGGCGGCGGCTGCCGGGGGCTTCTGCTCCTGCTGCTGTTGTCGCTTCATTTGGCGCAATTTGTTCTCGTACTTCTCGATCTCTCGCATGTGGGTATCCATAAGGTGGACGTTGAGTGCCCTGCGCCTCGTGTACGCCATACGGCAATGCACGCAACGGTATGTCTCACTGTGCTCCAGATGCATAAAGTAGTGGTACTGCAGCAGGGCGATTGTCTTGTGGGCATTCTCCACCCATTTGAAGCACAGCTGACACTCATGGAAACGCTCGTCGATTTGGATAAAGTTAAAGTCCGTGTAGGTCTTCTTTAGGTAGTCATGTTTCTGAATGTAAATCAAATATTGCATTACAAAAGGTGGCTTTGGGGGTATTGGGGGGTCTTCAACTTGCCGTATTGAGATGTTGACGCCACTCGGCCTGTGTGCGAAACGCTTTGCCGCATTCTGGACATATATAGACCATGTGCGCCTCAAGGCGTGCATTCAGCCGGCTCTGCTCATCCGTTAAAGACACGCTCTTCGACATTTTCGAGAAAAGTAGGACAACTGTCCAAAATATAAACAATTTAAGTAATTTGCTCGTTATCGATTTGAGATGAGCGATCAGCGATAAAACTGAAATATAGCCAGAGCAGTGTGGCCATATTAGCTTTCATAATTCTTGTTTCAGAAAAATGCAAATTTTATTTCCCAATTAAAAAAAAAAAGGTTTAATACTCAGATATCAGATTATTATTTGATAGATTTATTTGTTTTTGTTTTAAAGTCGCGGTAAGCAGCAAAACTTGTTCTTAGTCGCATCGATAACTACATGCAGTCATATTATCGGGCAAACAGCTCATCTCTAGCACGCCAGACCTTCCTGTGCCCGCGGCTCGGGCTAAGTTGGAAAATATCTCAAAATAACGTTAGGAAAGCCTTTTTAATTTAGTTTTACGCTATAAAATTAGGAAAGCCTTGCCATGTCGTCCGCAGCCAAGCCGGCGGTAGGTTGCAATTCTCTCTGTTTGAGCGTCAACGCTTTATTTAAGCACTTGAATTGTTTTCTATTCGCAGACGAGCTCTGCCAGTGGGAGCTCCACGTCTGCAGCTGCTGCCGCCGTAGCCTCTGCCTCAGCATCAGCCGCGTCGACATCCACCAACGTGCAGGAGTTCAAAATCCGGGTGCCCAAGATGCGCAAGAAGCACCACGTGATGCGGTTCAACGCCACTCTCAACGTGGATTTTGCCCAGTGGCGTAATGTGAAACTGGAACGGGAGAACAACATGAAGGAGTTTCGGGGCATGGACGAGGATCAGCCCAAGTTCGGCGCTGGGTCTGAGTACAATCGTGATCAGCGCGAGGAGGCGCGTCGCAAGAAGTTTGGTATTATTGCACGGAAATACCGTCCGGAGGCTCAGCCTTGGATCTTGAAAGTCGGCGGCAAGACCGGCAAGAAGTTCAAGGGTATCCGGGAAGGCGGTGTGGGCGAGAATGCAGCCTTCTATGTATTCACTCATGCTCCGGACGGAGCCATCGAGGCATACCCCTTAAACGAGTGGTACAACTTTCAGCCTATTCAGCGTTACAAGTCATTGTCGGCGGAGGAGGCTGAACAGGAGTTTGGGCGGCGCAAGAAGGTAATGAACTACTTCTCGCTCATGTTGCGGAAGCGCCTGCGCGGCGACGAGGAAGAGGAACAGGATCCGGAGGAGGCCAAACTACTAAAGGCGGCCACCAAAAAGTCCAAAGAGCTAAAGATCACCGACATGGACGAATGGATTGATTCCGAGGATGAGTCCGACTCGGAGGATGAGGAGGATAAGAAGAAGAAGGAGCAGGAGGACAGTGATGATGACAAGGCCAAGGGCAAGGGCAAAAAGGGAGCGGACAAGAAAAAGAAAAAGCGGGACGTAGATGATGAGGCCTTCGAGGAGTCTGATGATGGTGACGAGGAGGGCAGGGAAATGGACTACGACACCAGCTCCAGCGAAGAGTATGTCCAAGTAATATTTAATTTTCAATTGTAAATAACGTTTTTTTGTTTCATCTTCTATAGCGAACCGGATCCGGAGGCCAAGGTGGATAAGGACATGAAGAGCGTGGCCGAAGAGGATGCGCTGAGGAAGCTACTCACCTCTGACGAGGAGGAGGAGGATGAGAAGAAGTCCGATGAATCGGACAAGGAAGACGCCGATGGCGAAAAGAAAAAGAAGGATAAGGGCAAGGACGATGCCGCCAAGGACAAAAATAAGAAGAAGAAAACAGCCAAGGACGACAAGAAGGGCAAGTCGAATGGTAGCGGCGACTCCACAGACACAGACTTTAGCTCCGACAGCACAGACTCTGAGGACGATCTCAGCAATGGTCCGCCCAAAAAGAAGCCCGCCTCCAAGGACAAAGACAAGGATAAGGACAAGGAAATCGCCGCTGCCGGCAGCAACAGCAATGCCAACAAATCGCGATCGGCCACGCCCACCCTCTCGACAGATGCCAGCAAACGCAAGATGAACAGCCTGCCCAGTGACCTCACCGGCTCGGACACCAGCAACAGTCCCACCAGCACACCGGCGAAGAGGCCGAAGAGCGAAATCAGCAACTCGCTTCCCACATCCTTTTCTGGCACCAAAGTAGAGTGAGTACAGCGTGGCTAAAGACATCCTTTAAGCTTCTTCTAACTCATGTACTCCCATCTTGCAGGGATTACGGCATCACCGAGGAGGCAGTTCGTCGCTATCTCAAACGCAAGCCTCTGACCGCTACCGAACTTCTCACCAAGTTCAAGAACAAGAAGACTGGCGTCTCGAGCGACCGTTTGGTTGAGACCATGACGAAAATCCTGAAGAAGATCAATCCCGTCAAGCACACCATACAGGGGAAGATGTATCTCTGGATAAAGTAGTCGGCACAGACATGTGATTTTAAAAACTTTATAATCCAAAATGCATTATTGTTCTGCAACAGTAAAAATATACAAAAAGCTATTGAAATCAATTTTATTTTGTCACAAGTAATGCGGACGTTAGGAATTAATTAAATTTATTAAGTCACTGGGCTGCTAGGAATTTTACAATGATGTTTAAAGTTACAGTAGGCTTATTAAAATGGCTTAATAGATTTTGTATCCACATATTAGTCGCGCGGGCAAACATTTTTCAAAACAGTTGGTGCTCTAGAGACGGTTGTTGGGTCGATTAAGCTGCAGTATTCGATATATTGCAGAGTAATCCGAGCGAAAACATCGATGTTGCTGAATAAAAATGCGATACATCGATCATTTCAAAAATATCGGTACCACCATCGAAGTTTTTGCAGCTCTAACGTTCGGGGTAGATGTAAATTGTAATATCCCAATAATTAGCAAGTGAGCCAAAAAGCTCGTTTTCTCCTTATCGCGACGTGTGTCATGCCCAGGGGGTAACACAGAGAGGATCCCGCTGATCACCGGACACGGAGCCAAAGCATCCCCGCCTGCCGGAACAGGTCAAAACAAAGTAAAACGCAATTCCACTGCGATGGCGACGAGTGGGGAGGCGAGCGAGTGTTGAAAAAATCGGATTGGATATAGGGAATCTGCCAGAAAGGGAATCAAAGACCAGCCAAGAGCAGTGCGCGAGCCATCAGCAAGTAAGTTTACAGTGAGTGTACGTGAAAAATGGTTGGGAAAACACAGGAAATCGCTCTCAGCTGCTTTGTTGTTGTGTTAATTAAACGCATACACAGACGCAGTCGCAGGCACCCACACACACTTGCACATGTCCCAGCAGATACGCCTGAAAAAAGCATAACAAAAGCGAATTTACGAAATTGAAGTACATTAACTTCTAGCTGCTGCTCTCAATTGGGCGGTGCTTTATTCGTTTATCCTTTGGCGCGTTTCACCTGTTACCCGCGGGGCGTTTTCTATATATTTATACGTTCATATGTACAAAAAGAAAACCTTGAATTAACCCCCTTCTCCACCACCCTTTCGTGGTGCCTTGTAAAGTTCAAGGTATGCTTGTGCGTGTGTGTGGGCGGGAGCTGCGTGTGTGCGCTGGTGTGTAATGTGTAATTTGATATATCGGCGCCCTCTAAACAAAGCGAATTAGGGAAAAATTTGCGCAGAAATATTGAAGGGATTTCATAGGACATTATCAATGTGCTGGGATAATTTAAATGAACTTCAAAGTGAATGTTAGCCAAAACCGGATTTAATAAAAGTGGCCCTGAGAGGACTTGAAGTAAAGAACCTTGATATGGGTTTACTTATCCGAGTAACGTACAACATCTTTACGGTTCCTAAAGGTTTAGTCTATTTAGCTGTATGTAAAAAAAAAATAATGTTTCAATTTTTGAAAAAAGTTTTATTATTAGTAAAGGTTTAGAAAATATATCTTTTGAATTTTATAAAAAATAGAAACTAGGCCACACCGATTAGTTCTAGGGCTAAAGTCATGGCTCTTATCTCTTATCATCAAAGTAATAATAAATGATTAGTCATCTTTAGCAGATTAGCAAAAAATAAACCTAAACCAATTTCTGCACTTAATGAAATAAAATAATTTTTAGAAATTTTATATATAGAATAAAATTTCAGGGGAATACCCTAAAAATAGGAGCATAATAGACTATAGGCTTTTATTGAATTTATAGTTTATAGAACTAAGATTTTGATATTCTAAAACTGTAAGGATATCTGGGATATGGTTCTGAGTTTAGCAGTTAAAATACCTGTACCAATCGGGGATTGAAATTCTATCGGACGCACGCGCCTAACAGATTGAATTTCGCATCGGAATATTTAGCCCTGTGTGTCGTCGGCCTCCTCCCCATTTTATTGTTTACCCATCCAATAAAAACAAAGTCACGTTCTCATTAAAGTCACTGCTGCTCCGCTTGTCTATCGATGTGCTAATGCCTGGTGACGTTTTTTTTCTTTGTTGACCTGTGAATTTAATACACATTTTTGTGGCATATTTGCGCACCGCATCGCACCGCACCACTCCGTGGGGTGTGTGTGCCAATGGGGTTAGCATATTTATTAATTTTTCATAAAGCAAACTTTCCACGTTTGCTTTGCTCTCATCCGCTGGGATCCATCTGCGTTCTGGTGGCGATTAGCTAGCTATAGGTCTCTGGGTCTTATCAGCTAGTGACTCATCTGGTTTAAGCCGGCAAGCAGGTTTGCCTCTACATTAGCTTCGATGCGATTACTGAATCTGTCCACAGAGATCTCGGGTCAGTATCGGATCGCGTTTTAGTTGGCCGATAAAATCAATTGATTGGCAAATTGAGCTCAATCACTGACTGGCGGCCAAATGCGTTGATTGTTGCTGCTGCTTGCATAAACATCAACTGCAATAATTTCAAGAAACCGCACCGACAGATCGTCGTCGCTGTGTCAACAAACAAAACAGCTGTTCGGCTGACATGTCTGAAAAAGAAAGTAAAATTTACCCATATCAACAGCAAAGCACACATATGTAAATTCATACCTACCACCGCCGACCCCCTGCACAGTCAGCGCACTTGGTCGTAAAAATTATAATGTAGCAGCGATCACAAGCCGTTTATCTTATCAGCTGGCTGAACTGTTTGTTTGCCGTTGAAACGCGAAGCCGAGCCGAATGTATCCGCTGGTAGCCTTCGTGCCTGATCCTCATTTACCATGTCGGTCAGGCTAATAGCACAAAACAGTGCCAACTTATTCTATATTTGCATATTTAAATAGTTAAAATATTTATTAATTTATATTGTGTTTAATAAAGAATACTTTCCCCTAGTATAAAGTTATTAACATTGTTTAGGAGCGTCCTATTGGTATTATTTTGATTACAGTACCTCACTAACTCTCTTACCTTTATATTTCACAGTCCAAGGTCGTAAATCAGTCAATCGCTGGTGGTGGCAACCAGATGAGACATGCTAATTGTGCGGATGGTCTTTACGCATCGAAAAAGCAGTGGACACAACGGACTAGAGCAATAACAGTATAGGAGGATAACCCGTTCGTCGCCGGAAGTTGTGTCGTCCTGGGTGGCAGTATGTCCAGGAGGAGTTGCCACATAATTACCCTGCTAGGCTTGTGTCTGGTCTGTCATGAGGCGGCATTGGCTAGGGGTCATGTGCTGGTCTATCGACGAATCACAAGTCAGGTAGGTTTTAGCTCTAAATCCTCCTAAACATATAAACACTCATTACTTTTGATTTACTTGCAGTTGATTGAAGAGTTCAATGATCTGCCAGCACAATTTGGCGCCCCGCTGCCCTCAAATGGTCTCAAGGTGTATGTGGTTCCCGCCAAGCGGCCATATTTTGGTTGTGATTCTTTGGACAGGCCGCCGCATCTAAATTATCCAGCGAATGCCAAATTTGTGGCGCTGGTATCTCGGTAAATAACGGATATCAAAATGCCACAATGGCAAATGATTTGTGGCTAATTTTGAATATTTTTTAGTGGTGGCGAATGCACCTTTGAGCGCAAGGTGCGTGTAGCCCAGAATGCCAGCTATTCCGCTGTGATTGTCTACAATAATGAAGGCGATGACTTGGGTAAAAAAATATTACTTCCCTAACAAAGCAATAAGAATACTCAATGCCCTTCCAAACTTTACAGAACAAATGTCCGCCGATAATGCGACGGGCATCAGAATACCCTCCGTATTTGTGGGCCACACGACGGGCAAGGCGCTGGCCACATATAACACGCCCGAGGTGGTGCTGATCATCAACGATGAGCTGCCCTTCAACATCAACACCCAGCTTATATTGCCCTTTTCCATACTTATCGGCCTGTGCTTCATCATTATGGTGAGTGTGATCCTTGAATGATTCGTTATTTTTTTTTTGAATGGATTTCTTTGTTGCCTGCGGCCAGGTTATCTACATGATCTACAAGTGCATTCGCGAGCAGCGTCGCTTGCGTCGCCATCGACTGCCCAAGAGCATGCTGAAGAAGCTGCCGGTGCTTCGCTACACTAAGAACAATGTGAACAATAAGTACGATACCTGCGTAATCTGTTTGGAGGACTTTGTCGAGGACGATAAGCTGCGGGTGTTGCCCTGCTCACATCGTAAGTAAAGTGACCTCTGTGCTGATTTACTAGCTCATCTCAACTCTATTGTTATATTCAGCTTATCACACACACTGCATCGATCCCTGGCTCACCGAAAATCGTCGCGTCTGTCCCATTTGCAAGCGCAAGGTTTTTACGAAGGGCGAAGCACGTGCAAGTCGGAGTCGACAGCCTTCTTTGGATAATGTCACCGATACTGACGACGACACCACTCCACTGTTGCAGCAGCAGCAATCAAACGGCAGGCAGGGAGGAGGCCAGGTGAGCTCTGCCTCCTCCGCTGCTGGTGCAGCTGGCGGTAGCAGCTCGAGTGTTTCAGCGGCTGCTGCTGCGGCCGCAACAACGCGACACGGCACCTTCCGGCGTGGGGACGCTGGTCGGAACCCTTTCGAGGAGTCGCAGAGCTCGGACGACGAGAATGGTACGCCTTCTGGCGAATTGCATATCTTGATTGTTCAAATACCTAATACCCAATACTTTATACACAGCCCTGCTGGACTCGGCCGTGCGTCCGGCCCACGAACGCATCAATCCCTTCGATCGTGCGCCCAACCTTCCGGCCCATCTAGCAGAGCAGTTGGGCGAACGTCGTCCCACGATCTGGTCTCGCATCAACTTTGGGTAAGAATAATAATTTTGATAAAACACCAAAAGTCCACAGATAGAAATTCATTCCTTTTCTGCAGTTCGTTCTTCCGACGTCAGCCGACTACAATTAGTGTGGCGGCGCCGCCCTTTCTGGATCAAGTGGAGTCTGGTACCATGGGTGCCATGGGTTTGCCGGTGACGGGGACAGTTGCCGTAGCCACGCCCGCATCAAACAACATCCTCAATCCGAATTTAAGCGGCTCCTTCAAGGACGACGACGATATGCCACCGCATCGATCGATCTACGAACCGATAGCAATCAGTACGCCTGCCACGGAGACAACGGCGGCCGCCGATGAGTCGGCTTTCCTGCAAACGCCCACGCAGGGCGGCATAGGCGTGGCCGCACTGCCGCATAGCGCCTCCGATCGCCAGTTTCTCATATGAGTACCGAGTCCTTAGCCTGTAGGTTGTTTGTCCACTCGATGATCCAAGAACACGGAATGCAGTTTATCGATTGGACTTTCTCTATAAATGCTGTGGCTGCCAGCTGCTTTGTTTTAAACAATTAACTAATGTTTATTATTAAGATTAATAAATATGTAGCCAAAACTTGTGTTGGACTGTGCGCTGCTGCTGTCCCACTTCCAGGACAACCTCCCGCAAACACAGCGCAAATACTGACACTGAGACAAAACGCAAACACAAAACACACACGACATCATTTATATGCGTATACAAATTGTGATTTATTTTATATACATTTTACAATTAACCCAATCGGCTTACTAGAGAGTCCGCCCCCCCCCGCCAGCGAAACACCCAACCAAAAAAGTCAAAGAAAGAATGTTAGAAAACGATTTAAGATTCAATTGCTTACCTGATTCGGAATAATCATTGTTTTTTTTTGTTTTGTTTAGTAATTCAGACACCGACACCACATACATACATACAACACTTACACACACAGTGACTAAGCTGCTGATTCACTAAATTAGTCGGCTGTTAAATTTAATTCGACATTAACCAGCTGAAAACAGAATGAAATTAATGTAAACGATTAAAACATAATTATGTGGCATTGGCCTGTATATTGTACATTATTCTCGATTTAACTAATTTTAAGTTAACTATTTTTAGCATACGAAACTGATATCCAATGTTACTATTTGATTTTCGACACGTGTTTTGAGAGCAGAAAGAACTTTACCAAAATATGATCAAATTATATTTCAAAGTCAATGTCGTCGTTGCCACAACACACTCCACTACAAGTAGAAAACTTAAGCGCTAGTTTGTGATTATTTTTCCAAAAAAAAAGAAAAGAAAACAAAAAACAAAACAAAAGAAAATAAAGAAAACACTTATAACAAAAGCAACTGATGAAAACTGTTCACGAAACAAAACGAAATCAATTAGGGCATAGATGCAGATATATTTAGAAATGCTGTGGCAGTGTAATCTAAATTTAATTTACATTCAACAAAATAAACATAATGAATATAAACTAAGTGACTGTGTTTTTCTAACAATAAAAATCTTGTACAGGGCACTCAGTGGCTCCTCAGCGCTTTCTATTGTTTTAGGGAAGTGCGGCACAAATCGTTAAAAAACACTTTGAATTCATTAAGTTGTGCACATTTACTTTTATTAGATTGCTTTTTTTAATGTTTATCAATATCCGGATCAAGTTCTTGTCATTATTTTATGGTTAACCGCATGACCTTCTGCAGGATCTCTTGGAGCAGTAGCGGTTCTGGTTGCCACCACAACCGTGATATCTCATCTTGAGACAGTCCCTAGCTCTCCTGTTGAAGTACCACATTTCGGCATTGGCTGATCTCCGGCAATTGCGACCATTGCGATGTCCTTCATTTTTGCCGCCAATACAAGTCTGGTTGCCTAGGATGAGTGAAAATCTATTGTTAACCTATTAACCTTTTTAGTTTAGGACATTTCTACTTACGGGGAGTGCCTCTGCAACTGTCCTGGGCATAAGTGAGAGACAAATACAGGACAAGGCATGCCAAGATCAGAATACACTTCATTTTCGTTGGGTTCTTAATGGATGTTCGTTTTGAACTGACTGATCGGTCAAATTATGGCTTTATATAGTGAGGTAACAGAACATCCATTACCAACTTTTCCATTGAAAATCAAAAACAACTTAACAATGGCCTGTATTTGAGGTTACACTGGGGCGAACGAATAATGCTAGTCAACAGTCACTGTCCTATATTGGTTGAACTTTCCATTGCGATCCGAATCAGATTCATCTGTATTAAGACAATAAACGTGCTGATTTTTTGTACATATATTTTTATCCCAAAAGTTTCCATTTCCAAGCACAATACAGCTGCAAAATACCTTTTTAATCATCGATCTGTCTTTTTAATTGTTGTGTCAAGATGATTCTTGGCGATTCAACAAAAAGAGTTGTATTGCTAAAAAAAAGAATGTCGCCTAAAAAGGCCACTTGAATATCAAAATAAAAAGCTTTTCTATGCTAGTTTTTAATAGGTTAAGAAATTAGCAAATAAAATAAATAATTTACCTAACTTGGGACGTCGTTTCCGTATCCCCGAACTTTTAAGTGAATTCTAATGTCAAGGAGCGATTATGGATTTAAGGATTTAAGCTAGCACTTTAAATTTAATCATAATTCTAGTATGAAATAGAATATTGATGGATATTCGTTCGTTGCGTGTTCGAGTCTGGCACTCGATTTTCCTATTATTAAATTAATTAAATCCTCTGAACGGTTTAATTAAAAGCTTATTTTTAGTAAAATTCCCACACCCCAAGCTGCTCGAAGCAATAAATTCAAGACACAATTTGTACACAGATTCTTGTTTGTCATAGATATATATATATATTTGTTTTCAACTTTAATTGTAGTCGCTTGTCTAGGAATTATTATGGATCTAAGCTGGGAAAGACGGCAGCTGTTCGAACTATCCTAGGCGACTTGTGTAAATTGGTATAATCTATAATTAGATGTTTAGGCCACCATTTGAAAGTTGCTACAATCTTTAGGCAAACGTTACGTACGTACAATGTCGTTGGTTGTGCAAAATAAATACACGATAAATCGGGGATTTATACAAACTTTCATTTTATATATAATTTCAATAGATTTTTATATAGTAATGTAAATATTTTTTTATATAGGTTACGCATACACATATTATGTATGCTCAAATATACGTAGTTGAGTGTGATGCACGGAGACATGTCAGCATTTTCAAGTTACTATTCCATACATATACGTAGTTGAAATCAATTTTGCTAAATTTGATGCGAGATTGTGTTTGATGATTGAATGTTGAATGTTTTTGTACAGTTTCTCGAGAGTGAGTGTGGTTCGTATGGATAATTGATACAATTTCAGTTAAAAATATAATAATTGTTATACTCGTTATCATCGATAAGCTATATATACAAAGTATGCACTTTAGACCTTAAGCTAAACTAAAGAACGTACGCACTACTCGGTAGATGAGATGGAGGCAGAGTTCACTTGACCACCAGCGATTGCTTGAGATGCCGCACAAGGCCCGAACCGATATCCTGTACATCTGGCCATTGTCGTATCACAAAGATGACGAAACATATCGACAGAAATGTGGTGAGAACACGAACCCTACAAAAAGGAAGAATAAATATATTAGTAATTTTTCGATATGACAATGAGCCAGATATTTTGCTTGATTTATCACATCTTTCCTTTTTCGATATGCTTCCCCAACTTATTACCTCGTTTTTAGAAACGGCATTATAATACCAGCGGCGGTTGCCACCAGCAGGAGTACCACTTGCAATATCGTTAATACCACATTGATGAGTTTCACAACCAAGGCCCGTGCATTGGAATTATCAATGCCCTCGACGGTGACATATTGTTGCTGCGACATGTGCTCCATTTTCGATATCTGTGTGGCAAGTAAGTAGTACGTACACCGATTAGATTCTGTTTGCAAAGGGATTTGTGAGGGGGCGGCGCCACAAACTTACCCTCGTTTGACAGTTCTCGAGCACTTCGTTGACGTCACGTAGTCTTTCATCGCTTTGGTATTGTACTTTCTCTTCCATGTCGGCAATCGTTTGCTTCAGATTCTCAATTTCATTCTGTGGGAAGCAGAGAAAGGCGGCAAGGCATGAGCATCGCACGAATGTCGGGCAAACTGCCAAAGCGTCAACTCAGCGTGTCGGCCAAGTGAGCTACGAACTACGAACTACGAACTACGAACCTGATGTAATTCCGTCAAGTCATTGATTTGCTCCTCGAGTCCCTCGGCACGATATCGTTCACTTTCGAGTGTGGCGGTCAGATTGTTGAATTCCTTTTGGCCCGTCTACCGGAAATGGAACACGAATGAAAGGATTAGACATGCCCCGTTTCCCTAGGAATTTATAATGTACCTCCAGCCGTTCGATGCGCTCCTTGAGCTTCTCGTTCTCAGCCTTTCGCTCGGCCAACTCAGTCAGCAACGTCTTGAGCACTATGTGGTATTGGCTGGCACCCGACTGGCTTTTGCCAGAACTGTCAATAAAAATATAAAACAGGATTGCAATCAGGATTGATTTTCACACAAGTTGGAAGTTGTTTCCTTGATTTCGGATTTAAATTAAATTTAAATTTTAAATACAACCTCTTCTGAGCTTACCCGGCCGGTATACTTTCGCTGGTCACGCTGCTGCATTCGCTGTTGTCACTGTTGAATTTGCCTGTGCCGCTGCCAGCACCGCCGGTGTTATTGTTGTTGTTGTGACCGCCGCCACCGCCGGATCCTGTTGATGTGCCCACACCGGGCACGCCCTGCTGCAATCGTTCATTGGCCGCCAGGACATCGGCATTGGCATTCGCCTGCATGCCTTGCAGCTCGGCTTCGCTCATCTGATTGATGTTGTCGGCGCTGCCAAACTTGTTCTTGATAAGGTGGGCAAACTCACGTGGCTTGGACATCACCGAACCGGAGAAGCCAGTGATGCCGTCACGGATATTGCCACCGACATTGCGCAGTCCCTGGCCCACATCGCGCAACACCTCACGCGGCTGGCGATGCTGGCTCTTGGTCTGGAACTGATGATTCTGCAAATCCTTGGCCCGTTTCGTGTAATTGTCCAGTTTTTTTTGCAGTTGCGAGATGTTGTGCGCACTCTTTTGGTTCTTCTTCTCAAAGACAGCCTGCATGTGAAATTATGGTTATAAGTTGTAGGCTTTGAGCATTATTTTGTAGAGAGGAGAACCCACCTTGATACGCTGCAGCTGCTGTTTGTCGGCACTGGCTGCCAGCTTCAGATACTCATTGACATTATCTAGAATAGCAGATTTTATTTTGATTAATTTACTATATCAATTTTTCTTTAAAATCCTATTACTCACCATCTCTGGCAGTTTGCTCCTGACGGATGGACTCCTTGGTACATTGGATCTTGGTGTTCAATCGGTCGATGGCCTGGACGCTGGAGCTGCGCTCGTGGCAGCGGCGATGCACCTTCTTGCTGCTGTCAAACTCATCGGAGACGAATGATGAATAGTAGTCCTCGTTGCCAGACAATCGTGAGTCCTCCAGCCCACTGCCGGTGCCAGCACTGCCACCGCCACCTCCTCCACCGCCACCTCCGCCAACGCCGCCAACACCACCGCCGCCCTGATTCGGTCCCAGGAAATCCGTCATGTCATTGATGCCGACGAGACCGCTGTAGGCCAGCAGGCCTCCCTGATCGGAGCCATGGGTTCGTCTCTGGCGATCTCGACTGCGACGCCGATGGGTGGGGCTGTGGCTGCGGAAGCCACGAGCCACCACCCCGCCGCTGCCCAAGCTGCCGGTCACCGTGTTGCCGCCGCTGTAGACAGCCGCCTGTGCAGCTGCCACTGTGCTGGATGAGGCTGAGGAATTGCTGTTTGTGTTCGCGGAGGCTGTTCCGGATCCGGAAGTGCCGCCTGTTCCAGTTGTCGCTGCTCCTGCTCCTGGTCCTCCGCCTGCTGACGCCGAACCTCCAGCGGATGTGGACGTCGTACCGCCCGCCGCTGCTGCTGCTGTCTGAGTGGCTGCGGCTGCCTCGCTGGCGCGCTCCCGGGACACTGGCGAATTGTGGCGCATAGAAAAGTACGTGATGTTGGGTTATTCTCTGGGTCTACTCAGCGGTTTCCCTGCTCTTAAATTCTTGTTTGTCGGGAGGCGCAGTTGGGTTAGCTCCAAAAAAATATGTTTAGCGTGTGGTGGTGGAGAGTGTGCTGTTTGTGAGATGCTGATGGAATGCGTTTCTTTTTTTAGTAGGTACTTAATTTAATTATTAAATTGTATATTTTATTTAGTTAGCTGAGTAGGTCATGGGACGTGAAATAATAAAGAGAGAATGAAGTAAGTGTGCGCGGAGTGTGAAATGTTTGATTATTTGGAAGTTATTTTTCTGCTTATATCTAAAGTTATTTAGTTGGCTTTAAATTACGATTTTTATGGGTGGCTTAATAAGCTCAAATGATGTATAAACTCTCAATAAACATATGTGTGTTTTTCGGATGAATTATTTTTATTTTAATTTTTTTGTAATAAAAATTGTTGTTTTTGAATAATTAAGTTAATCTTAAAAAATTTTAAGTAGTTCTGAAGAAGTATCAAAACATGAATTATTAATTATTAAACAATATTTAGTAATGGATGTATTACTTATTAAGTAATATTTAGTAATACTTCTTAAAGTTAAGATAATAAAATATATTAAAAAATCAACAAGTAGAGGAAAAAGTGTGAAAATTTTAGTAATATTTGAGAAATACTTTGAAATGTTTAATTTTGTATAGTATAGTCTTAAATACATAAAAAGGGTTAATTAGGACTTTGCAAAATAAGGAAAATAAGGAAAATTTGAATAATAAGATAAGGTTTTTTCATTAAAAAAAAAAGTTACTGAAATCATTAAAGTATTATTGAAAACCAGAATGTTTTTAAGCTTTTAATAGTAAAAAATATATATATATATTAAATAAATTTAGGGCCTTCGATTTAGAGTTCTTCCTCAAAGTCAGCAAATGGATTTGTTTATTTAGATTTTTTTTGGGCAAATAGTTTTTAAATGTTAAATTTATTTCCAGCCAGTTGTGTTCGTTCTCTTAAAGTTTTTGATTTAAAATCAATTTTCGCGAGGCTCGCAAAAAAGTGTTGCATGCGCGTAGGCGCCATGTGTTGTGTCTGTTTTTTGCATGTGTTGTGTGTGTGAGTAGAGTGTGCGATGAAAAGGTGTTTCAATTGAGTTATTTCACTTTTTTGATTGACAACTAGACAAACAGGCAGTCTGTGCGTGAAGCAAGTAAAAAGGGGAAAAGAGAGAGGAAGAGATAGAGAGACAGTAGAAGCAGTGGCAGGCTTTTAATAACATTTAAAATCGCGTGTACATAGTTTGCTGCGAATAAAACAAAAATAAGCAACAACCAGTTTATGTAAAGCAGTGAGAGTGTGTGTGTGTGATGAGTATATATAGTATGTGCAGGTGTGTTGTGGCAACTAGCTAAATAAATATATATAAATAAATTTATGTCTTTTTATACCTACATTTATCAATGATTCTGATTGGTTTTGTTTGATTTGCAAGTGTGGCTAGTAGTTAGGCGGGGCAAACATTCAACGGTTACAAAGCTAAACAAGGAAAAATATAAAAAAAATAGAGATAAACGGAAACATGTAAGGTGGTGAGTGAAGTGAAGTCAAACACAAACACAGATAACAAATGTTGCGGCAGAGTTCAATGTAAACAAGATAATAAATAAACGCAAAAGCACTCAAAAGTGGGCTATAATATTTTCGAATTTAATTAAAAATTTAATTAATTCATGGCATATTTGTAAGCTCGATGATGCCGAGAGAGCTCGCAGAGAACAGTGCAAAAATAACGGGAGGAAAATGGGGGAGCGGTACTGAAGGTCATAAAGGGGGTTGTTGCTAACTGGGCGGCTTTTGTGGCTTTCTAAGAGGTGATGACTCATCACCGTCATCCATATCGTCTGGTGGGGTGAAATTTAATGGGGGGAAAGCATACAGCAATGGGGAAAGCATAACAGAAAGGCCAAGGAAAGCTTAGGGATGGCTAAATCTAGGTTGTATTTCACTGTATATATCACTTCTTGCAGAAAAATCTATCTGAATTATCTATAAGCCTGGTTTTTATACCCTTGCAGGGTATTATAATTTTAGTCAGAAGTTTGCAACGCAGTGAAGGAGACATTTCCGACCCTATAAAGTATATATATTCTTGATCAGCATCAACAGCCGAGTCGATCTAGCCATGTCCGTCTGTCCGTCTGTCCGTCTGTCCGTCTGTCCGTCTGTCCGTCTGTCCCTCCGTTTCTACGCAAACTAGTCCCTCAGTTTTGAAGCTATCTGAACGAAACTTTGCAGATAGTCTTCTATATGCTCTCACTACTATATAAGTCGGAACCGGCCGGATCGGACGACTATATCATATAGCTTTCATAGGAACGATCGGTAAATTTTAATTAAAAATATTATAACGGTTTTTAAGATATTTGCATCAAATTTTAGATCTGACCATTTGGTATTATTTTAGAATTTCGGTTTTAATTTTATCAAAATCGGACAACTATATCAT